>BGPR01001558.1:30198-133280 GCA_013235015.1 Araneus ventricosus
TTTTTTTTAAACACATTGCTCCTATATATCGATCTTTATATATCCCGTTTCCTTTGGGAGGGGGCATTTCTGCAGGTGACTTCGGGGTGCGCAGTGGACATATGACCCGTCGAACAACAATAAAAACCAGATGTAGTAATTCTTTCACGTGTTGTGTATGTGCTGGTCATTATTTGGGAGCTAAACTAATTTCTTTTCACCAACTCAGATTTATGGAAAACTCGAATTATCGAGACTCTACTGTACTGTTTTTCACAAAGCAAACATATCATTTTGTAGAAAATATATTAGTAATCGCATAAATTCATAAGCATTTATGAAATGCCTACTTCAGTAAGTTTCAAAATCAATATATGATGCTTTCAGGGGGACGACCTGGAATTCTTCTACAGAAAACCCCGATTCGTGTGTTCAGTCCACTTAACTATCATTTAATGCGTGCAACAAACTGGCTGTAAATGTTTAACGAATATACATTTGTAATTAAATTAAAATAATTAACTTCTTAAACTATATTATTAACTATATAAAAATTATCTTCCTAAATAAATTCTACGTGTTATCAGTGCTGTAATAAAAATTAAACCGTTGCATTCTTTTTTTCGTATTTAGATTAATCCAATTATTTTCGCAAATATCTTTTACCTGCAAATACAATAATCCATACAGCAAAAAAAGAAAAAAGATTAAACTGCAAGAAATAATATCTTAAAAACACTTTCAATGCACAATAAAGGTGCAATTAAAGCTTTTACAACATTTTTTTTTTTCCTTTAAGTAATATATATTTTGAACAAAAAATCGCCTTCTAAACGGGTTGTTTAAATTTCTTAAAATTACCAATAAAGTTTAATAAAATTAATGTACAAAAATGACTTCTTAACTGTGTAAAAAAAAATGACGGGAGGCTGTCTTTTTCAAACAGCCGCTGATGTTGAAGGCGTAGGACTACTTTACTCGCGTGACTCTTTTCCGATTTTCATTTTTTTTTTGTAACTTCTGTTGTTACCCTTTATCTCTAAAATAAGGCATATATTTTTAATATAAGGTTATATTTTTAACATATGTAGTTACCGAGATATAGAGGATCGCGTCACCAATTCATGTGTATTTTTGCCCAACTTTGCGACTCAGTAGTCGTTAAAGTACAATTCCGATTTTCATTTTTTTTTTTTTTTTTTTAACTTCTGTTGTTACCTTTTATCTTTAAAATAAAACATTAGTTATGTTTTTAACATACGTAGTTACCGAGATATAGAGGATCTCCCACACAACGTTTTTTGTGTCGTTTTGGCGTGTGAATCAAATCCCAATGGGAGGAACGTAGTCCTACGCTAAAATCAAAACTTATTTATTAATAAATAAGGAAAAAATAACCTTACAATTCGGAATACTTACTTAACTAATTTTTATTGTACTTCTGTAACTACTACTTTCCAAATACAATGCCTTCCTTTAGAAAACTTTTTTTTTAACCCATGCTAAATTTTGAAAAATTCCAAACAATGCAACTGGAAGTCTTTTTCAGCACGTCTGAAGCATAATTGCATGGGCACACAAAGGTGACCTTCCTAAGTTACGGAAGCACTTCTGAATTTTTGAGCACTGTTTCTCAAGCACTTTTCTTTCACGAAGACGACTTTTTTTTCCAAGAGTACACTCTTGTTACTTCACATACTCATACGAAACAATGACAAATACAGATGGGAACTGAATAAAACATAATACATACACATACTTAAAAAAATTCGAGAAAAGGAATAAAAGAAATGGAATCTTACCGCTAAAGTGGAGTCATCCCAGAAAAGAAGGTCACATGGAAAGAGAAAAAAAAAGAGAAAGCATCGTGTTACTACACCAGTAAAGAACTACCATACAATTGTGACATAAGTGGTGACAGAGGCAAATAAAATTCTTAGGATCTAAAGAAAAATACAACAAAGAAGGCAGTGTCCCACCGAGAACAACTAACAAATAAAGAGGCGTCTTTATTTATTTTAAATACTTAAAGGATCAGTCAACTTTATTTCTGAATAAAAAATAAGTTTTTAGGGGAACGTGAAGAAACTCTAATTAAGAAAACAATTTGTGACGCCGATAATGTCCGAAGATACAGCGAAAGTTTTTGAAAAACACGGTCGTGAAAAAGAGCTCTAGTATTCATTTAAAAGTTGAGTAGCTGAAATCTGAAATAGGATTTTTATTTGACGATAAAAGAAAGGTATAAAAGAATATTCCAATACTGTTGAATCAGTAAGTTTCCTTTCATTTCAAAATATTTCATGTGAAATTTTATAACTTACAGTAGGTATTCCGGACGAATTCAGGCACATGGACGTCCGGATTAGCGAGGGTTTTAAAAAATAACGTAAAACACTTTTTTCAAAAATTGTATGTATTATGGCATATTTGTATGAACTAACATTGCATGGATAAATTGAATGAACATGATACAGTATGAACATGATATGTGCATACATAATTACTACATATGCAAGTGAATGAACATAATCAGCGTCCAAAAAAGTCAGAGATTTTTCTTTGAGCGGCCGTTCCAATTTTTAATTCAAATGCGCGGTCTCTTAAACGTCTGAGGAGCATAATTTCCGTGTGCTTCAAAATTTTGCTCTTCAGCCCACTGTAATGAAGTGTTGAGTGCCGCCCTAGCCTCAGAATGAGAAATTTTGATGGAGTTTACAGAATCAATAAAATTGGGAAGCAAATTTTTCCACGACTTGTTGATCAGCAATGTAGACACAGATGCCCAGTTAGCAAGACTGAACACGACATCTTTTAAATTTACATTTGTCTGTGTTTTTTCCAAGTTTTCATTGCGCAGAGGATCATTGAGAATCGTTGTAAGAAGCAACTTGCGATATCCAGCTTGATATTTTGAATAACATTCTGATCCATGGGTTGGATCAGCGCAGGATTCGGGTTTGCATCATTCCCCATGAACCGTCCGGATTATCGGGGTTCTACTGTATATCGTCGGTATACAGCTAAAAAGCGACCAGATAAAAAAAACTGAGTTTATGTGTTCTTGCTTTAAAATATCATTTATGTAAAAGGATAAATTGTGCATATCAATGTATGTGCAGAACATATTGTATACTGATGATATGTTGATATATGTGATTTTTTTTTGTTACAGAATGACATGTTACTCACATTAAAACATATTAACTCATTTTTCTTTTGACCCGTCAGCATGCCGACGATATATTATCAATGTAAATTAAAACGTCGGTTTAAATCACGTAGAAATAATAATAATAACCTTCATCAGAGCAGTGACGAATATTTTATTCCCTCGGTAGACACTATTGATCTCTGTTCCCAAAACAATATCGTCGTAGCAATTGATAAAATTAACAGTTACTTAGACATCAGCTGAATAACTGCCCTCAACTGAAGATTTTAAGTTTTTAAATCACACTTTTAACCCATTGCACCCCGAAAGATAATAAGATGCATAATTATACACGTGTGAGTGTGTAAAGATTGATTTAGTGCTTTAGGAAGCTGAAAAATAGGGTTATTTAATTTGTTCAATTCCTAAAAATTTATGTTGTAGCGGTTACAATTCACTGCCTTCTCCTTTTTACTTTCTCGTATACGAAGTATACAAAGAGAAAGTATTGTAATCGTCAAAAAATTCGAACTCGAGATTTTGACGAATCTCCACGTTTTAGACCTCCCTCAGTCAGAAAAACACAATTTTGGAATCATGTCTGTCTGTCTGTGAGCACGATAAATCGAAAACTATTAGAGCTACGGGGATGAAATTTGGTATGTGGTCTTTCAACATAATTTGTAGGTTTCTATCAAATTTTGGACAAAATACATCAACGGAAAGTCTGTCTGTATGTCCGAAGTCATGTGCACACTATAACTTAAAAACTTGAATGGCTAGATGGATAAAATTTGGTACACCGTTTTATCGTCATGAATGCAGGTCCGTATAAAATTTTGGGCCAAATCCGTCAAAGGGTTGACTGTCTGTCGGTCTGTATAATTTACCATTGAAACCAATCCGGTATCTCCACGCGCATGCGTACGGAAGCAATCGTCTGTGCTCGCGAAAGGAGCGATTACGTCAGTTTGTCCTTGAGACGGCAAGAGTGAAACCTAGCAGTGTGCGATAGATGAGTTTTAATCGGTAAGCATCTCTGAATTCTTTACCTAGATATATTTCAATCACTATAATGAAAAACCTTCTGATAGTCATTGGATTCTGGGTAACAGTAGGTTCGAATTTTTTTAGCCACGCGGGTGAAGGGGAAACGGCACCTTTTGGGGGAAGTATACGAGAAAGTTTAGGGGAGAACACTCCCGCTGGTTATGGTAGGTGGCGCTACTACAGCCATCCGGGTTTTTCCCCATGATGCCTCTCTCTCTTCTTCTTGATTGTGTACTTGTGTTCTGTTGTTGTTCTCTGTCTTGCACCTTTTAATGTACTGTGTCGTGGAACTTAGCCATCTAATAAAAATGGTTCCTGAAATTGAATTAACTCTTCAACGGCGGCATTCCACATAAACATGAGTCTCGTCCCTCTACAATGTGTGTTTTTGCCATTATATAAAAAGCGCTGTCCAACAAGAATGTGTAAAGATGCATCATTCAAAATGTCGAGTTTGACTCGACATAAGAGTGCAAAGGGTTAATAGCGGACATATAAGAGTGAAAAATGTTTTATCGAAAATAAGGAGTTTAAAACCAAATCGTAAAAGCATAGGGCGCGGATAGAAATGCTCTGAAGAAAATTAAAATTTTAATCCATTAAATTATTAAATAATTTATAATACAGGGGTTATTTTTAGGAATTTCCTTTTTGTGATATTCCTTGTGGTCTAATTTCCATATAATATTGTTTTCAGATCCTCACGATTTTTACGATTCGATTTTGAACACTAAATTTGATAAAATTTTTATTTTCTATTTTATAGTAAGCTAATAAAAGAGTATTTTTAAAAATATTTTATATTTTTATACAATTTCTACTTTTTATTCTTTAATGTAATTCATAATTCAATATTAAAAATATTATGGAATCTTGTAATGAATTTTTTAGCCAATTCACTACCAGATGGCGCCTATCATACAGAATCAAAATTTAATTAAAATTATCTGATAATTTAGTTCTAAAAATATTAAAATAGTATAGCCAATGAATTTTCCCCCCACTTCACTTCTGCAGCCCCTCTCACTGGATTTGCTTGCAACGCCCTCTTGGAGAAGGATAAAAGAACTACGCAGACTAGAAATAGCTCTCACCACGTCCAGACCGCATAATGCCAAACTTTACAGGAATAGGGACAATGGAGAAATTTCGAGGGTGCTGATTGGTTGTTTCAGCAGCGTCGCGTATGATGTCATAACTTACTGACTAGTACACCTTACCTACTACACCTTATAGTGGTGATCAAAGTACATTTAAAGTTTATCCTCTGATGAATACGAATTAACACTTAAAAATACGATTTTTAAACGAATTGTACTAACGAAAATACCTTTGTTATTTCCAATGAATTTCAATCTTTCTACAACAAATTTGAGTTTGACGGAATGGCTTGAAATATTGAGTGTGAAACTAAATAAATAGGGGTGCCATCTCTGAGGAAAATATGATAACTGCTATTTTTAATTAAATATCCAAAATTTTCTTTTCAAATTAAAATGCAGTCTTTCATTCGAATTTAAATTGAAAGCCATTAATTTTCAATGTGAATATTTTGCACTGTCAATTATTTTATAATTTCTGACTTTTCAATTTTTCAAACTTTTTTTCCTATTTCTTCCTGATATTACAATTTAAGTAATAAAAAAGGTAAATAATAACAAGTAATAATCTGACGTCATACGTGACGTTGCTGAAACAACCAATCAGCATGCTTGAAATTTCTCCATTGTCCCTATTCCTGTAAAGGTTGGTATTATGCGTCCAGAGACTTAGAATAATGCTGTTCTTGAACGGGGAATTCCCCCGGAGCACATACTGGACAAACCATAACCTGTAATGTAAAATTTTGTGTTTGTCTTTGTAAATTAAAATTATTTTAGTTATCTGGGCCACTTTCTTTTGTAGCTACTTACCGTAGTTACAATAGCGTATTGTCAGGAAAAACACGCACCAGTACAAAATTTCAGAACTCAAGTACACCAGGAAGCGAGTGAAAAATTTATTACAAAATTCCATTTTTACAAACATGAAACAAATCGACTATAAGTGTATAAAAAAATAAATGGATACACGCCTACAAACAATTAACTCGCTCATTAAGGTAAATAGCACTTTCACGTAGGTGTATCATTAATGAAGTACTCATTACCAACAAATCATTTAAAAATAACACACTAATTTCAGAGCTAAATATCTTTCAATTTTCTCCATCACTGACGAGATATATTTAGATGCATGCGAGAATTTTTTTTCAAGCTAATTTCACTGACACACATATTTGTTATCACATAGATAAGTGCAACAGATCTGTTGCTTGAAGGAAGTTTGTGCCAATCATCAAACGGATAATTATAAACAGAAGATAGCGGTACTTCTTCAGTAACTTCCAGGTTCTTTTTATACATTAATTCATCGAACACAATCCGCACTGAATATTAACTTCATAAGGTAAAATTAAAGTAAGCTGCTTTAATTATTTAATGTCCCCAAAATTTCAGTACAAGCTATTCGTCATTAGTCGGCTTTAAAAATAAGTAAACATTTTGGGTAGGCAGATACAAAAATCAACTTTAAATCAGATGTCGCTTATTAATATACTCTCTCATGTCTAACTTTTCAAACATTCTGATAAGTTCACGTAAGTTACTGTCACATATTTCACTTCATACACATTCATTCAAATATTTTTTAACTCTTACTTTCCATTCATGATTTTTTGTGGGGGGGGGGGCCCACGCAGAGTCACAGTAAATGATTAGAATTATGCAAGATACATTCCACTGCCCTAATGCTATTTTTATATCACCACAGTGGCGAATCCAGGATTTGAGTCTGGAGAGAGCTGAGGTATAAAAAGTTTTGTATCGTATCTTATGGCTTATGTAAACCAAAACACTTTAACTTTACAGACTTGACTCACCTGACAATAAGAATCATAAAGAACACTGCAATACTTTCGATAATTTAACAAAAAACACAATGAAATAACTAGCAAAAACATGTATTTGACCGCGTGAACGCTGCAAATACGAGTGGAATAACTACAAAAGTGGGAAAACTTTCGAGTCTGTCAAAAACCAGAAAGAAATTTTTTTCACTTCTTTTTAAAGAGATTAAGAAATAACAGCTGTAGTGATTTTAAATAAAATAAAGAATTATAGTCTAGCTCTGGGGGGGGGTGCTGCAGCCCGACAGCCCCCTCCCCCTGGATTCGCCACTGTATCACCATATACAGTTTTGTTAATACAATCGACGCTCGTTATAACGACCACGCATTATAAAGACCATTCCATTATAACGACCAGTGATAAAATCCCCACCTGTGTTTCCCTATGCACTCTATGTTATTTTACTTCCGATATAACGACCGCCCAATGTCGTCTAATCCCAATACAACGTCCGAATTCAACGGACACTCTTCCCGGTATTTTCCCAAAAAGAACACGTTTCTAAACGTGCAACTTGAAATGACATTAATTATTGTATTGCTAAGCTTTGTAGATGTAGAGTCTTCAGTGTTGCAATTCAACTTTGACAGGGGGGAGGGGGAATTACCACTCAACACAGCGCGGAAATTAGAATAGCCTAGAATAAAAAATGTGTCAAGTGCTATTGAGACTTTAAAATGTTTTTTTGAAAGGCAGAACATTATTTATCATCTTTAACTGAAATGGAAAATTATGTTTTGCAAAAATCACATATGTAGAAAAGACAAGCAACCATTTCTGATTTTTTCTTTAGAAAATAAACGTTTTGTAAGTCCACCCTTCATTTTCTACTTTGAAATCTGTTTTAGAAATATATTTTTAATTGATAAAATTTTATTTTTAATACCAATGATAAAAAAATAAGTTGAGTATTTAATTGGAATCTCTTTAAAAATCGCCTATATTTTACGGAACTGCTGAGCGTGCACGTGTACATTTTTTTTAATTATATCCACTATAGCGACCAGTCGTTATAAAGACCTTTTGCTGTGGGACGCAGAGGGTCGTTATAACCAGCGTCGACTGTATTACTTTTAATAAAAAGGTACCGTTTTATTCCACGATAATACCTGTTCTAGCAGCGTTAACGCAGCAATAAGCAATTTCAATCAATAAGTAGATATTTGAATTTCTCTACGGGGAAGATTAGGGGTGTTACCGGGGGAAAAGTGTAAAGGTGGGAAACCACTTATATAAGTAAAAATGCTCCGGAAATCTGAGAGAACGAACAAAAAGCATTCTAAATGTCGTGAAAACGTTAAAGACAGGATCGTAAATACGGGGTAACACTGGGTAACGGTAGAAACCTGGAAAAACATCAATCAACCTTTGGGCGTTTATGAATGTTTTTCACGCAAGCGCACGAACCACTCGCGAAAAAACAAATGGTATCTTCAATAATAAGTCATTTGAAATATCATGGGACGTCGGTAAAATTCTACCATTTTTAACAACTTTCAGCTTCTATTCAATGCTGCAGTAATAAGAAATCTTAAAACAATTAATAGGTATAAGTCCCCACGGTAAATACTGCACAAACCACAATAATTCTAAATGGCGCTCAGAACTACCCAAAAGCGCTTTGGCAAGAGCAATCAGAACTCGCACACCCTAGTTCTTCGAAAAAAGGGCACCAATGTTAACAGAAGGCCACCCACCCTATTCTCAACACACCAACAAAAAAGCCAACAGACAAAAAAAGTAATGGTAACAACTTACATTTAGCGACCCTTTTCGAGTTCATTGCATTTGAGGAGCGATTAGCCGATGACGTTGATTCGAAAATCTAGCAGCGCAAAGAAAGCGGGCACACCACATCCTCCAGCCACAAGACAGGAAGGAAGTGAGCTAAACGAAATCACTTTGCTCGCGAGGCTTTCTTTTTCGCGGACACCTTTTTTAATAAACTCAGATAATAATTCTTATTTTAGAGGCACTCCTACATGCGGACAGGCTCGAGTTTTCGAGCGGCTGAATTCAGAGAACAGAATCGAGAGAATCGGAACATAAAATTTTTTTCTTATTGACTCGAAGAACACTTCCAGATACGAATCAACTTCCGCGGTTTACTAGCTGCGAAATACGGAGGCTGTTAAAACACTTAGAGAATGATTATGACATTCAAAATGCATTATTACTTTCTCGTCTACGAAGTATACAAAGAGAAAGCATTGTAATCGTCAAAAAATTCGAACTCGAGATTTTGACGAATCTCCACGTTTTAGACCTCCCCGAGTCCGAAAAACACAATTTTGGAATTATGTTTGTGTGTGTGTCTGTCTGTGAACACGATAACTCGAAAACTATTCGAGCTACGGGGATGAAATTTGGTATGTGGTCTTTAAACATAATTTGTAGGTTTCTGTCAAATTTTGGACAAAATCCGTCAGAGGGAAGTCTGTCTGTCTGTATGTCCGCGATCATGTGAACACTATAACTCAAAACCTTGAATAGCTAGATGGATAAAATTTCGTACACGGTTTTATCGTCATGAATGTAGGTCCGTATAAAATTTTGGGCCAAATCCGTCAAAGGGTTGACTGTCTGTCGGTCTGTATAATTTATTTTTGAAGAGAATCCGTTATCTCCACGCGCATGCGTACTGGAAGAACGGAGAGGAATTTCATTACGGAGTAGCGAATTACGTCAGTTTGCCCTTGAGCCGGTAAGAGAGGAAAATCGTTAGGCATCTCTTTGAATTTCATTCTTTGCCTAGATATTTTTCAATCACTATAATGAAAAACCTTCTGATAATCATTGGATTCTGGGTAACAATAGATTCGAATTTTTTTAACCACGCGGGGGGAAGGAGAAACGGCCCCTTTTGGGGGAAGTATACAAGACAGTTTAGGGGAGAACACTCCCGCTGGTTTTTTAGTGTGTTCTACATTCGACAGCCTTTTTCGTGGATTATTATATAAAAAAGCGTATACACTTACAAACCGCGCGAGAGAGGTCTAAAAAATGATGTTCACGACGAACCAACCGCGAATCATGGAAAAGAAGCAAACACACCTCGAACCATTAATCATCGCTTGTCAGTCGCAAATGAAGAGAAAGGGTGGTCTCTGTAATAAGCCTTGGTTTGCAAATGGGGAAACGACTAACTACAGTCGAATATATCTTGTGAATCCTTTTGTATTTGCCGAAAAATCGACAGGATTTGGTTTCAAAAAACCCGCCCACACCTGCCAGCCAGCTGCTCGCGAACCGTTCGGCTCGCAAGTGTATAAACGCCTTTATACCCTAATTTCCAAGCTAATAACTTTACAAGAAAGCTTTATAAAGTTACAAACGGAATAGTACTCTATTGCTCTATCACAGTTTACCATAATCCAGCAATGTCATTGGGCCATCTAGAAAAAAAAACATTCTTAAAACTCCAAAACCACAATCGTTCATCGGATTTAATCATATCTTAACGATACAATGGTATGGTTAATTAGAAGTATCAATTGTTTTATGTTTCCAAACTTCAAAAAACCACTGTCAAACACTTGAAATATAAAAAATATCTGAAATCAATCTCAACATCATGCAAGAATACTTTTCGTACGACATTATGAAGCAGAACAATTCTTTTATGGCATATGACTTTTCATTTCTAACCATATCCATGTGTTTCTCTTATGGGCTGTTTCATTTCAAATCGAATTGTTCTAAAAATGTCCTCAGATCAAGATATAATGTGAGCAAACAACACCCGGATACTAAAACTTCCTTTATGAGGGAATCATTAGAAAGGTAGGCTCACATGCGAGAGAACAAGCAGAGATTATTCTAATTCAGCTTGAAAATCATGACGTTGGCAACGTTCTACCAATTTATTACGGCAATTATAGCACTAATTTTTATTTTTAAGCAAGTTTTAAAATTCTGGCTCATTTGGGCAAAATCCCAATGTTCTTACAGAAGGTATTGAAAAACAGTCGGACCTCTATTTAACGAAGTCGCTAAATCCCGAAAAAAAGTTCGTTATATGGAAAATTCGTTAAATAGAGATTCATCTTTTAAAATACTTTTAACTACACGAAACAGATTTTAAATTCATAAACACTAAATATTATTAAAAAAGTAATTAATCACACCTTTATTTGTAAATTAATAGATTTATTTTATATATTTTACCCATCAAAAGGAAATCTACAAGGGAAACAAGAATAAAACAAGACATTGTCCGGGAATACACTATTTTCAATTAAAAAAATAATTTTATATTATAAAATTAATGAATTTTAGCATTTCATCATACGAAGATTTGTTGATTTCTGCATCATGATCATTTCCATCTTCATCTTCATCGCTGTATTGTTTTTATTTTTCACAATGTCCACTTCAAAACTGCCTCATCCAAATCTTCATAGACACATGCTTTTAAACGTTTTGAACAATAATTCGATGAATCATAATTTTGTATCTTATCACGATTTTTTTATTATGGTTGATAAGCTGTTTGGAGGAATACCAAATTTTAAAGCAATATCCTTTTTTTTTCACGCCTTTATCCACCTCATGAATAGTTAAATTTTTTTCTTTGATGCTCAAGCACTTTCGCTTTGACATTTTCCAGCTTCAAGGTCACTGATCACCATAAAATGTGTTAAAAGAGAAAAGTTTGAAATGTTTAGAAATATTTTGAGAAATAGGGAGAGAAAAAAATATTGGATCACAAGAAAAAGTTCGTTAAATAGAGAATGCACTTCGCTACTTGGAGGTTATTTTACGAAGAAATTCGCAAAATGTTCTTGGTTCCAAGAAAAAGTTCGCAAAATATAGGTTCGTTAAATAGAGGTCCGACTATAATCAATCAGTGACGTATCTGCAACTTTTGCCGCCCTTCCTTTACAAGTTACATAGAGCACTTAAAACTTAAAAATAATAAATTCCAGGCGGAAAAAGTTATTAGTAACGTAATCCGTCGTTAACGCCCTCGATCTGGACAGATCTGCGAAATCGAGCGTTCATCTCTCTTACATATCGGCAATTTACCGACAAAAGGCGAAATATACGATTTAATTGCATTAGTTATTCTTTTTTATGCACTCAATGATGGAGATAGTGCCGCTGCTCTTCTTAACTATAAAACTGCTTTCCTGCCAATTCGATTTTGCCGCCCTTTTCGAAATGCCATCCTGGGTGGACCGCCCCCTTTAGCTACGCCATTAAAACCAATTCGTACAATGCGATACCTCGGATTAACGAGAAAAATGTATATTCACATCCCCCCCTGAATAGAAGAGTGAAGTTCGAACAATTCCCGCCCTAGAGGCACACTTCTCAAATCTTGATTTCTTTCCTAAGTGTTTATGACTGACTTTCAACCATTTCAGAACGAGAAACCTCAAGTTCTGCATTCTAATGAACCTTCTCAAGCTCACAGTTTCTTTGACAAAAAAAAAATATGTTCGCGTTCAGTCGTTAAAAGATACGCATTCCAAAACTAATTGTTCTTAATGGATGTTCTGAACACACATGGATGCAACACTTGATAATAAGTTAACTCCTTGTTCGTCATCTTCAATTGGATTTCCATTAAATAGACTTAAGGAAAAAGGCACACAAACTTTGTATTCTCTTAGTCAGTCAGAAGAATTGTGAATTTCGATTTCTCCCAAGTCTATAAGATACTTTCGGTTTCTTTTTTTGAAATCATTGAAGTCAACATTTTAAAGGGCAATGCTAAAAAGAGTGTGGTTTATCTATGAATTTTGAGAATCAATATTGAATTCATAGAAAAAAAAATACTTATATTGACTCAATAAAACTAATTTGATTTTCAATATAATTTTTTTATGATTGCCATATGAGTAACATAGCATGGTGGGAAGTTGCTCAATGAGTCATTATTAGGCAATAAGAACTATACTTCTGCTTGGATAAAATGCCCTACTAAGCATTCCTGAATCTGTACTAACTACGGATCTTCTCCCTTTCAACTGGATTTTTATCTCCATCTTTAAGGCCAACTGTGGGTGCATAAAATAATATAACAGTTTCGTCCACTGTATATGTTTTCAGTTTCTTTTTACCCATTTATGTTGCATGTAGGTCAAAAATATATTTGAACTCAAGGTGAATTGTTCTGTAAATTGTGGAGATAGAACAAAAATTCTGAAATAATATTTAAAACTGTGCTTGTTGTCATGCATATTTCAGATTATAAGTTCATTATTCAATAAATCACAAAAATTCAAACATTGAATAATTCAGAGTAAACACTGGAAAAAAATGACTTCCTGGTGTTGATCTCAAGTCTTGAACTTCCAAATATGTAGTCTAAGTTTTTATCATTAGTTTCTTGTGATTTTTAAGGTTATAAATTTGTAAAGTCAAATGGCAAAATAGCCTTTTTGCTTACTGATTTGGTAGGAGTTAACTCTTTCCTTGATCTTGTACAGTTTGAGCATTTCTAGAAGCCAAAGAGAATCCCCCACCCTAAACTACAAATGTTAGAACTCACATAAAATCTATGTTATTACATTAAAGTATTCTTTTAAATTATTATGACTTGGATAGTTGAATTTTACTTAGAACAATAATTAATCTTGGTGTATAAGTGGCTTCCTCCAATGGGTTTTGTATTAAAATTATTCTTTTCTCCCCAATTCTAGATATAATGAAATTGTGTATAATTTAATTTTTAGCATACAGGATTCTATGAAAAGAATAACAAAATCTCTCTGGTGGCATGCAAGAAATGGACAAATGAGTACAGCTGGCATGCCAGGACAAGACAAGGAATTACATCCCCCGGTGCAGAATCAGTGCGAAAATGTTGCAGAACGGCAAAGGTTTCCTGCAGAAATATTTTCACTTTGGAAACAAATTATATTTTTGGGAGAATTAACATATTCACGCAAAAGCACCGAGATCGTTCCACAGTACTAGTTTCATTTTCTGTGAAACACTTTCAAACATTCTGGATAAGATAAAAGGGAAAGAGGAAACTGGAAAATTAGCTGTTGTTAATTGTGCTTTTCGGCAGCACATTTGTTTTACAAATTGCAATAGTCTTATAGATTTTGTTAAGCTAAATATTTTACTTTATTTAAGAATTACTCCTAGATTTGCCTATTTGTAAATTCTTACTTCACAGAACATTCGTGCAGAAAGATTTTGGTATTAATATAGTTTGTTGCAGAAAGCATAAAAATTTTCTGCCACAGGGATGACATCATTAAGGCAAAAATCATTGCACCCTTAGGAAACTGCACTTCGTGACATACACTCAGTCCTATATGCATTCGACTATAAATGCTGGTTCTACAACACTGTCTGCTAACAAAAAAAATCTCTGTTGGCAAGCCAGAAGGCAAAGGTAGATTCCTTCTATGTGGAGATATAAGGAAAAGAATATTTCGTCCTCTATTTTCATTAGGAATAAATAGAGCCAAAAGAATGAAAGCGGGTGGAAGAGACTGCAAATGATAAGAGCTTTCCAACATGGGGCAACATGCATATGTTAAAAGTCAGTTCAAGTTGGGGAGAAGGGGCAATCCCTTTTTAGCTCACTTCTAAGAAATTGCAGCTATCAAATAGCATAATTCATTCACATTTGGAACTTTTTGAATGTAGTAGATATTCAGGCTATCACCAATTCTCAATTGTTTAGCTTCAACAAAAACAGCTCTGGTACAGCATCTGGTACAGCATGCAAATAAGCAACTTCACATTAAATGAAGGAACAAATTTATCCCATTATGTGGTTTTCATTAAAGAGCGCTAACAAAGACATCAATATCTTACTTCATAAATAAAATAAATTTATACAGTGCAAGACATTTTTTTGTTTTTATTCTCCATACAAAAGAAAAATACATATCCATATCCTCCCACAAATACACTGTCTAGGTAGGTAATTTATTAAATACCTAAGCTGGTTTATTAATTTCACTAATCTGCTAATAAAGATTACAAAATAACCTTTCATGATTTTAAAGCAGTAGGAATTTAGCCACTGCAAAAGTAGTAAACTCAATTTATTAAAAATAAGAGACAACCAAAATATGGCTTATTTAAAATGAGAATGATATAAAAATACATAAAATTAAAAAATTATGAACTTTGAAGCAGCTAAGAAAAAACTTACCATTCAATTTCCTACTAGAAGGATAAGCAGGAAGTTCTACAAAAGAATGTAGAAAGGAGAAGAAATTAGTCATAAGATTAAAGAGAATTAATTATGAAAGATTTTAGAGTTACAATAGCAAATTATAAAAGTTTTAGTTTATTGCATTTACAGCAAATTTTTTTACGAGGGGATATCAGAAATTAATTTTCCCTATATTTTTATTTTGAGAATTTTAAATATACAATTAAGAAAGTGTAGCATATATGAAAGTGCAGATGTGCCTTATTTTTCCACATAATCACCTTATTTGTTAAGGCATTTATCATACCAGTAAATCGATTAATCTAAACCTAGCAGCTGAAAGATCTGTCCTGCAGATGAAGCCAATTGTTAATGGCTTGTTTAACATCATCTGAGTGAAAATGTTATGTTCAAACATGCTTTTTGAGCTTGGGGAATGAATAAAATTCAGAAGGAGCCAAATCAGGACTATATGGAAGAATTTCCCAGTGTCAGGAATCCAAGAGAGTTCACTTGGCAAGAGCTGTATTGCGCCTTACATTGTCAGGCAATATTAGAACTCCCTGGCACAGTTTGGGGAATGAATACAATTCAGAAGGAACCAAATCAGGACTATATGGAAGATGTGGCAGAATTTCCCAGTACCAGAAATCCAAGAGATTTTGATTGGCATGAGCTGTATGTGGCCTTACGTTGTCAGGCAATAGTAGAACTCCCTGGGACAATAATAATATATTTCAATGAATGATTAAGAATCAGTCATCTTTTTTATTTAATTTTTTTGTTTTATCACTCAATAAAGACCAACAACATGACTCGCTGAATTTCACGATGATTTCATATGGCAATATCCCTTTTAAAACACAAAAAAAATGAGTTACTGATCACACTTCCTCGGACCGTTCTCGCAGTCAATTAGCCATTTTCAATTGATGCCTTATGCTTAAATGGTATTGACAGAATAAATAATATAGGAACTTTTAACTCTTATGAAACACTATCGCCACACATTCAGGAAGATGCAAGTAATATATTTCATGGAAAATAGGGAACCTTATTTTCTGATATATCCTCGTAAAAAATTAACCTAATGTGTTATTTCCATGCCCATAAAAACAAGTAAATATGGTTAAGAGAATAATTTATTGCACCTATTAAAACAGAGATAAGAACAAAGAATATAGGGGTTAGAAATTCTTAAAAATAAGGAAGAACATGTCAACATACATTCTTAAAATTATAGCCATACAAATTCTACAAATGAAATTAATAATGTGTGGCTTTGGAAAAATTCTTTTCCAAAATATATATTTTTTCAAGCACAATATCATGATAAAGTCTAAATTTAACTGCACAATCAAATCAGCAAGGTTTGTAAAATTTCCTGACGAGTACAAGAGTTTTCAAAGATTTTATCCTGTTGACTCAATGAGAGATAAAAGTAATGAAATAAAAGTCCAGAATTTAAACCAGCATTTTATTATTTCTTCAAAATTATCAGTAGCTTAATTTATGAGTGACAACTGCGGTAAAATAGGCTTACCCTCCCCCCCATCTATCATTGGTTTAGAGAAGCTTAATGGACCCCAGGACATCATATTTTTAGCTACCTTGTCATATTTGAATTCAAAAAGTGAGTTAAGCTTGCTAATGTTTTGTCTTCATGATACCCCCTAGGGCAGAGGTGTCAAACTCAAATGCCTGCAAGGACCAAATAAATAAAGTTGAGCCACAGAGTGAAAAGCATTACCCTACATTTATGATACCATCTTTAATGTTTTAGCGATATTTAGAATTCTTTTTGTTCATTTCCACTGGATTTTCTGGAGCATTTTTACTTAAGTGATTTCCCACGATTTACTCTTTTCCCTGGTTTACACCCCTTTTCTTCTTATATATAGTGAGCCGTAGAGAAGAAAAAAAAAAACCTTTAATTTTTATGGAAATGCAAGTTTATTTTGAAGAAATATACCTGCGTTATTACCTATACATTAAAAAGAACAAGAACAACAGTAAAAGTGTTTCCAACATGGTGCTTAACAGGCTTTCTCTGCTGCTAGCTTCGAGGTTTTTCTTATTCACAGCTTGCTAAGGTGAATGTCCGAAATTCTGTATCGGTAAAGAAACTTAAGATCCTTTCATGTGAAAATAATTTCTCACAATTAATAAATAAAGAGGGAAATAATTTCACATGTCAATATTTGAGTGTTTTCAAGCCTGGCTAGCAAATATTTGTAAAATTCAGGCTCCAAACTTCATTGAATGCTGCCTTCAAACCTGTGCAGCATTTGATCTCATTTACCTCAATCTACGTAACTCAACTAGTAATGGTCAGTCATCTAGTCACTAATAATTGCTGTGGTTAGTTATTAATAATTTTGCATAATTAGAAATTTTAAAAATTAAACTACCAAAATTTTATTAAAAATTTTGTTTCATACTGTTGTGTACGTTGGGCTACAAATATACTCACTGTGAGCCGCGAATCTGACAACCTTGCCCTAGGGCATCTATATTCCCTTTGCCTGATGTTGCTACACCACTGCCAATATAACCAGTTGTAGGTTTAAGAGTTTCCAAAAAAAATATATATTATTTTATTATTTAAACTCTGATTCAAAGTATCAGATGAATTTATCTTTCTGGCAGAGAGGATTAAAAACACAATACATGAATTGATATGAAATAACAATTTAACTATTACCCCTATCACATACATATGCACGCAAGTCAAAACTTATCTGCACATTTCCAAGAGAAGCAATTCTAATGAATTGATAATTCAACTAAGCACAGAATTTGCAATATTATAATCTAGTGAACGAAGTTTGAACACGATAGCACTATTTCTCTTTGTTTTGTTCAAGAATATACACGCTAGCAGTAAGCACCAATGAGGAACAGCAAGCAGTCATCCATTTTCTGTGGTTGGATGGTGTTGCAGGAGTTGAAATTAATCGGAAGCTCCCCACACAATACTGAGGCAGCGCTGTACCATGGAGAGGTGTGTTCGAGTGGATAAAGAAGCTCCGAAATGGTCAAACAAGTGTGAAGCACGATGAGGGACGTACAAGATGCGGAGCCTTAGTGGCTCACTACCCAACCAAAAATCTTCTCTCGTAGAATGCAAAAGCTAGTGGATAGCTGGACAAAGTTAAATCGAAAAGGCAGGGGACTGTGTTCAAAAATGACATTATTATTCAACCTATATATCTTTATTTACCTAAACATTCAAAAATAAAAAGTGAATAATTCTTGACTTGCCCTAGTAAACGACATTTGATTTCTGAGGGTGTCAATTTTTTCTAAAGTATTTGTATACATCCAAATAATTTTTCCACCACCATAATTTGCGAAATTAAGTTTTCCCCGTTTCGAAAAAGTCGTAACTGCCATGAGAATACTAACTTATGACTGTTTTGTCACATTTCATAACTTTCACCAGCCTTTCTTGTTTGATTACCAATAGTAGTTGTTTCATGCCTCATGGTTTTTATACAGGTATGTGTATAAAATTTATGAGGTAAGCAATGCAAGAATAAAAGGTTGAAATTCTTAATGGGAACTATTTTGCAAAAAAAAAAAAATCATAAAAAATTTTCTTATTCACTTAATGCCTTTTTGCATCTCTTGCATGCAAGGGTTTAAAAATGGTTCTTGAACTCAAAACTTCTTAACTTCCAGGCCAACCAACTGCACCTTTTATAATATTGTAGATGACACTGATTTCAAGAACTAGGCCAGCTTTAGGATACATTATTTAAAAGAAATTTAGTGAAATCTATGCTTGAAATTAAGTTGGCATTAACTAGCTTATCTGTGCTCTAATTAATTAATTTATCACTTTACTCCCTTGTCCTATTCAGACATCCCATAAGTGATGGGTAGTTTGATCACTAAAGGAAAGAAAACAAGAATAGGAATTTCATCAATGATTGAGGAAAACTGCACTTATCTCCTAACCAAATAAAATGAGGGGAAAGCTATTTTCATTTTCTTTATCTTTCAATTCTATATCTTTCTTTAAAATTCTAGATGGATGATTTTAAAATATTTTGTAAGCGTATAATTGCCAAGTCCCTACTAGTTGTGGCCAAGTTCTCTTGAATTACGAGTTGCTTCAAACTAATAAATCTACTTTGTTAAATTATATTCTGTAATTCTTTGCATAACCATAAAAATATATACTGATAAACGGTCAGCTTTTGATGGATTGGGTCCAAAATTTGATATACTTCTAATTATGTATCTATATGCATAATTTCACCCATAAGCTATTTCCATTTTTGAGTTAATTGTGTTCACGTGGAAATAGACAGATATTGTCCAACATTTGATAGAAATCTGCAAATTTGGTGAAAAGTCCACATATAGGGCCGAATTATTAAATAGGCAAATGCCTACAAGGCCCCTAGAGGCCTCAATATTTTTTGCTGTACTTTCAGAGTAATTTAAATTTTTCTGCCTTCATATAATAATTTACACAGCCATGCAATTGAACTTATTCAAATTAAAATCAACTTAATCATAATTTGGAACATTATTTTAACATTTCTAATTAATTATTTTTTACAATACATTAGTTTTTTTATTATAATGTTTTATAATTTTTAAAAAATGTGCAATCCTATAATTAACTAGCATTTAGATAGTATTAAATAAAGTTTTGCATTTTTCTCTTTTTACAATTTTGTATAAAATTGCTTTTAAATTTTAATTTTGTATTTCTTTATACACAGTAAACTGGAACCAACTCTCTTGAAAAGTGATTTAAAGTTAAAGGCTTTGCTATTTCAATTTGATAAAATTTGCTACTTAAAACTGCTTATATAGAGATCAAATTAAAATAAATGAAAAATTATCTGGTTTGGGAAGTTTAGGTGGAAAAAAGGGGGCCCTGAAACCTGCACTGCTTAAGGGCCCCTAGAGAACTTAATCTGGCTCTATCCACATACTAAATTTCATGCCTGTAGCTCATTGTGTCTTGGAGTTATCATGCTCACGACCCACAAATATAATTCCAACAACATGTTTTTCAGAATCGAGGAGGTCGGAAATTTAGAAATTCATCCAAATATCGGGATACAATCAGATACCAAAAAGAAATCCCAAGATAGCACCGTCCACTGGTACAGATTTCAATATTTAGGTTGCCATGGGAGTACTGTTTCTCCCAGCACAACATGAATTCTGTAATTAAAAGTATCAGAACTTTGCGTCATTATGCTCGGCAGTGCAAAATGATTGCTTCCGTGAATTTATTAAAAGTCTGGTCATGCACAATATTTCTTTTTTTTTTCTCTCAAGAGTTTAAATCGACATTTCACTCGATGTACAGACCCCTGAACAGACTAAATACGACTGCCATGTTGTTTTGCCAAGAGACCGACCCTCGGCGGTATTGTCCGTCACGATGAAGTGCTGCAACAATGTAAGGAAGGAACATCATTTTATAACTTTTTAAAGTGAGAAGTAGCAGTCAATTTATTGGCTTTCACATTACAAGCAGAAAATGATCATAAATTTCTAAAAATCCAACTAAATATTCTACAGAGATTAAACTACTATTATTGGAAAGATCACTTTCATTCATATTAAGATGATGTAAAAATTGTTCTCATGCCATAATTCATCCAAAAATTGACAAAAAACTACATTAAAAGCATCAAATTTTAATTGAAAAGTTGACAGTATTTTTCCACTTATTTTGAAAAGCACATATTCCATACATACATGCTTGCTGAAATAAACTACCGAAGATAAACTAAATCTAATTCTAAGGGTGCTAGGAACGACAATGACACTCGTAAAAACTACAGTTGCATTTAAAAATAACATTTAATAAAAAACATCTATAAATAACTATGGTCGTTAAATCAGCCTGAAAACGAACTACATTCCTTCAAGCCTACTTGAACAATACAAATCCGACACTCCCAACTATAGTTCAAGATTAATTCTCATACGGTGGACAGAGCCCTCTTGTGACGAGGCAGACCAAAGGGTTAAACTCGAATAAATATTTTCCACACTTGCATAATAGCATCAAATTATAATTGTTTAGTTGAACTGAAAAGAATTAGAATTAGTTAGAATAACTGAAAGTGCTTTGCTGTTGAATTTGAATTGAAAAGCTGGCAGCATGTTTCCTCTTGTCTTGAAATGCACATGTTCTAAATTACATCAAAATTGGGTAAACACCAAAGATTTGCATAAAGAACACAGAGACATTCTGCTTTATATATATAAAAAGAGACCAACTTGCACAGCATTCAAAAACTAGAAATGATTTACAGTAGAACTCACGCAATATGCAGACCTGACAACCTCCAGATTTGAAAAAAAGGGAGACATTTTCAATTATACACACACGATCACAAATGTGCAGCAGGGCCAACATTTACTTTATTTAACTCATGTACAAATAAGGTGGAGGTATATACAGTAAAAGCTTAACTAACCGGCATGCTCGGGAAACTCCGATTTCCGGATACCTGAAAATTCCGGATAGTTGAGTTTGGCGGGAAAAATGGGGGGGAGGGGAGGTAGATTGTAGATTTTTTTTTTTAAGATTTTTTCGGCCAAATAATTTGTTTTTGTATTTTGAAATGTGCATTAAATATAATTTTTAAGAATTAATTTATTTTTTTTTTTTGGTTCTCACTTTTGCTTTTGAACCTCTCCTCCTCCCTAAAACAAATCAGTAAATCACAGTACTGTATATTGTTTTTTTTCTTTCTACGCCCCTCCGTGCGGAACGAACGTTGCATTCCAGAAATAAATTGTCCTCCTGAATGGAATGGAGAGCGCGCGCGCGCGCGTGCTAAATTTTGGCGCGCAGATGTAAAATTTTTAGAAAAACTCATTTTCTAATTTTTCCGGTTAGTTGAGCTTTCCGGATACTTGAATGCCGGATAATCGAGAGTTTACTGTATATATATATAGTACTTCAGAGCTTTAATTTAAGGATTTACATTTCATCATATATATTTCTTGATTCTAGTTTTTTCATATTAACAGTTGACATATTTACAGTCGAGTTCCACTTGCAAATAAGTCCTATTTACAAATTACATGCTAATGTAATTAAAGAAGAAGTTGTTGCAGATTTTGCCCTCTTTAAAAACTGAGCATCAAATTCTCTTTTAAAAGAAGTTCTTGCATTCTTGACTTCACAGTCAACAAATTTCACAAAGTCTGATATGAAATTGAGGATATAAAATTTGTGCGTGTCTTAGTAGCTAAGTTAAAAGTGTTTTTGCCGTGCGATATGCTTACAAATGTCATACTTGCCTCCGTAAGAAATTGAAAAATCACACGTGCAAATGGTACAAAATGCATACGATTTACATTTTTTCAAAGAGATAATAAATGAATATTCCTCAGAATATGCCTTGGTAAATACAGTCTGGTATTTCTTTTTAGATTTTTTCAATGACATCAGATCTGGACTGGAGAAAAGAAATGCTCGCACAAAAAAACTATATATATATATATTTCGGTGATAACCTTAACATGACACGACAAGATCGACCAAAGAGATAAAAAAATTCTCCCTGTTTCCTCCCTAGCTCTTTAAACAGGCGGTTAACCTGGAGTTTACGGTGCCCACCTATTTGGTTCCTCTTAGGATCGTCAACTCTTTGCCGCCAAGAACGGCGATGAGAGAACATTTGTTTGGTTGCGTCTAGATGTTTTTAACGAGTGACAAGCACGCATGCGCACAAATTGATCCTTTCATCGGTGTTTTGCTTATCTGGCTATATTGCGTCATGTTTCGATTGGACTGTTTTGTTCAACTCTTCCATGCAATTGGTCGATAAATTCGAATTTGAATAAAACTTTGTTTGGAATTCTTCGGATGGAATATCGGTTCAGTACCGTGTATATTATTCTGTGTGCTTCGTTTCTCAATGAATAACCGAAACTACGATTATTCCGCTATGCTGAAAGCGAAGCAGCTGATGTTTTTTTAAGTTAAAAAATTTGCCCGGCACATGCTTGAAATGCCGCAGGCATTGCATGAGGAAATTCTCGTTTTCAGGTGATGCATGCGCAAGAGAGCAATAAAAAGCGTACTGCACAGTCAAAACAGTATTTGGCGACGGCACATGAAATTGCGCCAAGAAGAATTGGCGAGAAGCAGGCTGGCACCGTAAACTCCAGGTTTACCAAACAGGCAAAGAAGTGCATGCACCAAAAAAACATGGCGATAATCACTAGTGAACAAGCCTGGACATGATAACACAGCAAAGAGCCAATGAAGAATCCGTAACGGAACGACGCCATGCATTCGAAATCTGAAGAGAATGTGGTCGCGGCAAGCCCTGGATTTTTCTTTCACCGCTCTTTTACTGTTTTTTTTTATTATTATTATTACTATTTAGTTGTTTCAATTTCTCGAAAATACTAAAAAGTAGGAGGAAATCGGCGAGAATTGGGAGGCTGGAGAAATTGTTAAAAAGCTGGAGACTCCCGCCAAAAGCGGGGGAGTTGGCAGGTCTGAATATGGAATGATTGTAAAGTTAATGATTAAATTTGTGCAATTTTGAGAAAATGAAAGAATTATTCTAAAAAATATTTCTGGGTTATAGAAGAAAGTAATCAACATGATGAACAGGGGTGGGTTTTTTTTTTTTTTTTTTTTGCAATGTTGTATTAAAAATGAAACAAACAATTATTTCTAAAATGTTAAAAATTTTATTTTTGGCTCAAAAAGTTCCTGGATTATTACTGTTCATATCAGATAAATATGTGTATATTGCACATCATTAATTTACCCAATTTTCTTATATTTTAACAAAAAGTGGGGGGGGGGGTAAAATACATTGCCAAACATTGAATTTATATCTTTAAAAACATCAACAACTTGCACGAGATCGATTATTTAACACTTTTATTTAAATTTTGAATTTTAATTCAGTCTGATTAATGCTAATAAAATGTAATTTCTATGACTCGACAAAAGACGTCAATTCAAATGCCGTGCCTAGAATAAGTTAATTTTCAGATGAGCAACAAAATGGTTGAGCTTTGAAGTTTTTAATTTTAATACAAGATAAAGTATACATAGAATAAGAAGAAGAAAAATTATATTTTTAGCATATACAGAGTGTTTCAAAAATATCTGGCAAAAATGAAAGGGTAGGTCGGACATGCAGCGACAAGGCATTTTTGTAACAGAACATGGGGTCAGAAATGCAAAGGGGATTTGCTACAAGGGACTCTTTTTAGTGAATTAAGTAAAAGAAAAGAATGCAACAGATGAAATGTACAACAGAGATTGAAAGAAATACAAATTTATGGCACAAAAACCCAGTTCCATGATTAACATCACATCAGATGTGGCATAACACATATGATAATATCAAGCTGGACACAGTACTAACAACAAACCTTTAGAATACTTAAAGTGCTCAAAGGACTTTTTGAGCACTTACATGCCATTTGAGGCAATAGATGCTTCGCATGTTGTTATTCATGAAACTGGGTTGTTGTGCTATTGTAAATACAGTAGACTCTCTCTAATCTAACACATATGGGACCAGACACCTGTCGGATTATAGTGTCCGGACTATAGAGGGTCAATAGAAATCATGTACAGAAAGGGACGAAGATTTCAAGTTTTAACAGGAAAGAATGACTCATCACCAAGTAACAACGAGAAAAACCATAGACACTAGACCTCCCAGTGGCGGTCGTTATGGAAACAGGATATTCCACTGCATTTGGGGGGGTGAAGAAAAGGGCTTCATTTCATTTTGCGCAGATAGAACTAGCGGAAGTCTTATTTTGCTTTCTCGTTTCTATATATGTGACCTACTCTTTCATTCCTGCCAGATATTTTTGAAACACCCTGCATAGTTACATTTTATTTAGCATAGATAATTGCATTTCATACTCATTAAGCAAGAATTAGAAGCATTTTAATTCACACAAATTCATATTTATCTCAAAGGATGGTAGGTAACATTCTGCGAAAAATCAAAGCCCAGAATCTTGGTGAAACTGTAGTTTAGGGTGTGGTCCTGTTTGTTACCACTTTGTCTTTGTGCAACTATGAGTGGCATTGCCAACTTTGTACACAGTGACTGTTCCATCTGAAAAGGAGGGATTGTGCAAGCGATGCCTGTGACATCTGAAGTGGGTACTGGACAAATTGTTTCAACTTAAATAAACATCCTATGGCTTCGCTAACAGCAGGAGCAGAAACCTAGTAGCTTCGCTTGCTCAATGAAAACAAAGCATCAAAACAATTAATTTCTCTATTTCAAGCCATCAATCTCTTGGCGACAAAAGTTGTTGATGCCACTTGGAGATGTGCCAAGTAGATTAACCAAAATCTCTAAAACTAAGCTACAAAACTGGTAGTATTTCGTAAAGTTTGTGTCCATCACCTTATTTTAAGCCTTGCATCCTTTAAGGTCAGTATGGATTATAAATAAAGTTTGTGTGGTAGCAGGGGCAATTGCAACTCTATTTCAAAAATCCTAAAAACTAGCGTGGCAACAAAATCCGACATAATTTCAACTAATTGTAGATTGTTAATGTGATGAACAAACATACATATTTTTAAAAAATGATTGGATGTGTGCTAATTTACTTAGACAAGAAGTTTGATTACTCTATTTATTTTGATACTAGCTGTGTGGCCCAGCGTTGCACGAATAATAGGATATTCCCGGACGGAGAGAAGTGAGGTCACGCGACACCCTGGGATCCATATACTTTCATATGCCCGCCTCCATTTTTCTCTACAATCAATAAATATTGTTAAGTACTTACTTTCCCTAACAAACGTTACGAAGTTAAACACTTTCTTTAATACAAAAAAAAGAAAAAAAAAGCATGAAGACGATTTTTTTTTCCATTGTTAATAAATCCAAACACAGAAGCTCGCTCAAAAAGAAATACCAACTTCCATTAAATAAACAAAAAAATTGCAACACTGGACGCGAAAACTATTAATAGGGGGGAAAAAAGAATCCGCCGTGAATGAATTCACCATGCTGCCAATAGATGGCAGCACGTCAATTCATTCATTTTGACGTTTTTAATTAATATCTTTTTAACTATTTGTAATTTCGGAATTTAAATGGCCGAAATGGATTCCTTGGATTATTTTCCATCTTTTGGCACTTACGACTAGTTTCAGGATTCAGTGGTTCATGAGAAGATAGAAGGACATAGATACATATGTTTGTTTACCTTCGAATTTTAATAGGATAGATGATTTAAAATTAGTACATTATTTTAATGATATATTTGTTCTAGAATCAAAATTTGAGACAGATAATAAATACAAAATATCCTGAAATTCCGGATTTGAGAAGGTAAAAAATCCAGATAAATCCTAACCACAATCACCCATGGTGGTAGTTTGTAAAAGTACACACAAAAATGTAAAACAATTAGGAAAAATCATAATAGAATAACTGAAAAAAATAAATTCAACAATAAATCATTTAACAGAAAAACCATGAAGGAGGGAAATAGTTGGAATAAATCAGGAAAAGATAAATATTTTTAACCAAAATTAAACTTCGCTTATTACAATTCACACTAATGCAGAAGAATTTAAAATACAATTAATCAAATATTTTCATTAGATGAAATTCATATTACAGAGAAACATCAATAATTATTTCACGATTTTATGTTGTCAAGTGTTCAGTAGAATTAATTATCATTAATTTTTCAAGTAATTTCATTAAATCTGAAGACACAATGAGTAATAAATACACTGCTTATTATTCTGGTATATATATTTAATTAAAAAACAAATACAAGAAAGTTATTACAGAAATTAATACAGAAATTAACAGAAAATACAAATACAATTGCAAAACGCAATCTGATTTTGTGTCTGCATCAGCAAAAATAATACTTATGAAATTCTTGATTCATATGCAGACAAGAATGTTCAAAAAAATTTCTAAAAATAACAAAAATCTCTCTAACAAATAGCATTAAAACTCATAATTAAGTCATTGTTTGGGGGGAGGGGGGGAATCCTTGTTCCATGCATGATTTTTTTAATGCCTGAACTTGATGATGATAATAAAAATAAAATACAAATAAAGAGGGGGGAAACAATAAACAATCACATCAGTATGACAACAAAGAAAAAATTCTATTAGAACTATAAACTGTCAATTCAGTTATGTATTAATTGGTGAGAATATTACTGTTTATAAGCAATTCCCTCAAAGAGAATAACTATATGGATTTATGGATTTTGTAATACAAAAACAAACTTTCAAAATGCAGCAACAATTATTTATAATACTAATCACTTAATTTATCTAGCAAAATCTTTCTTTTTCAAATATTTTTCATGACAAACTAAAATCCTCACTTTCCTTTTAGATTGAAAAACTGCGATAACTTTCCCGATATAAAACCATTACCACACAAAATCAACAATTGTTCTTAACACGTAATTCTTAAAAAGATTCGTGATTTTTCATTTACCGCAAGAAAATGATGACACTCACTCCAGTTGGTAAAATATCCAAAGAAATGTAATCAAAATGCATAACAGAACTGTTCGATTAACAAAATAAAACGAATCTAAAGTAATCAATAGTCATTCAAAATTATTTGAAACATAGAGAAAGGAGCGAGTGATTTTTAATAAATTATGTGCATTAGTAATTCCACTCATATCCCTTGTTTTATATACTTGACAATGAAATACGCCAGAAATGCACTATAGATTACTTGATCAGATTTCAAAAAGCGTCAACAGCGGTTTATTTACATTAACTTAAGAGCCACCGTTTTTGAAATGTAAATATTCCTTTCTTCGAACAATATCTCACTAAATCAGAGCTTCTCATAATTTGCGAATTGGTGACATAAATTTTAGATCAAAAGAGCAACTTACCAGGCTTTTGCATGACTTTTAAATTTTAATATCCAGCATGGTAAAAAGCCGACAGTTGATTAAAATACAATCCGTTTGATACTGTAACTTGATTAAAAAGACAGTTAAGGAAATTATTTTGTAACCGTCAATTAGAGGCTAAACAACAGATAACATTAAAATTTTAAAAGATAACATTAAAATTCTTTTAAAGACGTCAAAAAAATGAGAGAATGATTTTAAAAATTAAAAGGTTTGCGTCTATATCTGAAATAATTTCTTTCTTCTTCTTAAGCGTTACTTGGAAATTTATCTTGATGTACAGTTCACCTACAGTTTCGATTCACTCACCACGTGATGTTTTCTTCAGAAACTAAAACTTTTATTCAGAAAAATATTAAATAAAAATAATTTCAGATTCCAGGACAGAAAACAAGGTGATATTTATATTTGTGAACAATGCATTCAGTTTTGTATCGTTTCTTACGTTATTAAAATTTATAATTTCTTTTATTTTTTTAGAAATAGAGAAAGCAAATTTCTTTCAATACGGTTCAGTCTGGCAGCTGTTTTCACTCCTCAATATACCCTAATTTCCTTGCTTCAAATGCATCTGCTTCATTCATAAATAAATATCAATCAGCAAAACCTACTTACCCGTTAATTGTCACTTTATAAGTTTAAAGGAGGATTCAAAATAAATACCAAACATTATATGATGATAATACAGTTTGGAAAGATTCCTTGACTATGTTTTGTTTCTGGGACAGAATTGTATTTTCCTACTTTAAAGCATTATAGATTGCTTCAATAGAACACTCTGCGCTATCTTACCATTCTTTAGAGCTGTATATTAAATGATCTTGAGTTAACAGTACCCCAGATAGCACGTACGTTTGCAGCAAATTTGATTTTTACTTGATATTACCTTGTCATGACAAATTTGACGCGTCAAGCTTGAAGCGAACTTGTGGCAAACTAACAATGCAGGATCGCCACCCTCGCTTGCAAAACGAGTTTGCTGCAAGTTCGCCGTGACATCTAGCGCCACCCCTCCTTGCAATGCAAGCTTGTTGTAAGTTTGCAAAACAAGCTTGATGCAAACATGATAGCACAAAGAGATAATTATCTTTGTTTCTGTTTTTAAAAAAACCCGATTTTTTAATAGCATCTCCTATGCCATCCTTCTTTTTATTAATTCAATAAATCAATGATAATTTGTAAAAAAACTAACTTTTTTATAAAAAAAAATTTTGAAACATTTTCCATCTTTTTACTAAATATAGAACTCGCACTTTAAAGAAAACTATATCGCCTTTTTCTTAATGTTGAAATTTTAACGTTTATAAACAAAATTAAACCTAAAAAACAGTCAATGTTTGTTGAAAAATAATAACTTACATTTTGTCCCATTTTAAAAGTAATTACTTTTGAAACCTAATTTCATAATTTATTCTACTAGCAAAACGTAGTTATTAGCGAAAATCGCTCTTTCTTTGATTTCAAATCATGTTCTCAACACAAAATTAAAAAAATTAATGAAATCAAGAAAAAGAGTTTAAAATAAATCGTATGCTCAATCTATTAGCACAATCTATCTTCTCCTCTCGCAGTGTAGCTGGCTGAGTGGTTTAGAGAGTCATGCTAGCAAGCGCGAGGTCGCGAGTTCTAATCCGAGGGTTTTTTTTCGTACTCTGTTTTTGCTATGTTTGCAATGAGTTTGACATGGCAAGCTTGCTCCAAGTTCGTCGCGTGGTGACTTCGTCACTTCTGCAAGCTTGTTTCAAGACTGCACTCTTGTCGTGTCAAGCTTGCAGATTTGCAGTGCAAGTTTGATGCAAACTAAAATTGCTATCTGGGACAGTTATAAAACACGGTTGCAAGAAAGGATTTAGGTTAAGCGATGGAAAATTGAATCTCCCCTGCTTTCCTTTGTGTTCCCAATACTTCACGCCTTGCATATGTAGCAAATTATCGTCTCTTGGCATATCTTGACTCCTAAGAAGAACGTCTTCATCGCATTGGTATATATGATAAACCTTTCTGTTCTCTTTGTTCATTCCCCTCCATAGCATTAAATTGAAACACTTCGAAAACTGCCACGCCACGCCGGCAGTTTACCCTATAGCAGGGGTTCACAGCCTATGGGCAGCCGATAGCGTATTAGTGGACCGCGGAACGGTACTCAAAAGTCGAAGTCATGGGCGCTTCAAGAGTCTCCACTCGTTCTTTGCTTTATAAAACCATTTATTTTAATCATTTTACATAAATATATATGTTTGTATTTTTTCACTTGCATACAGTGGAGAATCCAGGGGGGTGGCTATCGGGCTGCAGCCCCCCAGACCTAGACCATAATTCTTTCTTTTATTTAAAATCACTACAGCTGTTTTTTCTTAATCTCCCTTTTAAAAAAGTGAAAACATTTCTTCCCGGCTTTTGACAGGCTCCCCACTTTTGCTCTCATTCCACTCGTATTCGCAGCGTTGACACGGTCAAAAACACGTTTTTGCTAGTTATTTCATTGTGTTTTTGTTAAATTATCGAAAGTATTGTAGTGTTCTTTATGATTCTTATTGTCAGGTGAATAAAGTCTGTAAAGTTAAAGAAAGTGTTTTGGTTTGCATAAGCCATACTATTTGACAATCGTCACGACGATGCAAAACTTTTTATACCTCAGCCCCCCTCCCTGACCTAAGTCCTGGATTCGCCACTGCTTGTATATTTAGTTAATGGGTCTCAAAATATTTCTTTGAAAAAGCAGGTGGTCCGCACGGCCAAAAAGTTTGGAAACCGCTGCCCTATAAAATCAGTCACCGATGATATATGGCGCTTAACCCTTTATTTACTGAATTTACCTACTAGCAACTTTTTAATTTTGTTTTTTAATCATTAAATAATTTTGTATGTAGAATAAGCCTGGGAATGAGAAAAACACTTTTTAATTACTTAAAATTACTTATTTAATAATTGAAAAATTTTACTTTCTGCCTTCAGCTGCCATTTACTGCTTGTTATTGAAACTCCATTCTCCGTGTTCTTGTGAATACTGTCAGGAAAAACGGCCATATTGCGAAGGTATGAACGTGATTAAAGCAGTACTTTAAAGTACCGTCACTAGATAAAGGGTTAAAGTGTAAACTTGAATTTAAAAACCACTGAGGGTTAAACTAGGATGAATAAGTTCCCATTTTATTCGGAGTTCTGAACAAGATCTCCGACTTTTGCTCAGTTCTGTTGATCGCAATATGATAAGAGCGTTAGGAACGTTACAAAAATATAAAGATCCTTGAAGATAAAAAATAGTGGTAGAAATAGGAGAAGATTAAACCTGGGTGCACTAGTAATGGAAAGTCGACAGTCGGTGAAATGAGAAAGTGATGAAATAAATCTTTCGCACCAAAACGAAAACTAAACATTCTTCAATATTGAGAATTGTTCCACTTGTAAAATAGGAGCAGTTTTAACTTCCATTCAGCGTTTAAAATTTTTCATTTTTGGTTTGCATTTCTGAAGCAAACTGTGTTTTTTTTAATATACAATGACGGGTCGGATAGGCAGTCATTACATAATAATGAGTGATGTATATTTCTGATACAACTTCTGTCTGTCCAGCCCATGCATGACAATAGTGAGGGAGAAATAACACTCTTCTGATTAAGGGGTCAACTGAAGTGACCCCTAAAATAGAACAAGTTTGAAGAAGGATTTATTCCTTGTCATTGTCATTCTCGTTGAGCAACAGAAAATATATATGTGATATTTTAAGTTTTTAACTTTCTTAAATCATTTTTAAAGACCCCTCATTTTTAATTAATTCTGCTTCCATCGTAATAAGCGCACTACGACTTTCATTTCGAGTAACGAGTCTTCCGGGGAAATACCCTTTTATACCGTATATAACCTCTCAGCGCATTGTTAACCAGGGTTGCCATATTGGTCTTTTTTCAAAGCCCTTGGCCTTAGGAATTTTCATTTGGCCTTAAATTTAATTTTGCCCCTTTTTGGCTTTATTTTCGTTAATGACTTTTGGACCAATTTTTCATTACTTATTCTATTGTTTTTTTAATAAATTTTTGATATTACACATTCCAAATGATATATAATGAGCTGTCAAACGAAATAGCTCCTGAATAGAACAAGGACGTTTTAAATTTCTTTCACTTAAATTTTAGTTTAATAATAGAGCATTGAACATACGCCTATCAAGTGAGACTCGTTTTCATGAAGGATAGTCTTTTTTACTAATATCAAATGAGGTTTTCAGTCAATTTGTAAAATTTGGCCTCTTTTGGCCTTATTTTTAAGAAGGTTTGAGGTTTGGCCTTACTTTGCTATTTTGATCTGGCAACCCTGTTGTTAACTGCCCTTTTGATTCAAGCATGTAAGCTGACAACAGCGCGCCGCTCGGCTGTAACCTCTTTAATCCTGGTCATGTAGCTACACATAAAATGATCCCTTTACCTATGAAAAGGTAACCTATCTTCAATGATTGAATAAAAGAAGATTGAATGAACTAAAGTCTTTTCCTTGACTCAGATATTCTACATTTCACCTTTAATAAAGATGTTTTTTATATATATATAACACCACTTCATGTCCCCGTTTCTAGGATCACAATTCTTTGTAAACAGAAGATGTAGCTGAAAGCTAATAAATTTCTGTATGTTTTTGTATGAACTGTCTCGATAACTTTTTGAGTTTCAGTAGCTTGATTATAGAACATTTTGGCAGAATCACTCAGAATGCATTCACTGAATTCTTTCCAGTTTTCGAGATTTAGTGTGGTTTCTAATAACTTTAAACGAAATCCCGTGACTGAAAATCTTTGCATCCTTGCACATGTGCACACAATAGCAGAAAAACGCAAAGAGCTAGAAATATTATGGTTTTATCATCAGAATTGCAGATCTGAACCAAAATTAGGTCTCAACCGGAAGAAAGGAATGAGTTCAAAGTGCATACTCGATTTTCTTCACTATACTGCGAAAAACAAACTACGTCATATTGTATTAGTAAACGAGAATAGAGGGGAAAAGACTCCACCTGGCCTTTTCATAACTATAAATCCTTAGAGTTTAAAAGACTAATATTAAAAAAATGAAGAAAAAAATCTAACTGGGCCCCGCACCTCTTAAGGGCGACCCTGACCAAAACGTTACAACTGGACAACATTGAATTGACTTATTGATGATCCCAGTGCTGGATTCATACATTTCTATGCATTAGGGCAAAGCACTGAATTCTGCGCCCTCTCCCTTCATTCGCACATCTCAACTAAACAGAAGGCCTGCTATTCTCGTGATGGAACAAAATTCCTCGAGTCAATAGGCCTCAGTGGCGTAGCTAGGGTAAGTGGTGCCAGAGGCATAATATGGTATTTTTGAACCCTCCAGTCATTATCAATGGCTTAACTTGTGTAAACGGGGCTCAGTGCATGATAATTTTTCTCCCTTTATCGTATTTGACTTTGAAAAGTGACTAAACGCATTAACGTTTTGTCACCGTGGCCAGTGAAGTAGACAGAGTAAGTGGCACCGGGGGAATAATATATATGTAATAATCTCACTCAATTTTACTTTAAATTCTAATATTATACAAAGTGTGTTAGAAAAGTTCGGTGATTGGTCCCATAGTAGAATAACCGTGATGGTTCGGATGCTGCCCTCGCGCAGACGCATTGAGAGACATGGCAACTAGTGCTCCCTAGCGTCCAAATCACGATAGTTAAGCGGAAGTGCGCGCTACGACCAATATATCGAGTCAGTGTGAGAAGGCGCGTCACTGCGAAATGGAGCAACGCGTGAACATCAAGTTTTGCTTCAAATTAGGCAGAACGGCGACGGAGACACACGAAATGTTAGTGAAAGTGTACGGTGTGGACGCAGTGAGTAAAAAGTGTGTTTTTGAGTGGTTTAAACGCTTTAGAGACGGAAAGGAAGATGTCAAAGATGAGCCGCTTTCGGGTCGACCGCCAACAAGCATAACTCCGGACAACATCGAACGAGTGCGACGGATGCTTGCGGATGATCGACGGCTGTCTTTGAGAATGATAGTAGAAGAATTGAAGATAAGCCTAGAAAGTGTGAGCAACATTATTCACGAACATTTGCAATAGCGTAAGAAAAAGGTCTACGCTTTTCCGACATTGCGCAGATCCAGCAACGTGTGACAACGGTGCTTCGAGCGATACCGAAAGAAGCGTTTGCTGACAGTTTCCAGCAGCTGTACAACCGATGTCAAAAGTGTATTGTAGCTAATGGTGATTACTTTGAATGCCAGTAAAGGCATTTTGTTTGTATACATTGTTTCTTTTATTTTATGAGACCATTCACCGAACTTTTCAAACGCACCTTGTATATGAAATGGATTCGTTGTTGTTGTAGTCGTTAAATAAAAAACAGGCCGAAATATTAACTAATTTCTTTTTAATATCGGTGAGTGACGGAATGTACGTACAAAAGGTTTCAAGCCAAAAGAGAGCATAAAATCCCTGCTTTTTCTCAGGTAGGGATTTAACAGATAGACACGTGATCAAAGTGAAGGGAATAATAGCTATTTTTAGTATATTACGTAAGTATTTTAGGGAAAAGTCTGGAAAAGAATTCGCGATTTATGTTGGCGCGTGGAAGCAATTAGAATATTCTTTTAGCAATAAATATGCCAAAACGCGAGATTTAATATATCTCCAGAGAGGGAAATAAAACGAAACTGGAGTTTAAGAAAGGCGATTTTGGAATACATTAAGACTTTAAAATATATAATATTAGAATCTGAAATAAAATTAAGTGAGATTATTACACATATATATTAAAAATCTTAATTATGGTGCAATACTAATGTATTCCAAAATCACATTTCTTAAACTCCAGTTTCGCTTCATTCCCCGCCCTGGAGTTACACTAAATCACGCATTTTGGCATATTCATTTCTAAAAGAATACTTTAATCACTTCCACACGCGCCCGCAGAAATCATGAATCAGCATCTTGTCGGCGCCAAACTTTTCCCTAAAACACTTACGTAACTTGCTAAAAAATAGCTAATATTCCCTTCACTTTATCACGTGTCTATATGTTAATCCCTGTCTGAGAGAACGCAGGGATTTTTCGTTCTCTTTTGGTTTGAAAACCTCGTATGAGATGTGCGCAGATCCTCCACTCTCCTCATATCAACTTAAATACTTTGATAAATAAATGAAAATTAGTTCTATACTCGGCTTGTCCATTGCTTCATGGCTACATAAACGAAATTATTATATATATGTAATAATCTCACTTAATTTTACTTTAAATTCTAATATTATATATTTTAAAATCTTAGTACTATATTAATGTATTCCAAAATCGCTTTTCTTAAACTCCAGTTTCGTTTTATTTCCCGCGCTGGAGGTATATTAAATCTCGCGTTTTGGCATATTTATTACTAAAAGAATACTCTAATTACTTCCACGCGCCTACACAAATCGCGAAATCAGCGACTTATTGCCGCCATGCTTTTCCCTAAAACACTTACATAATTTACTAAAAATAGCTATTATTCCCTTCACTTTAATCACGTGTGTATATGTTAAATCCCTACCTGAGAAAATTCAGGGATTTTCTGTTCTCTTTTGACTTGAAACCTGAACCAAGATGCACGTACATTCCGTCACTCACTCTCCCATAATAAAAGAAAATTAGAATATAACGCGGCTTTTTACTGACTACAACCACGAAAACATTTTATGTATATACTTTTTTTACCCTAATCGTCACCAGTGGCTTGACAAGTGTAAATGGCACCCGCGCTTCGCTATTATTTTTTAGACCTCTCATTTTTGAAGCGAAGCTTCTTAACGCAGGCTTCGGAATTGGGAGTCAGCATAAAAAAAAAAATAGACCGTCACGAGACGGAAGGACTTCATACCAGAGCAGGCGCATCGATGCGGTCACGAATACCTACTCTCGTAGGCTGTGTGTACATTTCTTTAAAAAATGGCGTCCGGGGCATCTATAACCCCCGGTTGCTACGCCACTGATAGGCCTGGACGTTTTCTTCGAATTGCATCTCTAATTTTCGATGCAATGTTACAGTAGACCGCTTGACTGGACAAACAATTTTCACTGTAAACACAAAACATATCATTTGTTGGACAAGAAACGCACAACACCTGGTTTCTCTTCTAAGCGTACACTCCTCAAGCACAGTGGCCATTTTCAAATGCAGCTGCGCGTGCGCAAACTGTTATCTCATAAATTAGAAATGAAAATTATACAATTGAATTGTTTTACCTGTTATTGACATATTTGAAATCAATTTGCTTCTCATTTCCAAACTCTCGTATCAATTTGTAACCTACTTACTAACTTACCCTCGTATTAACCCATAAATTTTCAACGAGGAATTTTATTTGACATCTGAGAACGGTATTATCACAGGAAATTTAAAAGTTTGGGCAATTTTAAATATCTAGACAACACCTTGGGAAATTTTTGGACACAAAAACGTTATTTCCTTTAACCCTTCACTGCATACTGTATCAAATTTGATACATAATTTATTTTTCATGGTAATAATGAAAAGAAAATTTTTTATCCACTCGTACACTCTGTATTAGATTAGAAACGTCATAAGAGATCGGATAATAATAATCTGTTCCATTTTCCATGGACAGCACAGGTCCCATTGATAAGTCTGTGGTAGTCAGTTATTCAATTCCTGATACACCTATTGACATATTTGCGCAGTTTTCAGCATTTAAAAGGAGTCTTGCATCTTGGATGGTTTCATCAATTGCTTCTACAGGTATTTACCATTTGATATTACTTTTAAAATACTTTTTTTATTGTTTTATAAAAATAAATAGTGATTGGATACTTTCATTAAATTCAATTTGATAATATCACAATTATATTTTGATATTTTTTGTGTATTTTTCAGTTGTTATATGTGAACTTCCCATGCCAAAAATATTTTTTTATTTAGAAATTTTAAAAAATCGTGCATTGAAGGGTTAAAATGGTACGATTAGTTTTCAAATACGATAAACGACGGAAGAATAATGTTGAATTTTTATTTAGTGACTTCAACTTGCGTTGGAGTGAAGTACTTTTCAATATTTCGTGATTTGTAATTTCGTATTTCACATTTTTCGCAGTGCACAGCTTCTTGTTAAAACAGGACGTAGATCCAATGTCTTTTTGGCAGTTTTATCTTCTTCAAAATTTATGGCTATCATAATAGTACAGCATTTTATCATGGAACATTTTAAGCAAATTAGTTGCTATGAATTGTTGAATTTTTTGGTTGGTGCTTATAATATCCAGAGCTTTTAGCTTTGGGGCAGTCCACAAATAATGTCACGCTTGGAGGGGGGGAGGGGATTCGTGAAATTGTGACAGTTTGTGACGAGGGGGAGAGAGGGGGTAACAAGAAGTGTGACATCACACATTTTGGTAAAAATAAAAACATTTAAAATCAGCAGATTAAATTTTGAAGTTATTTTGAAATTATCAGAATTTGGGGGTATTTTTTTAATCGGGGCTAAAAAAACTTTCATGTGATTTTTTTCTCACTTATATTCCTTTCTTTTCGAAAAAAGCCTTCAGGGTAGGTTCTGAGAATATGGTAGCAGCAGAAATTCTTCACCATTAGAAGCAAACCTCCCCCTGTCACACGCTTGAAATGTCCAACAAAAGATACGTCGCCCCACCTGGGTGAGTGGTAGAACTGGTAGTGGCACAAACAGGTTGATCTTATTGAGGCGTTTTTTTTTAAATTCAATCTGTTTAAGAGTATTTTATGTTCATAAAGTAAAAATAAGATTTAAAGCAAAATATATCAAATTCCAAAATACTACTGTTTTCAACTGCTCTTTTATCTTATTATTTTATTACTATTGTATATTAAATAGGTTTTTGTTATAAATCTTAATCTTATTTCATACAAAATTAGTACACATAGAATTATTATTATTGTTATGCTCACAAATGTCATTAAAACACATAGTTAAAGTTTAAAAATAAAATTTGACATATGATCTATAACGTAGTGCTTTGTTTCTGAACCGCAAGCATATGTTTATGTAATATAGCGTGACATGTGACAAGGGGGAGGGGGTATGGTAAAGTGTGACACTTTGTGACAAATGGGGGGAGGGGGTCGAAAATATTGAAAAAAGGTGTGACATCATTTATGGACAGCCCCTTCTCAGTGGCGTAGCGGCCCGGGGTCAAGGCGGGTATTCATGCCCCGGGCGACAGTTTTAGAAAGCGGCATTGATCCAAGGGAACCTAAAAATTTATTACACTAAATTTATTTTAAATTTCAATTGTTTTATTTTTTATTACATAAATATATAGAATAGAAAAAATACATTTTATGATGTAAGCCTCAAAATTAATCATGTATACTCTGATCAGGGATGTCGGAAACTGGATGTAAAATCCTCTTTTGAAAAGCCGCTGACTTGATGAATTCTAAAGCGTTTATCAGAGAACAGGTGACTTATTATTATTGTGCGCCACCTGCCGAGCACCTGTAGATGGCGCTGCCATCGCCAGTGACGTCAGAGTATCAAGCTGCCGAGAACAGTAGAAGAGGACGACGCGATACGAGACGCTGAAACGACGTGGGTTGTCTTTTCTGACAAAGACGAGACGACGATGAGCCATCCAAAAGCCTTTTTAATGACGATTTGCTTCAAGTGTATATATCTTTAACTGTAAATAATGCATCTTCAAAATGTAAACTTAATCATGATAATATAACCATTTAGATTGACGAACTGTGTATTATTTATATGGAACCCAACACTAACCCTGCCTGATGACCGCCTACATTATTTTTTTTATTCTTCAATAATTTTATTAGGTAGCCACTTTCGTCAGGCCATAGGCACTCAAATTCCTATTTACGATTCTGATGGGGCGCCAAATTACTCGAGTCCAGGGCGCTCAAATTTGTGAAGACGGACCTGTCACTAAGTCCGGGAAACAAATTTTTCGCTTGATATCTTCTATGAATAAAAGAGCAGAGTCTCTTTCTCACTCTTGTTATTGTTGTTTTTGCACTCGCTTTTTTCGCGGTATTCTTGACATAGCGAGGTAAGGCTAAAAAACTTTCTTCTCTTTATTCGAGTTGTTTTAATTTTTCAAAATGTTCTTTTTTCTTCTATTCTACTCTAGGACTTTCTTGGGCCAAATGGGTTTTAATTTTTGACGATGTCAAACACCTAAACAGAAAAAAGTCCTGTTTTGAATATCTGCTTTGTGATTGGCCCCTGAAGAAGTACATAAAGCAGATATCCTCCATTTTGTTTAGTCTTCACTCTGCTCTTATCTCCACATTGATTTTGGTTACAGCTGCATTTGCGCCCAACTAATTCGATGTATGTTTAAGATATTTTTAAGGTATATTTTTAAGAGATATTTTTTTTATATGTGTACATTTATTTGCTTTTATGTTTCTTTTCTTTTTGTAATTTTGCAGTACTGTTTTTCCATCTTAATTTTTCACTTTTTAATTTTTCACGTTCTATTTTATTCCAATTCGGTTTGTTTTGATTTCTGTGTATAAAATAACTTTGAAAAAAGTAAGGAGCTTATTGATAGATGAAATTTGGTATATGGCTTCTCACCCAAACTGGAGATTACATTCAAATGTTGGGCTAAATCCTACGAAGGGAAATATGCCTGCTTGTCCTTCCGAAAGCATGTGGAAACGATTACTCAACAACTGAAAGAGATAGAAGAAATTGAGCATATGGTTTTATCATCAGAACTTTAGATCTGAATCAAGATTTGGAGCAAATCCTTCAGCAGGTTGACGGTCGGTCAGTCTGTATATTGTTACGAATCTGTAATACCGTTTCCCTGCCATGTTAGTCTTATGGCAGAAAAGAGAGATTTACAGAGATTCTTACCAGGATGCTAAGGCAATGACCCCGACCTTGGCGACAAAATGAAGGTTCTAGATAATACAAGAATTATGGTCTGATCTCTGTTAGGAACCGAGATATACATATCTTTCTAGAGAATTCCATGTGACGTCACGCCTTGTCGGAAAGCTATATATACCCGAGGTGCTAAAACGAATGAATAATCTCTTTAGAGTTTTGTTCGCAGTTCGAGTTTGGCAGTTCTTAGACGCTGATTGCTAGTGATAATGCTTTTTCAGTTGTTATTAGCGATTTGCTGTCTGCTTGTGTTGTTAATTTATACAAGTGCCGTTTCTTTTGTTACAAGTGTTTCGTGTTTTCTAGAATATACGTGGAATAAAGCCTCATTTTCCATTATACAGCTTTTTGAACTACATTTACCATACACTCACTGGACGATTTTCGTAACAATATTCTTATATACAGGGTGATTATAATTAAAGTTCAACGTTTAAAAAGCTGTAAAAAAAGAACCACCGGCCAGAATAACCTGATATTTGACCTGAGTATCCTCGAAGAAGGGGGGAAAGTATGAAAAAAATAGTTGAAAATTTTAGCAATAGATGGCGCTTTACACATAATAAAACGTACAAGGGTTCGGGTACCAGTGACATTCGCAACCCATTGAGACGGCCATTGCTTGGGTTGCAGTTTAAACCAACTGTACTGTTCAATGCGCATGGTTGTAACTTTTTTTTTCTGAAAAAAAAATCAATAAATAAAACAATGACTTCCAAGTCATTCGCCAGTTATGGCACTCTTAATTGAAAGCCAATTTCAGGTCATTTTGACCAGTGGCTCTTATTTTACAGATTTTTGAATTTTAATTATAATCACCCCTGTATATGAGCGTGATAACTCCAAAATGGATCTCGACGAACGACTTAGATTTGAAATTTACTATGGAATCTTGTCACCAAAACTGTATATCAGTATCAAATTATTGGCCCAACCCGAGGAAAGAAAGAAATCCAAAATGCCTAATCGGTTTTTTTCACTATACGAAACACCCCATACTGTGTTAGCAAATACTCTCGCATGTTAATCCATGTGAAACGATAATTTGTTCCACCACTTTTTTTATATATCCGCAACACTATTTGAAGTTTGATGCATAGAACGCAAATATGGATGCTGGCTCAATTCATTGGAGCGCTCTTATTTTCGGCAATCTGCACGACAGATGCTGTAGTTAAAAAAAATGCCCTGAATCCTGCGATATGCTATGCAGCAACCCCGCCAGTACATTACTGTAGTTAGGTGTGTGGTATTTTCAACTAGCAGTACGCGCACGGCGTTGCCCGTGGAATCAGGACTTCAACAAAATGAAAAAAAAAAAAACCGCCCACACACACACAATGACATGAAAAAGTTTTGAAAAGAAAATCAAAACAAAGGATACACATTATTGATTTTCCCGCTTATTTATTTTTTTTTCGCGATAATGGCATTTTATTTGTAGAAAAGTTAATCCAAAACAATATTAAAAAATTGCAACGTGAAAATTATTATACTACAAGCTAAGTATGCGAGATGAATAAATACGTTAAGATACTGCCGAAAATAATAATCAGTCATTCAATTCAAAGTTATGACGTCACCTCCCCGTCAACCAATCACATAGCCATCTGCGTTCCGAAGAAGTGCCGCGCGAGGAACTCTCTCCATAAAAATACTCTCAACTGCCCAGAAAAAAATTAATTTAAATAAAACGGGAAAAGATATTTTAACCGTTCTTGTTTTAAATCCGACAGAACCGTTCTACTTATAAGCTGAAAAAAATTGAAAATAATAGTGTTATTAGAAAGTCGGATGCAACAAATTTAAAGACAAAACTAACATTTAGATGGCAAAACTGACTATTATTTAAAAAATTCTCAAAATTCAGTAAATTACGTTAGAAATTCAAAACTAACTTCATTAGAACGGAAATCGCGTGCTCTTTCCGATGGTGTATCTATTTTTGTCGTACAATTATTCGAAACCATTCTATTGAGAAATTAGTGCGAAAAATCAGCCAAAACAACACAAAACATTAAATAAAAAAATTTCTTGATTAAAATTTAAAATTTCGGCTTCGAGGTGCATTCAGTCACCATTACGACTACCTGTGTGCCAAATTTCATGGCTGTAAGTGCGAAAGATTCGTCTGGACATCGCAGACAAACACACACACACACGCACACAAACATTGCCTTTTATAAGTATAGATACAGGGTGTTTAAGAAAAACGCGGCCAAACTTTAAGGGTAGGTCATGCATACAGAAGTCATTTTCGCAGTAGAACATGGAGTCGGAAATGCAAAGGGGATTCGCTACAGGGGTCTCTTTGTCAGTAAATTAAGTAAAAGAAAAGGATACACTAGATGAAATGTACAACAAAGATGGAATGGAATACAAATTTTCAATAGCACAGCAATCCAGTTTCATGAATTCAAACGTTACAAGTCATATGTGGCATGACAGATACGGTAATGAGAAGTAGGGCGGAGTACCAGCAACAAACCTTTAGAATACTTAAGGGTGCTGGAGGAGAATAAGTAAGTTTTCAAAGGACTTGCCGTCTGAGGCGATACACGCTTTGTATGTTGTAATTCGTGTGGGATTTGTTCCTGTCACCACCAGATGGCGCAGCGACTCTAATGCTGTAATGCTACTCGTTGTGGCTACTCGATGTCCCGGAGGGCAAGAGGTCAGAGAGAGAGAGAGGAGATTAGCAAGCTCTCGAGTAGGAGAAATTTGTTGTCTTTAGCTCCCGCGAAGGGGAGGTTTAACAATTGTCCGGCAACTGGCATCGAGTAGGTGGTCAACCACAGCATGTGCTCAGCAGTACGAGTGCCCTTATATAGACTCTCCGATACTGGATACTATTTCTGTTTTCATAGTTAAACTATCACCTCCAGAGACTAGCACTTTTGGACGATTTTACACCGGAAAGGGGTGACAGGAAATGAGTAAGATGAGCGCATTTCTGGTGTTCTTTGTCAGATCACGCTAAGTAAAATGTAAAAATCTCTCCCTCCATTTTTCACTTTCCCCCTAATTTGGGGGAAATAACTCCGACTGGTGCATGCGCAAAAGCGCGGAGAGTTTCGGAATCCGAGAAGATACAATAGTCAGAGAAAATAATACATTTATTGCAGCAAATATGGGGGTGATTACAATTTTAAGAGCATAGGTAAAGGAACACATGAGCAGCAGCGTGAAAAATGTGTGGCTCTCAGAAACCCGTGCAGTAGACGCTGTAGTTGTCATCACAAGGAATGCTCATATCGACACATTCCAAGTGCAAAAGATAGTGAATCAAAAATTTTATTTGGTTGAAATCCACTAGTTGATATGTCATCGAATCGCCAACAGATGCCAAGTCACCGATGCCAAAAACCAAGATAGCTAACCAAGCTAAGCTAAGCGACGCAATGAAGCGGTCATAGTTAAAAATTATCAGTATAAAGTTTAAACGAATTTTCATTTTTACCAGAGAATTTATTGATTTTTTTTCGAACATTCATAGGTTGAAATCTAGAATTTGGTACAAACCCTTAAAACGCGCCAAATCGCCAAAGCAAAACGTTGATCTTAGCACTTTATTGATGCCAAGCCGCCAAAGCTAATTAAAGTAATACTTGCATTGATTTTTTAGACTTGGCGCCATTTTAAGAGCGTGTACCAACTTCTAGATTTCAAACATATATTCTTTTTTTATTTGCTGACCTTTATAGGTTGTGTCTGCTATATTTACCATATCATATACCTGAGTAGCCATCTTGCCTTTTGACAATGGCGACTCATATCGAACGTTTGTCAGGAACCTTGGATTTTCATTAGAAACGCAGTTTCTATATATCGAATAAATATTTTCGCATAAAAAATTATGTGTACCTATTGCAGTCCAAACACGCTCATGGATTTAGTTTATTAGAAGGAATATAAATTAAATAAGAAAGAAAATATTTCGCCGATATTCTCACTGGCATAGAAATTCATCAAAGACCGGAAGGTTGTTTACGTCCAATTTATCTTTCTGACATTTGCACCAACAACAACCCGTAAGTTAGTACTGAGCCAAAACTAACGAGAATGATGTTATTTTCTAACTTGACTAAACCAAGTGCCGTGACAGTAACTTCTCCTTTGAAGTTATTTAGTTTTTTTATTAACAGATTTGCATTCATCCCCGAAAACGTGTAGTAAAATTTGTCTTCCGGTACTTGCAGCACGGCACTCTTCATTTCGGAAATCGTGGCAGGGATTCTCGCTGAAATTACTATCAAAGTAGAATAAAGAATACAACAAATCACTGCGTTGCAAACGGATACTGGGACATTGAAGTTAACTAGCACTTTAGTTGCACCCGTTAACTTAGTCAAATTATAAATCATAGAAGAAACCAAGATCCCGATGAGGACAAAAATTATAGGAGACAGAAGAGAGTTAACACTTTTCACTTTTCCAACAGCATTCGTTAAACTTATTTGAAACTCCTGGTGGCTTGACAGTTTGCCTTTCTCTATTTCCTCTTGAAGTTTTTGTAAATAACAAACTAACAGTAAGTAGTTTTGAGCAAGAAGAAGATAACACAAGATTGCGGTCAAAGTAGGCAATATACAAGTGAAAACTAGGTATTCAATAATGTAAAGTGTTAAGCAAATGTATTTTATTATTGCGAACTGTCGCTGAACATTGTTTCTTGGTTTAAAGGTAAACGTTACAAGTTGTTCAAAGTAGGTTAATATCGTTTCAGATGTTGTACATGAAAGAATGTTAACAGCAATATAAACGCATGAGCACAGACATAACAGAATGATCATCAAACTATGATATTTATTCCATTTCCTCAATATTACGCGGCTGACTGGAACCGGATTCTTTGATAAAATCCTCTTTAAATATTTCGCTTTGTAAGAAATCAGTACCCATAAGGAAATGATCAGGGACGTCTGAGCCAGTTGGGCAAAATACGAACTATTAGAATAATATGTTGATCTGTATAATAGTGCTACTGACGTAAAAACTATGAACGTACACCAGAACATCTTGGATACAATGTAGATGGCCAAAAACGGACGTTGAAGAAAAGTTTTGCAAGCCTTTTTTCGGCATAATATGTATCCCCAAAAGACCAAATGCATAAGCCACAACCTTGACCGCTGGATCTTCTTTTGTTTCTGAAAATTTAGCACGTTTATTCATTTTTTAAACTAGAGACAATATTTTCTTTCTGTTGAGGATAGCTTAACGGAAAAGATTCTGCATATTTTACTGTCAGTGTCTTCTATCCAAGAACGCTGGAACTTTGTGATAAGCACAGTTGCAGTTGCGTTCTGTTTTTAAAATTTCAAACGGAATACTGAATAAAATAGAATGCTCTGTTCGTGTATTGGTTAAATGACGTAATCAAATTATATTGGTCAACATAGATTTATTGGCGAGAGAATAATAGCCATGGAATATTCGAAGATATTATAGAAGATATATATATATATGAAATGTCTTCTCTATTGTAGTCGTTGAAAATAAACATAGGCCGAGTAATTAACTAATTTCTTTTTATTATCTGTATGAGAGTGGTGGATACGTGCATATCTGATTAGGTTACAAGCGAAACTGCACAGAAAAATCCCTGTATTCTCTCGGATAAGGGAATAACATATGGACACGTGATCAAAGTGAAGGGAATATTGGGTATTTTTAATAAGTTACGTAGGCGTTTCAGAGAATTTATTATAAAAGTTTTGCGTAAGTATCTTGCGACATTTCGAAACAAGTTGCACCAATTCCACATTTTCATTATTATGCCTTTTCTGAAATATATTATTTGCTACTGCAGTATGTTTTATTGGTTGTTTACGTAGTTGATTAATTTTAAACAAAGAAATTAATGATTCCTGGAATAAACGAAAACTTCTGCAACTAGAAATTCATTAAATAAAACTCTCTTCAATCGAAGTCTAATATATTTCAGAAAAAGAAAAAAAAATGCATTTGAATAATTAAATAAATAATCGAAAAAGGAAAATGCTTTAGAGACAGTTTAAGTCGATTATTGACAAAAACTCAAAATCTGCTTAGAAGAAGAAAAATTCTTTAATTAACTAGATATTTACATTTATTGAGCTTTTTCAACTGGTTTATATACTGGTGTGCAAGAGCTTTCATACACTGATGTGCAAAAATTAAGGGCCATTTTGTAAAATGCGAAAAATTTGGAGTTAATGTGGAAACAGTGGTTCAAAATTAGTTGTGGAGAATTGTGTAACATCAAATCGAGTATCGCACGCATTTTACACCGGGCATTTAGGGGACCAACCAGAAATTGATGAAGACGAAAAGGGATTTCGGCTAATCCCGTTTCACAGAAAGCTGATAATGTTTTGATACTTTCATTAATGGTTTTGTGTGCTATGAACATTGCTTAAATGCGTTTTTGTAAAAATAGTAAATGTTCGGAATTAGCATAAGGTAAAGGTTTTCTTAAAAAATCCCAAATTTCCACGCATGTTTTTTGCTTATAACTTGAAGAGTTTTCAACCAAATTATACGAAACTTTCGGAATACTCGAAAATGTCATAGAGAAGCACTGCATTAAAATTTGAAATAAATAATTTGAATATTAGAGGAAACATGAGTAGTTGCAGTAAATAATTTTTTACTGCGCGTATGAAAGCGTGATTTTTCTTTCATAATTTCATAGGGCAGCTTATATAAAAATTCCAGTTAAATACAGTTAGGAGTTACAGTCCAGTTAGTTAGGATACAGTTAAAGATATTGGGAATTCAGCGAGGTGAAATTCACCTGCACTCTAAGAGAAGTTAAATGATGAGGGCTTTCTTACAATTTGATGTAATTTATAATTATTGTTTATAATGCCTAATCAACTGCAATTTAAATCGTGTACTTAATTTATAAATATCTATGGCTATTTACATATTTACAACCTTTGTACAATTCAATATAAGTTCAAGTTACATATCAAATATGGGGATAAACCCTCATACGCTTACCTGAAAATAACGACTGTACAGCTAAAAGTAATAACCGAATTGGGATTCATGCTATATAAACTGGTTAAAGAAATCTCATTGCGCACCTATACTGCTCGTCTGTCTGTCATCTATCGATAATTACAAGAAATACAAGGTGTGCGGCATCTATCCCGGATGCGGCGACTCTCCCGGAGTTACTATATGGTATGTTGCCTTAACAGCAAAATTTTAGATTTCCATCAAATTTTGGTCGAAATCCATCTGTTTGTCCATCCGTTGCATGTGAACATGATAACTCCAGAACACACAAAAAAGTAGATGGATAAAGTTTAGTTTAGGGTTGGTGGTTATTGCGAAAATAATTCAGATTCGGTTATTCAGATTTGTTATAGCTCAGGTTTAACCTATCGGTTATAACCGCTCAAAATAACCGGGGTTGGTTTTTTAAATAACAAACACGCCGTTTGTAGACAAAATTTTTTTATATTGTTTTCACAGGAAATCCATCCATTGGCCAATATTTATCTGTTCATAAAGACTCTTTTAATAATACGCCAACCAGCAAACGCCTCGAGGAAGCGGTTGTAGTTGATTGGCCTAAGATGATGAAATTCAAAGCATCATAACTTGGTGAATTTTAGTTTAATCGAACCTAAAATCGAGCCAGTCTTCCGATCCGGTTTTTTCACCCGGTTATTGAATTTTAAAAAAATAACCGGGACAAAAAAATAAACGAAAAAAAATAAACGGTAGGTTTTTTCCCATCCCTAGTTTAGTTGTATACAGTATAACCTCGGTTAAGCGAAACAAAGGTGGGGAAGCCGTTTCGGATAACAATTTTTTCGGTTAACAACATCCGTTACTATTTTGCATCTAATTAGAGTATCTAATTCTGAAATCTTTGGAGAGGAAAGCGAATTCAAAATTCTCTTGGTAGGCTACACTTAAAGTTAAGATCCGTCAGTCTCTCTTTGTTCTTTATTAAAATTCTCTGATCTTTATTAAACTCTCTTTATTCTTTATTAAAGTTAACCCTCCGTCGGGCGCGATGAGTCTGACAGGCACAGATAAACAGTATCGTAATTAATATTGTTAACATCCATTAATTTTAATTTTAGCATTCTAAAATTTAACTCTTACCTTCTTGGGGAGGCTTGAAAGAAACCAGCGGGAGTGACCTCCCCCAAACTTTCTCGCATACGACCAGTAATGTGGGGTGGTAAACACCCAGTGGGTAGGTAAATATTCTTGGTGTATTTACCCAAGGCTTGGTCATTTTGAGAAAAAAATTATGAATGGTGATTTACAATGAAACATATCAAATTCATGAATTCCTGAAACTTAATATTTTGCTAAAAGAATTGCGAATGTTCTCAATTTTTACGCGCGCTGAGGTACCACAACTTTATTTAACGTTTTTGAGCACGAAATCTTACTACAGATATCATGCAAGATTTCACCATACCTTCCATCTGGAGAATGTCAGAATGAAGTTTCGTTCTGAGTGTTGTCATAGTTTCCGAAGCGCGTGTTTGCGGCTCGCTACAATTTCCTTCGTAGACCGCCAAGGTCAAACGCCAACCATACTAACTTGAGTAAAACAAGTATGCGATTATACAGACAGTCAACCCTTTGTCGGATTTGGCCCAAAATTTTATACGGACCTACATTCATGATGATAAAACTGTGCACCAAATTTTATCCATCTAGCTATTCAAGTTTTTGAGTTATAGTGTTCGCATGACCGCGGACAGACAGACTTCCCGTAGACGGAAAATTTGATAGAAACCTACAAATGATGTGTAAAGACCACATACCAAATTTCATCCCCGTAGCTCTAATAGTTTTCGAGTTATCGTGTTCACAGACAGACATGATTCCAAAATTGTGTTTTTCGGACTCAGGGAGGTCTAAAACGTGGAGATTCGTCAAAATCTCGAGTTCGAATTTTTTGACGATTACAATACTTTCTCTTTGTATACGAGAAAGTAAAAAGTGGGGATATCGTGGGGTTTTGCTGTAGATTTATCATCAGAATTGTAGGCCTGTAGATAATTCACTCCCTCCGCCCCTCTAATTTCATAAGAGCTGCAGCTAGGAGAATGAAAAAGAGTGGAAAAAAATGCAGCTGAAGAAGGTTTAAAGTGCCACTAGTTTAGCTTGAAAAGCAGTCGAAGTTAGTAATCCTGGAATACGGTATGCAGTCCATTTAATTAAGAGTGATTAATGTGTTAACATATATTTTTTATTAAGAGTTATCGAAGCACCAGAGCCTATTATAGAAAACTCTTAACACGTTACGTATTTTGAATTTACTTATGTACGATTTTTCATAAAAAAAATTGCCATAAAATCCTTTTTTATTTTAATGTTATTGAATCATCTAAAACAAAAGTTGTCAGTGTTATTATTATTTTTTTTTTTATCATTTAGGTATAGTCTGGCAAAGCAACACAAGACTGAAAGTTTTAATATCAAACTTGAAACGTAATTTTGCTTAAAGTTGAACGCAGACATAAATGTTTTTCGGATAGAAGATACGTTCATGAAGTTTCTAAAAAAACTTTACCTTTGTTTCTAAAAAAGTTTTGCCGATATATTACCCCCTAGCAAGCATACCGTTATAGGGAAAGGAATAAAATTTTGAATGCAGGAATTATACGGTATGTGTTCAAGAATGATATTGTTTAATAAAAAATAATTATTATATTTTTAACTTAATGCTGATTTAACAAGGAAAATGTAACTAAGCAATTACTATTTTTATTGAATTTTAATTAATAATTGCATTTCAAAATAAATAATTTTCTTAATTATTTACAAAAATTTATACAACTATGACTGTACAATAAAAAAGTCTTGAAAATGTGAAGTTAAAATACAAGGTGATCATAAAAAAAACTTTGTCGATATATGACTCTTTAGCGAGCATATCATTCGAGAGAACGGAATAAAATTTTGTGTGCAGGTATTATACAGTATGCGCCAACATATTCTCTCTGTGGCCTCGGAAAGGGAGATTTTGTTTAGCCAAAAACATAGTGACGTCTAGGAGTCTTTTTAAAGGATCTCTCCATTTCCTTTTTTCCGTTTCAGCAGCTGTCTGCCTGGCTAACTTGATCAATTCGTTCCTATCGCTAACTGGTTCGTATATGGACAAGTTTTCTATTTATTTTATTTGCGGTTAAGTAGGACTTCCGCCTTATACCCATCAACTTCCGGTGATGATGTTAAGTCAATGGGAATCTTCAAAATTTCAACACTCTGTTTGATGATGTTAATTAATGTTTAAAATGAAGTTTTCTAACGTTATGGCTTAAGGATACTTTGAAATATTAAATTTCATATTAATATTGTTGTAGCTCTCAATGTTTCCTTAGAATAAGAGTCAAATTTTGTGGAAAGGTTGCCATAATTATTCTTTATCGCTCTTTTTATACTCAGCAAAGAACTAATTTGAATTTGGCGCTTTATATGGAATCCAATTGGAGTTGGCGATGGCTTAAATTGGAGGATTATTGGAAAACGGAAGAGAACCTGACCACAGAATTTCTGTGAAACCAAAATAAACAAATCAGAAAACTCGTTCATAGATAAGCCTTAAGGGAAGAGGAGGGAGATATTGGGGTCTATTCTGGTACCCCCGGTTGGGTTGGGTTCCGCACGTTAACAACGGAACCCAACCCAACCGGGGGTACCAGAATAGACCCCATTGTCCGTTCGCTCGTAGAACGATCCTAAAGTAAACTTGTTTATTTTATGGTCGATTCCAGAGCGGACAATACCTACACACTCCACAGTTTAAAACGTTTCGCTGCCATTATATCATTATGATGTTCGGATCAAAAATATCTTGTTCCATAGAACGACGATATTTGTGGCAGGGATGAGACAATGAGTCACAAGACCGGTGTTTGTTTACTTGAGCACCAGCACAGTTCAAAAGAAACGAGACAGAAGAACCCCTCCCCCCCCACAATAATACTAAATCATTACAGCATCACATCATTCACCCGCAATTTGCTATTGTTAAAGCCCATGTAAATTATCTGACATGTTATTTTATGTAACAAAAAGGTGCTTTAATTCAAAACCGATAATTTTTTGTCATCCCCTCAGAGCTGGTACTCGATGCGGACCGCACCCACCTTCCTACACCACTGGTCTCTGACCTCTCGGCCAGCAGCTAAACTATTCTCTTTTTTTTGTCTTTGTACAGTAGAACCTCGGGAATCCGAAATTTAAGAGAATCCGAACATCTTTTTTTGTCTGAAGAATTTTTACTTAAAAATGAAGGAAAAATAACAATTACGAATCAGAAACAAAGCTAATGTTTATTCCTAACTCAAACGAAAGATTTGAATGGGTCTTTAAGAATGAGTACACAACTTAATTAGCAGAAACAAACTCAGATGTCTTCTTTTTACCCTCAATTTGTTTACCACTGAAGTACCATGCGAATCGCCGCAATCTCTTTCCATATGCCTTCAAAAAGCACCCCGAGTCAATACTCGACAGCATTTGGTATATCAAGAGTATTTTACCGAATTTCCCAGGATCCGAACAACGGTCAGCCCCAATTAGTTCGGATTTCCGGGATTCTACTGTACTTTGAACCACTTTGCACGAGCCTAGCAACCAGTGGAATTTAATTTTCCTCTCCCCGTCGTTACTACGGTGACAACAAAAATTACTACATCTGCCATGTTTCGAAGTACAATTCTCTTCTTTTTGGTATTTGTGTGTCTGACCAGAAGTATCATTCCTTCTTTTTCTCTCTAGGTTCTCACCCTTTGATAAAAATTTGAATAAGTTAACCTTAAATGTTACACACTGATAGTAGAATACAGAGGGTAAGTGGCGCCCGGGTCATAATAAGGTTTTTCCCCCCCCCCCCCCATCATTATTGGTGGCTTAGCTTATGTAAACAGCACCCGGAGCATGGTATGCTTCGACTCCTTATTGTACTCGACCTTAAAAATTAAAAAAAACAAACGTTTTGACAACATGGCTAGAGGTGCAGCGCGAGTTGGTGGCACCCAGGAAATATATTTTTTACCCTAGTCGTCATTTGCTTAGCAAATGTAAATAGTCCAATATTTTTACGCCTCCTAATCATGTTTTGCTTTAAAAAATGGCATAAATGCAGTAATGTTTTGACCCGAGGTATGTGTAAAATAACTGTGCATCGAGTGGCATTCCCGAAGGAACAATGCTTCTACATACTAAATTTCATTTCCCTAGAGCCTACCAATACAGAGAGACAGTGGATATTGGGCTTGTTCATGCATTACTTTTTAAGTTATCTTTACGATTCATTTATTTCATCCAGTTACTAGAATGTGTGAATATCTTTCAGTAATAGAACACGATACCTTAATCCCATCATAAATTAATGGTCTGGTCCTTTCTGTCAACTTAAATTCATCTCATTCTTTCTTTGTACCAGAGGTGTAATTGATATCTTTTCAATAGTATAATTTGTGTTCCTGAAACAGTTATACATTAGCGTTCGATAAATTCATCTAATTCTTGGAATTGGATTATAATAAAATTTTGATTACCCTAGAAAGTCAAATTTTTCATGTGTATTCCCAATAAATATTATTGAATCTCTAAAGTGCCTCTCTTGCAACTGGATTAATTGTGTAGAGCAGATGTAACTCGCAAGATATTTCATAAAAGTTAAGCAAAGTCTCCATCTCTCAATTATTTTACACACAGTCAAACCCCAGTATAATGAACCCTCGGTTATAACAAACTTTTCAAATGGTTCCAAACGAACACATATGTCACTGATGTATTTTCAAATGCTTGTAACGAACTTCAAAAGCAAGGAACTTGATGTAGCGAACCAAAATTCCCACTTTTCCAAGATAAATGGTTAGAAAATCACAGCATGAATGCTTTGTCCTGAAGCAAAATTAAGCATTTCGAATGTTGCAAAGACAATTTGATTACATCTGATGCACCAAGTGCAGGATATACAGTTTCCCTCATAAAAGAAAAGAATGATTTGATTCACGATTCATCTTCAGATATAGAAGATTAAGGTGACACAAGCTCACATCCTTCAATTTCTGAAGCGAAGGCAGTTGGGAACATTTTGCAAGATTTCTTTTCAACAGAAACTGTGGATAAAAATTTTATTTACTCATTTTTAATTATTGATAAGAAGATATATGATATGTATTTGAAATCTCGGCGCTTTCAACCAGCTCATTTTCATACTTCAGAGAAATTAATGCAAGTGCAATTAATTTCACTTTTATTTTGTTAAAAACAAGTATTTATTTGAATTTATTATAGCCCATTAATAATTGTTATTCAGTGCAATTTATTCAACACAAAAATGTGTTTAAGGATTATAGCAAATTTTGTGTAGCCAATATTTGAAAAATCGGATATGATGAACTTCTGGATCAGTCCATTGAGGGTTAGTTATAAACGGGCTTTCACTGTATACTATAATTATAGCAACGAAATGAGAACATGCAATGTAGCAAGTTGAACCAACTGCTACTATATTTTTTCTCAAATTAATGTTGTTGAGTTTTACAGTCTTCCGACTTATTCCAAATATAATGCATAGAAATTCACCTGAAGATTAGTTATGTAAACCAACAAGCAAACTTTTAAAATAATATCAATAAGGTTCAACTCTATCTATATGGGAATGTCCCAAACATCTCTTCATGCAAAAGACGATGGCTGTCTGAATATCACTGCAAAATTTCCACACCCCTTTCATTAAGAGTGAGATTTCTCACCCGCTGCGCACACTTTCTTCATTAAGTGGGGTTTACACGCGAACAGTAAAACCGACAGTAAGATGCCGCTGTCAAGTTCGGACAGAGACTTGCCGTGGCCTGGTTAAAACTTTTATGATTCTGCACATGCGTCATCTCTTACTGTCGGTTTTACTGTTCGCGTGTAAGCCCCGCATTACAGTGGCTCTCCCAGATGGGTTGGGGGAAAAGGACGGTTTTCTTAGAATTCGCACAGTGCCTGCTGTCATAGGGATTTTGAGGAGGGGAGGGGAATTTCCCTTATCTTTGAAAGAGGAACTCGAACATTCCCATATTTTGAGCTACCTCTATACCAATGGTCTTAGGAATCGGAGGGTTAAAAAAATGTCATGCAGGCTGAACTTTACAGTAGCTAACTTTTTATAAAGATAATATCCATTATATTTATACAAACCAGTTTATTATTTATGACATACTTGTAGAAAAAATGGTGCTTTTAGCACGAAATATCATTTCAAATAATTTTTATACCGATGAAAGATTTTAATCTGGGAGAAAGCACAAAGGATATCCAACACATCTATTTCACCATTCCCATGATCAGAAATGGGACTGGACCTTTCGTTATTGCTTTCAATATCATATTCTTCATTTCATGTGTTATTTGCAATTGATATCTTTCATTTTCCAGATATTTGGGTTGCTAACCCTCGCATCAATTCGCTCATCATTCTTGCTTCGAGAAATTCCCTTAGAAATGTCTCATTTTGTAAGTTTGTGCAAGCTATGCCGTTCTTAAAAAGATGAAATGGCACAATTGCAGTAAATACTTGCTGAAGTTTCAACCAATGAAGATTATATTATTGAAGAATGCAAAACTGTTTCTGACGAAGAATATTTTATCGATTATGATGACTCAACCACTGAATGTGAGGATTTAGACATACAGGCTCTAACAATTCTGATACGTTTTAACTTCGAAAAGACACAAGTTTTAAGTTGTGGACATATCCTTTTCCTAAAATTGGGAGGATGGCAGTCAAAAATATTGTGCAAAAGCTTCCTGGAAGTACAATTCTTCAAAAGATGGGATAAGCTATTGACTTTTGGTCACTTTTAGTGAATGACTCGGTGACTAAACTATTGGTGAGGAGTGGTAATATGTATATTGAAGGCAAAATATCACAGAGAGAGTTCTTAAAAGTATCACCGAATTGAAATGAAAATTTTTAGTTAATTGTTCACTTATGTGGCCTACACAAAGAACTGTAAATTTTTCTTTGAATTGGAACATTAAATTGCTCTTTCAATGTATCAACTAGTTATAGATTAAAATTTGTAACTTATCTTGTATTCTAGCTCAATAGTGGATCCCACATGCCTACTCATGCATATCCGATTCATATATTCTCTCGCAGGTTAACAACATTCAACATGCCACTAAAAGTATAGGTTCATTCAGAAAGTAAGTTTTCCTGAGGCCGTAAAGAGACACAAAACATAATTACTTGGAAACATTATTTGAAGCAAATACAGTACACTCTCAGCTACCTCTCAACCTAAGAACTACCAAATTGAAGCATATTTTATACCACGAGAACAATTTCTGTACACCCGTGCAGAAGGGATCCACAGCCGGAGAGTGGAGCCAGTCTATAACAGCCATCTGTTGGCAGGTCGACGTCACTGGGGGAATACTGCTTCACCAAGAACCCTTTTAAGTGCTGGAACAGATGGTACTTGCTGGGAGACTGTTCCTGAACAATGTACGCCCCCCATGCGAAACTGTGCACATAACAACAGTGGTTCTGCTAAGGGTTGTTCGGCTATCCCGCCAATAGTCCGGATCTTCCTCCCAGCGTTGATGACGTGCAGACAGACAGCCATTATAGACTGGCTCGACTCTTGGGAGGGAGATCTCTGCGACACAAGTGTACAGAAATTAGTCTTGTAGTATGGCACATGCTTCAATTCCAGTGGTTCTTATGTTCAGAGATAGCAGAAAGTATGCTGTATCTGTTTCAATAAATGTTTCCAGGTAATTCTGTTTTGTGTCTGTTTATGGCCTCCGGGAAACTTACTTTCTGGATGAACCAATAAAAGAGTCTTCTAGATCTTAAACGAAGTAACAATATGCAAATTTAATGAAATATGTTGCTTGAGAGGTTAAAATTCAAAAACATAATAGTTTGCCCACACTACTAAAGATTATACCTTAAAATATTATGAAATGACATTTTAAATTACGGCATTTATTCATCAGTTTTAATGCAAATGAGACAGCTCTAATATATTTCAATTTGCACAGCGGAGTCACTAAGGTCAATCATTAGGAAATATGCCCAAGATCCCATACTTAATACCAAGATACCTAATGTGTAGATCAGAAGATACCAAGATACCCAATATACATATCAAAAACTGTTAAAAAATTATGAAACCTAGCCATATTTATTTCTTGTATTAAGAAGCACTCACACACAAACTCAAACAGAGAATAAATAATAATAAAGTCTAGTTGCCAGTTTTTAAAATAAATAAAAAGTTATTGTAACAGATATGAGCATGAGAATTGTGTGTTGTATATTCAATCATATGGAATATTTGGACTGCAAATAATGCTGAATACAATCATTTTCATCTTTTTACAAGTTTTTGTTTGCTCTGCTTAAATATAATGAATAATTTTCAGGCGATTCATTTCCCAATTCAAGTAATTTATTAAGAATTTTATTAACGATTCTGATAACTACTGCCAAGTCTGATTGCAGTTTTCCAAATTAAAAAGAATAGAAGGCTATTTGAGATCCACAGTGATACTAGAAATACTATCCAACTTGACATTATCTTCAATGGAAAATAATCATGCAAAGACTTGAATTTAAGATTTAGATAATAGATAAATTTACAAAATTAAAGCAAGGAGAGTTAAGTTATCGCAACTCTGCTTTCCTTTTACATTAATATTAACATGCTATTGCTATTTAGATAAGAATAAATGTTGCATATGATACTTCCATGTATTAAAAAAATCAAAGATTTTATTTATTTATTCACATTTTGATTTACTCCTACCCCCCTCCCCCACTTCATATTTGTGTTTAGGGTCTCAAAACTCAAAGGTTGGAATTGAATTTGTAATTAGTTAGTAAGTTAAAGTTCTTAATATGAGGCGTGTCTGGAAAGTAAGTACCGTTTCGTTCCACCGCCGCTGCAGTGCTAGTGTCGAAGTTCCGCGCATGTGCACACGTGTCTCTGGTTCATTGTCTGTCCACTGATGCCATTGCAGCCGGATTGTGTTGTGTTTGCATGTGTTAGTGAGCGTTCAAAATGTTTAAGACGATTGCCGATCCCGCCGACTGTGAAGTGCGTGCTGTAATACGGTTTTTGATCGCAAAGAAAGTTAAGCCAACTGAAATTCATCGTCAACTTGTAGAGATTTATGGTGAAAATGTAATGACTGATGGAATGGTTAGAAAGTGGGTTCGACAGTTTAATGATGGACGCACCAATGTTCATGACGAGGCACGGAATGGGCGACCTTCTGTTGTCAATGATGGTTTGGTTGCAAAAGTGAATGAGAAAATTCGTGAAAACAGACGGTTCACAATAAGAATGCTTTTTGATGAGTTTCCAGAAATTTCAAAAACTGTTTTGCATGAGATTGTCACAAATCGATTAAATTATCACAAATTGTGTTCCCGTTGGATTCCGAAAATGCTTACGGATGTCCACAAAATGAAGCGACTTGACAATGCTTTGAAATTTTGTACCCTATGCAGTGAAGAGGGCAATGAATTCCTAAACAAAATTGTGACCGGTGATGAACTTCGGTTTGTTCTTGAACTTGAAGCGTGATTTTAGAGGTAGGCGCTTTGACAGCGATGACGACGCACAAATGTTGTTCAGCAGTGGCTGTCTTCACTGGCGGCATCTTTTTTTGAAGAGGGTGTAGACAAGTTGGTTTCTCGTTATGACAAATGTCTGAACAATGGTAGTAACTATGTAGAAAAATAGTTTAAGAAATGCTCTTTCATGTAAAAATAAATTTTATTTTGAAAAAACATTTTTTATGCAAGTTTTTCCAAAACGGTACTTACTTTCTGGACATGCCTCATATTTATGCAATTAACTTCATACTTTCTTACCATCCCTATTCAAATTAAACACAATACCAAGCAACCACAATTCATTCCAGAAAAACTATACTTCAAACAGAGACCCACACTGTATTCAAATATCAGTGTGAATTCAATAATCGTCCCATAAGTGAAGTAACATTAATAAAAAAGGAAATATCAGATTTTATTCTCACTAGTTAGAAACTTATACATGTTACGTACTTTGTGCTCATATTAAAGATGGAGACACAAACAAGAGTTACAGAAAAAAAATTAACAATAGATGGCATAATTATTTTGTATTTTAATAGAAAAATACTAACACATACAAAAATTTCTATGATTTTTTTCTTCCGTCCAATTCAAACAGATTAATTAATGAAAAAATAATAATAGCACTAAGTACACATATAATAACCTTTCCAGGATTCCTTCAATATACATTCAAAGAAATTGTTTCTTTTAAAAAAAAAAGTACATCAATAACAAATAATATACTAAAAAGAGAGACTGGTCCCCAACTGAACATGATACACAACATAACAGCATTAGCTACTCATGCTGCAAATAGCACAATCATTGAAATAAGACTAATAATGAGAAAAAGGTGTTTTTTTTTTTTTGAAGAGGTGTTTTAGTGGGGAAAATGAAAAAATGTTTCAATAATTATTGAAAAATGAATATTTTTTTTCCCTTGGAAGCACCGCATGATGAGATAACTCAGATATAAAAGGCATATACATATCAAGGCCATTCCATACTGGAATGGATCGCAACAGCTCTTATCCAAACAAGCCTAGTCACCTCAAAGAGCAACTAGATTTATTTTTTTAAAAAGGAAAGTAATATGTGGTGAGGAAAACAGGATTGAAAATTAATCACTAATTCCTGTAAGCAACTCTGCCTCCGCGGGGCCCAGCGCCTCTCGGAGCACCTCTTGCACCTAAAAGTAAAGATCGCTTTTTAGTATAGAAAAATCTGCAGTCATTAAAAAGATATGCATTAATGCAACATAATAAATTACAAAACACAATGAAACATATTGGAAAATATTTATATTGCTTGGATAAAAAGTTGCTTACAATTATTTTGTGTTCAGCCATATCTGAATGCGATACTTTTGTTAGTATGAAAGTTTGGAACGAGGGGGACGTTCCGAAAGTAAGATTCACCGTGCTTCTTCACGAGGAAGCTTTATTACAAACAGAAACATAAAATGGCATAACAAAATACAAACTTTTGGTTATCTTTCCACATATTCTCCACCGACACTGATACATTTGTCTTACCGTGAAATCAACTTCAAGAAACCATCCTAGAAAAAAATCGGTGCCTCGGTCGGAAGTTCTTCACAGCCTTAATGCCACTTTGATGAGAATGTTCAAAAATGACATCCCAATAGTGCTGACTTCAATGCAGGAAAAAGGTGAAAGTCTGACGGGGCAAGATCGGGGCTGTAGGGCCCGACCAGGGCTCTTGAGTCAACGAGTTTTGCTCTTGGATGATAATGCAAGACCCAACACAACAAAGGCCACAAAAGAGCACATCCATCACCAAGATTGGGAGAGATTGGATCACCCGACCTACAGCCATGATCTTGCCACATCAGACTTTCACCTTTTTCCTGCATCGAAGTCAGCACTATCGGGACGTCACTTTCGAACCTACTCGTCAAACTGGTATTAAGGCTGTGAAGAACTTCCTTCAATGGCTGGGCATTGATCTTTACCAGAATGGTTCTTTAAATGGATTTTACGGTGTGACAAATGTATAAGTGTCAGTGGTGAATATGTGGAAAAATAGCCAAAAGTTTATATTTTGTTATGCCATTGTATGTTTCTGTTTGTAATAAAGCTTCTTTGTGAAAAAGCATGACAAAACTTATTTTCGGAACATACCCTGTCTTTCCCTCGTAAAAAGAGGGTATATCGAGGAAATATGAAACACACTGGTGTGTTATATCTACGGAATAAACTAGCTTTGTTATTTTAATTGAAGCATTACTTTAGCATATAAAAACATTTTCCTGTTGTGTGAACTTTGATGGGAAGAGGATCACAAAAAAGTTACTTTTACCCAACAAAAGTGTTGAACTGTTTTAATTACACTGTGAAATAAACGGTGGAAAGAAAATATAACACAGAAAAAAAAAATGGGTAAGAGAAAATTGCCCCATAGAAATAATTAAATAAGCTTCACATTAAAAAAATTCTCATTTTCAAATATGCATGATACACCACTTTTAATTTCTTTACATGACTCAATCATAATATTAAATTTCTTGAATTAATACAATACTGATGTCAAGTGATGGATATGTGATTTAAAGCAGTAAATCATTTTGATAAAATGATTCAAGGCATAATAATTCCTCATTAACATATGTCACATTTTTTTTTCTCTTTCCAATATACCAATACACGGTGAGTAAAAAGGGTTTTCTTTTTTCCCTCATTATCACAATAAACTTTTGGAGATTTTTCTCCATTCATGGTAACCAGAGTTTTATATTTGACAATATAAATTCTTACACTTTACAATAGTCAGAATAAAACCTAACAGCAAATGGGGGGAGGAATTCGTGTAGATATTGTTTACACGCATTGCATTTATATTGCAGATGTATTCCTTTTTCATAATTTTGAATTATTTTAATGTAACATTCTGTTTATCTCCAAGTGTCTTTATCACTACCTTCCTCCTTTTTGCTTCAATAAATAACCATGAAGAATTACATCCAGAGTAAGGCGCTTATACTAATAGCAATTCTTGAATGGTTAATTTTTGAATGCTTTATAATTTAAGAAGAGATTATATACAAATTGTTGCAACAAGAAGCATTTTATAATATGCCCTGGATAGTATATCATTGACTAATTTACCACTAATGCTAAAACATACTTGTTCTACAGAAAATTAAATTATATATATCAGATGAATAGTTATAACATTTAGTTTGCATTAATTAACCATTAATTTAGACACTAAAAATTAATCTATAAAGATTTATTATAATAATTCAACACAAAAAGAAGTGTATATATTAAAAATGTCTTTAATTTAAAATTAAAGCATTCACAATTTGTAACTGAAAATAAAAAGTAATTCTAGACAGAAATTGGTACTTATTTTTTAAAAAAATAATATATTCTTACAGGTCAGATTAATTCTAACTAGTTTGCCAGCATCTTATCAGTTTAGTTACTTTATAAAAAGAATAACCAAGTAAAAAATTTCATATGCTTGGTTAGTGTTTTTAAGAGGTGGTAACTTTTAACAACTAATTAATAACACACAAATAGCATAATTCGAACACGTCCATACTATAAATATACGTCATAAATAATTTTATTATAATGCAATTTTTTTAAATAGAACTTATATATTTTTATGTCGATATTGTGAGATTTTTATTTAAGTGGATTAACCTACTTCTATCCTTACTAGACACATTGCCTTAAATATTTTTTAAATCGTATTTTTTACATGCATAAAAATGCAAACAGTTACAAATTTTGAGGTGTGTCAATGAAAACAACAAGCCTGAAAATCAATAGAATTATAACTTATGCCCCCAATGTTTGTTTTGCATTACAAGTTGTTTCTCTTTTAGGTGGATTCCTTACAGGAAGTCTACCTATTTCAATGGTTCTCATGACACGACTTCTGGAAAATTTCTGCAGATCTTCACCAATCATGACGCCTAGAGCCCAAAACACCCTTCGTTCTAAAATTATATATATATTTTGATTTGATTTTAACTAGCATGGGATATGTTATAAGGATAGTGAAAATCTCGGTCGAGTTTGTAGATGGGCTGTCCAGCTCAAAGGGGGTGGAAATGGTGGGGGGTTGAAATTTTCATTCCCCACAATTCCTTTACAATTTAAAATAGAAAGAAAATTCAAATTAGGCGAATTATCGCCTTATCATAAAGAACAATTTTTGCATTTAAACTTTTTCGATAGCTGCGATTGCTTAGAAGTTATGAGCTGAAAGTGATTTTCCCTCCCTTCCCCCATAACTTAAAATATCTTTCAACCTATGCATGTTACCCCTTGTTGGAAAGCTCTCATCATTTGCAGCTTCTTCCAGCCTCTTTCATTCTTGCAGCTCTAACCCTTATGAAAATACAGGGCAAAATGTTGTTTTCCTTATATCTCTGGATTAAAGGAATCTATCTTTTCCTTCTGGCTTGCCAACCGGGCCCCCCCCCCCCCCAATATCCATAAATAGAAAAAACTTTGAACTGATTGTCTTGTAATAAAACAATTATCCCATAATACAACTATTATGTTAAACATGTGCAATAAAAATCTCCAATCAGCTCGTTAAAAATAAAATGCAGATCATGTTCACGATAGAGGACAATAAACATGGATTATATATACAGAGTGAAATACTATGTACTTACCTCCCCTTGAAGTCAATCCTCTCTTCAAATTGCTGCTGTAGCTTGAACTATCAACAAAGTTTTCCCTATTCATGTAAGCTTGACTATTGTTTGTACTTTGGTAGGCTAAAGTAATAATAATTAAAAAAAGATGAGACAATCTAAATAATGTAATAAAAAAAACAAGTTAATACCCTACTAAACAAATAATTAATGTTCAATTGTAAAGGAATTCTAAATGACTTTAACACCAGGAAATTTAACACAACTAACAGCTGTTCCACCATTAAAAATGCTTTACATGTTCTTAAAAATACAACGCATTATTGAAAAAGGGAATCATAACTCAAACATAACTATTTGAAGTTAAATGATAGACAAATTATTCAAAACAACCTTCAAGAAATTTACTAAAAGGGTTTTAACATAATTCAACATTTGAAACACCAGGGTATTCGAAACCAAGCGATATAATTATTTAAATCTTAGTTTCAATTAATTGAAATGTCTTTCTGAACACTTAAGAGATTTTTAACCAATTAAAAAATTGGTAGAAAAAATATGTGGTCTGTAAATGCTAGACACCTAAATCCATTTGTTATTGAGCTCTCAATCAATTATCTGCAAAATTTCAAAATACCCTCCTCTAATAAATATATTTTTAACCCTATGCAGTGCAAGGCATTAAATTGTTTGAAATATGATGAAAAAACATCATGAATGGGTTTAGTTTATTGTCTAGACATAGAGTCTACAAATTTTTTTAAAAACTTACTTCATTCCGATGGGGGGGGGGTGTCACCCTTTGGGGTCACCCCCCTCATATAAGAACCCCCTTAGATACAGCCACCTTGATACACTCAAAAAATATTGTTGAATCTTGCAGAAAATCATAAATTAAAACTTCAAGAATATTGGAGGAAAATTTTCCGAATTTGCTAAAATTGCAAACATCCTAAACTGAAAAAAATTCTTATCTACTAGTTAAAAGAATTTTCCCAAACTTTATCTCTAATAATTCCTATCCTGAAATGAAATTTCATAAGGCAGCTATATACATTCTAAAAGGGGTACTATTAGCCCTATCCTAAACCTATTATTTCACATTTATAATTGAATTTAAAGATTGAGAAGCGAGTGAAATTAAGTGTGCCATCAGCTGGCACACTTCCGCAAAGGGTTAAATGTGTTATCCCCCCCCCCCGTGAAGCATAAAATAAGCTTTACAAATATATATGCTATTCCCCCCCTCTTTCATTCAGTATCTTTCAAGAATAATTATTTTGCATGAAAAGCAAAACTTCACTACATCCTGAATTCTTAGTCCCTGCACCTTAAATAAAATTCATTACTTTTCTATTTCTTGGTACAATAAAAATACTCTAAATAAGAGTGAGTCTTAAACAAATGTGATTTCAACTCACTGAAATGCAATTAAAATGAACAAACGGAATTTAACTAATCATTAAAAGCCAAATAACTTTTGATACTGATTTGAAAGGCTATATAGTGAAGAAGCAAAAACTGAAATATTCTTGTACATTTGAAATATATATACATATATTTGAAATATATATTTCTGCCTTATTACTGGAAATTTCATAAAATTAACTCTATCAATACAGGAACGTCCCAAACATCCCTTCAAGCAAAAGACAGCGGCTGTCCGAAAACCACTGCCAAATTTCCACTACCTTTCGTTCAGTGTGACTGATTTCACACCCGTGCGTGCGCTTTCTTCGTTAGAATGGCTCTCTCAGATGCGTTTGGGGAATACGGGAGGGTTTCTTAAGCACGCAATCCATCTGTATTCCATCCATTTGTCCCAACACTAGTTTTTTTCCACCCATTCAAGTCAAAAAATCAGGCACGTCATTCATCTGAAGCTCCAAAGAGCACTGGCAGTAGGGGAGAGTGATCTTCTCTCCCCCTCTACAGCTGCTTTTCGACCTCCCACACTCAGCAGATTTTCGATAAAGATAGCCTCGTCGCAAGGTCCCAATCTAGTCAAATCGTTTGATGTGCTGACTACCCTCGTGAAGGGTCCCACCTAAAGAATCGGGGCAAGAAGGGCTGGAATTTGGTTTGAAATCAAGCTTTTCCCAGCCGCTATGCTATTTTCCATGGGTTTTCGCCCCTTTCCCTTCCAGTGTTCAAAATTTCCATTTTGGAAGAGACATGAATGGCATGCTTTAGAATTCAGAAGTGCCAGCTGTGATTTGGTTTTTGAGGAGGGAGGTGAATTTCCCTTATCTTTGAAAGTGAAACTCGGGCATTCTCGTATTTTGAGATCCCTCTATTCCAATGGTCTAAGGAATCAGAGGGTTAAAGACTTGCTAATGAGAACTATATAATAAAAATTATGCATTTTCGTTTAGGAAAAGATAATGAGATCTATGACTAACTAAACCAGTGGGGGTATTCTCCCCTCTAGTTTCTCATATACTTTTACACTACGAGGCCTTTTGTGGTAAGCTTCTTCGTACAGGCAAGGGAATTGAATATGTCTTTTCAACCTCTTCCCATTGACCGACTGGATCCAAAATTTGATACTGATCTACAATTTCGATGTCAAGATAACATATCGAATTTCATCTTTCTAGCTTGTTGCGTTTTTTGAGTTATTGTGCACAAATAGGTCTGACAGACAATGAACCAGCAGACAGATTTGGCCTTTTGGTGATAACATATGCCAAATTTCACACATCTAAGTATTTGTTTGTTATCATAGTCACATGCATTGAAAAAGACAGACTAACAGATATATGGACTCCACCAGCATATGAATTTGGTCTAAAATTAATATAGATCTACAATTTTGATGGTAATAAAACTATATGCCAAATTTCATCCAACTAGCTCATTGCATTTGAGTTATTATATTCACACACAGACTACATTCTAAATTTTAAACCACATTCCGTCAAATGGACAGACAGACAAAATTCTCACTGAAGGATTTTGTCCACAATTTGATAGAAATCTAGCATTTTGGTGACCAAATATCAAAATTCATCCTTCTAACTCATTTCTTTTTTTTAAGTTATCATGCTCACATCAAGACAGACGGAGATAATGCCAAAAAGTGAGATTTTGGCACTCAGGGAGGTCTAAAACATGAAGATTCAGGTAACATTTTTTGATAATTACAATGCTTTCTCTTTGTACATGTTACCGGCAATGTATGAAATGACTAACATTTCACACATTTCCTAGGCATTCTATAGAATGTCAAACAGGTAAAGTATGAAATACATTGCCGATTCGATTTTATAAGAAATATAATTAAGCAGAATTCAAAATAAAACTTCTTTTCTTGGTGCAAGAAGTAGGTTCATATTTCATTTTGTTTTCTGTAATAAGAAAAGCATAAATTTAGTTTTTTTTTTTTCAACTTTGATTTTTCTTTATATATTTTGAATGAATGTTTTTTTAATGGCACTCTTCCATTACTTTTTTCCAATTAGCATTTGTATTTTTGAGGAATGTACATCTTTTAAATAATGGACTATCATGACTGTCTTTCAGACTTTGCCAAAATAACATTTGTAATTCTATAGAATGCCTAGGTATTATATACAATGCCTAGGGAAAGTATATAATAATTCTATTTCATACTTTGCCTAAAAATGCAGGTGTTTCATAGATTGCCGGTAACATATACAAGAATGTTAAACGAAAAAGTACTATAGAACAATTTACAGATAAATTAAGCAAAACTTCATTTATGCAACTGACATTTTATCCTTTTAATTGACTTCACATCAGGATCGCTATATCAGATGAATATTTTAAAATCTGTACTTGAATTATAAGTATATGGTCAATAAAACTATGTAATTCAAATTACCTCGATCATTACCATATTCTACCTGACCAGCAGGCCTTGCATAAGCATTGTTTGCTGGTCTATTTCGACTCTCAGGAGCTGGAGTATGATTTCCCCCACCATTACCATAAGAAGCGGCAGCATGTTTAGCTACATTACCTAAAATATATATTATAAAAAAATAAAATTAGACCATCTTGAAAGTTCTTTATGAAACCTACAAAATATCTGAATGTCGAATACATTTACGACAAACTTTTAATAAAAATAAATGAAAATGAAATTTTTAACAAAGAGCCCTGCAAACTGTTGCAAATATAAGCAAAACTGGATCTAAAAATAAGTACAAGAGAAAACAGTTTTATACTAAAAACAGGAAAGATTGGTTTTGAATATTTAAAAGTTGGAATAAATAATACATAATAAATAAACAGTAAATAATTTTATTACTTAAGCATATGGCATATAACAATAAAGCATTTCATACAGAACAGTAATAACTTTTAAAATGGCTTATAGAATCTAATGAAGCAAGAGTGAATTTTTAGAAAGCCAAGAATTTTAGATTTCTTTGCAAGAAATGCATGAAAGCTGTCGGGGAGAATTTAATAAGCGGCATTAAAATCTTTATAAATAAAACGCTTATGTGGACGCAAAATCGGCCTGAATTTCATAATCATTGTTTGGCAACAGCTTGCAAGTTTCGATTGTTTACTTTCTGATTGGGATTTTATTTTGATTTGATCGGAGGCAACAAAATCTTTGCAAAATGAGTTTAAGTCGTGCAGTTTCGATTATAAATGGTGAGAAAATTTGGTTGACCTGATCTATTTGTAATATTTACTTGCAACCCAACATGGGTAGATACTTTAAATGTGCTGGAAGGGCAACAACGCCCAGAAGATAGACCAGATATAGTTGTACGTATTTTGACTGAACTTTTAGATGTATATTTATAGTATGCGAGTGCAGAGCTACCAGATACCATTGCAGATCCAATACTTTTTCAAATCATAACTAGATGTATGTTTCATGGTCCATGTGGAACTTTAAATCCAAACTAGCCATGTATGAGAGAAAGTGTGTGTACCAAGCAATATCCAAAAGAGTTTAGACACTTACTGTCCAAGTTTTGTTTCCTAAAAATATTTCAATATTTACCAAAAATGACTGGACTTACTTTCTTGAATTTCATTGATTTCATATTGTTGAGGTGGAACATGAGCTGGTTGAGAAGACTCAGTGTTGAGCTGCTGCTAAAATAGGAACGAAAAGAAAGAGAAAAAAAAAATGTTTTAGAAATAATTAGCATACAAAAATTTATTTTTTATCAATTGTGAAGAAAATATTTTTGACCCATTAATTATCTGAATCAGCTTGCACAGTAATAAACAATTTTAGAAAAGAGAACAGATTAAAAAAATTATTAAATGGTGCAATATCAAATGCTGAGTTTTCATTAATAAAAATTATACCCTGCTACAAGCAATTTACTAGCAATCATAAATAAAGGAAAGCACATAAAGCATGCTTGAATACTCATGCATTTTTGATGAAATTCAAAATACATACTAATCTTACACATCTTAAATTTGATGGCCTATGTCTTTTGTGCATTCTAAGTATTGACATCAAAGTCATTTCAGACATAAAAATACTAATGAAATAAATTATGATCTAATTTAAAATAATTATCTATTTATAGAAAAATAAATCTATGCAACCTTAATAGAAGAATCAACATATCTTGATACTTTTCCACTTTAAACTTTTTTGCTTATAGTTGTACAGACAAAATTGTGCTAAATGCCCCTTTTCTGTCAACAAAAAAGCATTCTAACGTATACATTTTAATTGTGCCACCCAAACAAAAATATCTGCAAATTTGGCACACATTTTGGCAGATGCCAAGATCTATAAAAGGTAAAAACCTATTTCATTTTATGTAAAGATTTTAAACACAATGAATTAAAATAAAAATTTCCCTTGCATTTTTTCTTGTTAATAAGACTTCAAAATGTTATTTTTTTAATGTAAAAATTTTACTTAAGTTATATCCTCAAAACACTGAATTAAAAATTAACAGAGTACTGATAATATAATAAAATCAAAATTTCATCTAACCTGTCCAAGTGCAGTCAGATAAGAAAAAAACCCTTTCTTCATGATTACCTTCCAAATAGGAAAACTATTTTTATTTTTCCTTAGAAATTTCTCAGGAACAAATTCTTATTTCAATTTTTACTGAAAATTAATTTCTTCAGGTTACAGGAAGAAAAACAAAATGACCAAAATTATAGTTTATCTAATTTAGATAATCTATATAAAGCTGAATTTTCCACCATGACTGCATGAAGAGTTAATATAACAAAAAAAAAATCATAATTTTAAGCAAACATCATTATCACATAAATTATTTCATATGGGGAATCACAAACTTCAACCATATAAATCTTATAAAATTGTAACACCAGTATCAAGTCTTCATTAAAAAAGATAAATAAAAATACTTAACAACTTTTAATTAGAATGCCTTTAGAACTTATCTTCTAAACAGTGTTCGCTATCAAGTACAAATTTATTATAAACAAAATTTTTATACATTTTTCAAACTTCTTGAAAATGAAATGAACTACTGAAAATTTGCCTGTTCCCCCCACCATATACACTTCATTTCAATTGAAGTTAATGAAGGTAGTATAAATATGAATTTAACATTTATTTAAAACTGTTAAGTCTTTACTGCTTTAAAAACATAACTTAGGGAACCTCCTTTAAATAATTGCTTTTAAAAAGCTGCTTTGTAGAAAATAAATGTAAACTAATAAAAAGTTGAATAAGAAATAAAAAAAATTAAATTAATAAGTAAGCAAATGAAACTACAATACCTGCTGAATAAATGTTTTCATGTTAGCAATTACTCTACACGAAAATGTATTTTTATCAGCAATTCCATTAACATTTTTGATAGTACTGAGTTGCAGACCTTTCAAAGAATTAATTATTTTCCATAACTCAAGACTTTTAGCTCATCCTGAATACCTTCATATCAAAACAACTTTCTGTTTTAAGATGGCTAATGAAGATTCTCCAAGGAATTAAAAGATTTTTTCTAAAAATATACCTAACTAAAACTTGTTCATTTCCATATTTTAAATTCCTCATCACAGATGTTTGTTAAGTATTGAAACTAAAATACCAACATTTATGATACCCAAATATAAATTTCAAACAATATCTATAAAAAATGGTAATAGTACCATCATCATAAATGTGTAAATACTCAATACAACGAAAAATTTGATTAGATAATGATAATACTGATTAGATGATTACTTAGATTAATACTGATTCCATTCTAATTATAATGATGCCATTTTAATTATAATTGTAAGTTCAAGTTTTGCTACATTACAATACAAAATGCGGGTTGTACATTCATTTTTGACTTTTACTATACATTCAAATATCCCCTTTCAATATTTATTTAAACTCTATTTTTAAATTTATTTTTTAAAATAGAAAGCATTTTGCACCCAACTCGAATCTTTGATGCAAAATATTAAGTCAATCTTAACTTTTATTTATTTTTCAAAAATGCAAGCAAATGAAAAAAGTTCCCAGTTAATATGTAAAATATTAAACTGAAATAGCCTTTCTTAAGCTGGAATCCTCAATTTGAAATCTTTCTAATTTGAGATTATGAATAATTAATTATGATTAAATGAGATTTCATTGATATTAATATGTAAATATGATCAGTTTCATGTACTAAAATCTATGACTTAAAAAAAAAAACATACAGAAAATTATTTCCAGAATAGAATAAAATAATAAAAGCATTAATGAACCATGCCTGCATGCAACGAGGAATGCCTTCTCTCCACATAAAACCATAAGGCTTGGCTTAAGAACTAAGGGAAAAAATCTACACAAACAAATACCTGGTTTCAATATATATATTTTCCTCTCCATGTATATACTTATTTTAAAATATTTTAACTTTTATTTATCATTAAAAATCAAAATATGCAAATGACTTTAAAGTGTTAAGTAAAGACCACAAACCTTACAGAAAAAGTTAGAACTTTATAAAGAAAAGCAATGAAAAGCATCAAAAGGCTTTTATCATGTCCTCTCATATAACCAACTCCAGAAATCACTTAAATAGATTTCATTTGTTCATTATTGTTTGAAAATTAACTTTCAAAAGAAAAAAAAATTACCTACACACTTAAAAAAAAACTGCAATAAAACAGGAAATATTGAATTAATATGCAAAATGAGAAAAGGAACCAAGAAAGCCTATTAGACAAAGTACCAAAAAGAACAAACACTAAGACTACATGAATTGAAATAAAAGGGCTTTCGATATCCAATAGTACTGGAACCTAAAATTTTAAAGGCAAGTATAGCTAATAAAAACTAAGTATTTCAATTTTCTTTCACAAATGTAATGTTTTCACTGAGAGAAGTTTTCCTCCATTTTAAACATTAAGCAAAATTGTACCTAAATAGCATAGCAGCAAATGTATATAAAATATAATATATTCAAAAATACTTCTCCAGAATACATTGAAAATTATTAATGATTGATTTAGAAAAAATAATAATCATAATGATAAATACTATCTTAATACCAGAAAATGAAAAAACAGCAGCCTTAAATTTGATTCAGATGTCCATTTCTGTCAAACTTTTCAATTTTACAGAAATATGAGGTGGGACTTTCAATAAATGAAAACAGCACCTTATACCTTTTGTGCTGAAGCAAAAGGAATCACAAAATGACTTCAAATACAAAATTGAAGCATTTATTGCTAATTCCGATTATTAACAGAGCAGTCTAAAAAAGCTACCTCAAGTCCACAACACTATAAGAATGACAAAAGCATCTTCTCAAACGCATTGTTATCACAAGAAAAGATAATGGCTGCTTTAGAAATTAGTTCACATAAACTAAAACAGCAGGCATCAAAGATATGAACTCAACAACACTTTAATGGTAACTATTAATGTTATAATATACCATTGTCGATACAAAAATATTGCCTACAAAAGGTATACACTTCTTTATCATAAAAAAAAAAAAAACATTTCTTAAATCAAATCTTAGCAACTGGCTTTTATATGATCAAGCTCTTTTCAATACTTAAGGAAATGTAACAACAGTATAGACACGACTAAAATATGAATAGCATTAAAAGCTAGCATTTTTAGAAATCAGAAAATAATTAATCATAGAAAGTGTCTGAATGCTTAAATAGATTCAAGATAAATATGTCGGTAGATGAAGGGAATGAAAAGGTCAAGACAATATGAATTAGATGAATTATAATATAAATTAGATATAAAATAAGATGAACTTCTTGTGGATATTGAATACAAGTTCTATTTTATAATTTTATAAGAGTCATACATTTTAGCATAAGAATTAATTCTATGCAATCAGAATTAAAACATACTATGTAATGGAATATATATAGAATAAAATTTTGTAAATTGAGCTCATCAGCAATAAATGTGATAGCAATTTCAAAAGTAGCTGTCTTAATTTTAGACAATGCTGTGCCACCAGGCAGACACTAAGTCTTAAAATAAGTTTGCACTGTAATAACATGCATCAAAGAAAGGGGAGAAAAAGTAGATCTATGCAGATCGTAAAACTTGATGCAGAAAGGGATTTTATGGCAGAAAGTGTAACTATGAGTCTTAATTTTCAAAACTAAACTGAATACTTAGCTAATTATAACTTATAAGAATATAATTATTTACACACTATTGTGCACAGCGATTATACTTCATGATTATATATATAAAAAAAAAATTAAGGATCTCACACAAGTCATGAATTAATGAATTACTTAAAGGAAATATTAGCTATTTTTTTGTTTTTGTTTGTTTTACCCTAACATTAATCATGCCTGGTTGTGTGGGAGAATAAGACAATCCCAAATACAAAGAAAGCAAATGCGACAAAAATATAAACAGAAAATGTGTCCTCACATTCATTTTCAAGCAAAGGGATTGGAAGTTTGCCTGTTGGGAGAGTGCTGACGCAGTTGAAAGTCCACTCACCGGAACATGTGCCGTCGCCATGGGCATGTTAGGATTGGAAACTGCACTCCTGGGTGGCACAACCATATTAGTGGGGAGGACATGAGCTGGAGAAATGCCATGCGTTAGTGTGACAGGAACATAGTTTTGAGGCACAGCCATCATTGGATGGACTACATTTGAGAAACTTTGATTGGTGAACGTTTGGGTCGGAATGGGTCTTCCAGGATCAAAATCTGCTGGTTGAGTTGTGGGTTGCATTGGGATGGCTTGCTGGGGCTGCTGCTGCGGTGGTGGTGGTAGCTGCTGCGGCTGCTGGAGAGGGGCTGAGTTGTTTAAGACTGCTGGAGAGTGATTCTGCAAGACAGCAGCTTCTTCACTCGGTCTTCTTGTGCGGTGTTGGGTGGCAATGCTCGCAGCTGCTATGGATTGGGGCGTGGGAGTGAACTGGACATTCGCATAAGATACTCCAGGAAGAGTGGTGGGTGCTTGCTGATTGTTAGAAGAGGCTAAAATATGAAGTATACAACAAAACCCTCAATAAAAATAAACTCAAATCAAATATTTTTTCAAAATTTTATTACTCTGAAAAACAGACAAGGTAAAAGCTATTTCAATAGGAATTTATACAAATATTTATGTCGGGGTGGTTTATTTTTATGTAGTAGTTATATTTATATAGTCGAACGTCGCAAATCCGGAATCGTCGGGACTTCGGCAATTCCGGATCTTAGATCATTTCAATATTAAGAAGTGAATTTAACATCATAAAACACATAATTCAATTTAAATTTTTTAAAAACTTATTTATTACTTGTTTTCTTTGATTTATAAACATAATTAATATTAGTTCTTATTAATTTTAAACATTTTTACAAAATATTTAATTTAAAGTGAGTTGCTTCATTAATTTTGGTTTTTGATTCAGTAACTTCTCTTTTATTTTATGTATCGCCGTTATGTCCGACTCCGAAATAAAGTCTTTTTGCTCACGTCCTTTTATTGTGGTGTTCAACAGTTCCACTAAGCTGTCGATTGACATTTTATCTTCCGCTTGTGTTTCTTCTTCGCTATCGGATACCGAAGTTTTGGAGTTCATCAACTCTATACTGCATATTTCGGCATCAGTGAGCTGACACACTGTCGGAGCTTTATCGTCGCAATGCAGTACTTAAAAGGCGTCATATTCGGCGATTTCTTGTCCTCTTGATTTGTCGTAATCAAGTAGTTCAAAATTTTTTTTTTCTTTAGAGATCTGAAATCGGTATCCACATTTTCTTCGTCCTCATAGAATATGGTTGCCGGCAACATATATCAACTCACATAAGAGAAGTGCTACATTTGCGAGGGCTAGTTCGGAATTAAAGACAATCACGAATTTCTACAATATTCCATTCGTTCTGGGCAAATCCTCTTTGTGAGCTAGAAGGGGAGAGAAAGTTGTGCGTGCATCTTATTTGTTAACATTTCTTACATTCTGGACTAGTTCGTTTTGAGAGCTAGAGAGGGGAAGGTATTGTAACTCCACGATTCGTTACAATACCCCCCCCCCTCGGGGACAGGACGGGCCGGGGCGGGGGGGAAGGAGGGGTAGCGAGGGAGATGCACGCACGACTTTCCCTCCCCAGATAGTTACGACCGGTTTCTGCTGACTCTGGGCGCCGATTTGTTAGATAAAAGTTAGGATATTTTCTTTTTCTTGGGGTAATGGCTTTAAGTAATGAAAAAGGTCTGGATTTTGGATCATTCCGGATTTTGGACATCCGGATTTGCGACGTTTGACTGTATCAGCTATAGAAGTACAAAACTCAGATTTTATTTTTCATTTGTTCTTTTTATATAAGCATACTCTTATAAGAATGAAACAGTATTTCACACTGACTGCACTAAGACTATGCTATGACCAAGAAAACAAGAAAGAAAAAAATTCATCTGTCTCCTTGCCACAAGTTCTAACACAAAAATACAAGTACTAATAATGAGAAAAGACTAGTATTTTGTGACTTACAGCAAAAAGAAAAATTTTAAAAAAGTGGAGAGAACTTGAAATTAAATGGATCAGCAGTGAAACATGAAATTACCAGGTTGACATTAGAAATAATTTATTATATCCATATTATGTATGCAAAGGTTTGCAAAAATTGTTTGCAATTTACTCTAGACATCAAAATCTCATTTTTTAATTTTTAAAATAAGAGTTAAAATTTTTTTTAACACAGGTTTAAAGCTTAATTCAGGGATGAGATTGGAAAAAACCCAAAAAAGCTGAAAATAGAAATCTGAAAATTTTATGCGTGAAATACATTTTAAGTAACTTAAGCGCAATAAATTATTATATACAAATATATACGTTTGTGAGTGGGTAATTGTTTAATTACATGCAGGGCTAAAACCAGCAAATCAAAAATATAAAGGACACTTAAAAATTATATATAACAAAAAAGGAATACCAAATTAACAATAAAACACTAATCATACTTACAACTGTTATTTAGTCAACTAATTTGTAGCTAGAATAATAGTAAAAAATGAAGATTTTGAATGTAAATGAATTTTTTCAAAAAAAATTTATGACAGTAAGCGATTAGTTACATTCTATTTGGTTTTCAACAAATTTTTCACTTTAAAATGCAGATTATTTTGGGAAAAAAAATTTTTCAAGCACAAAGGTCTTTTTTCTTAGCATTTCTTGCAAAAGGAGGCGCGGATATCTTTTAATTTTTTTTAAGAACTCGGATTCCAAGATCATTGTAAGGGAAAAAAAAAGGAAAAGCGGATTTTTTCTCGCGGAAAAACAAAAAGCGGAAGTTTTTCATTTCAAGAAAATTATAAAAGCAGATATCTGCCAAAAAGCAGAAAAATCTCATCCCTGTTAATTGTCTCAAGCAAGTACACAAACCAGTCAGCATATAAAAAAAAAAAATGTAACAAGATTAGACAGATGGAAAGTTTCATATACAGCATAAAAAATATTAATAGCAATAAGAATTTCAAGAACGAAAAGCAAGACCTAGTTTTGTAATAACTGGAATACCTTACCAGTCATGATACAATAAATATGAATAATTTAATCCAAACACAGAATTTACACCAACCGAAATACAGAACTCCACGTTTTCAAAACAAACAGAATAGGCTTTGAATATTCTTTCAGCTTTCAAAGATGTAAAATAATAATAAAAAAAATATTTCAAGCAAATGAAATTTTGTATAATTATTTGTTTGTATGTAAAAAGATAGTTTGGTTTGTTTACCATTTATCACACAAGAGCCTGTTTACAGGCTATGGATAAGCCAAACAAGTGTTTATTTTTCCAACGGAAAATTCAGAATGAAATTTCTAGACATTCAATTAAACAGACAATTATTCCTAGGAAAAAAAACTCCTCCTTTCTAACAGATCAGGAATTTTGAACCAATTAATTTTTAATACACACAGTAGTCCTGATTGGAAAGTATTAACTAATAAAAATCAATAGAAATAATTAAAACTTCCAACATATCACAAAATAAAAAATGCTGGATTTAATAAAAGCCTAATTGTATAATTATATATAAAAATCATTAATACGATGCATACATAGTTTTAAATATTTTCCCAAGCTCCTTTTGATAAAAAAAATATTTAATTGCAAGATTTATTTAAAACACACTAATGTCTTTACATTTTAATTTAATAGAATTACAAAGAGATGAGATAATGCTAATTATGTACAACAAATTTTACAGTAAAAATTGCATAAATAAAATTAATAAGAATTTCCAGATAAAAAAAATATTCAGATAACTAGTTTTTTTAGCTCAGAAATGCTTAAACAAAATATTTCCAACAGTGAAAATTTTAGTTGCAATCATGCCTTAAATTGTTACACATTCTAATTAGATGAAACCTTAAAAAACAAGATCTGTCAATCAGAAATATTTATTTATGCTATAACTAAAAAATATTGACACAGAAGCACAAGTACACAGCAGGTAGAAACAAACCTTTGACATAATTTCATTCTTTTCTTTAATAGAACTTCTATGCTTTCATTTCACTAATCAAACATTAGATTTATTCTAACAAGATAAATAACAGACAATTGAGCTAATAAATATTATGAAATAAACCGCATCCAAATTTTTCCACCAATCACATTTAAGGCTTTCAGAGTACAAGGGAATCAAGTCACATTAACAAGGTTTTGATGTAAATAGAAAATTTTTTTACAGCATATTCAATTACATGGAAAAATGAACAATGTTTGAAAATATCAGGATGATAGAAATTACTTCATACAATATAAATTTTCAGCTCTGATGGGAGCTTCTGATAAAGAGGAAATATGTACAAAATGACCTAAAGTAAAATTCATTCACTTGTGCACTTAACATCCCATTTCAATTAAGAAAACAGACATTAAAATTAACTTTGCTTTTACCGAGCAGAATCAAACAGGGCGTCTCGAAAGGTCATTTACAAACTTTAAAGGTAGGTCAGGCATACTTACACTAGGATATGGGGTTGCAAACAGAATGAGCAACCACTACAGGGGGCTCTTGGCCAGTGAATTACGTACAAAAAAAATGATACATCAGATAAAATTATAAAGGTAAAGCAGCATATATTAAATGGAATATAAATTCACATTAGCACAACACAGTTGCTTGAATAACAACATACAAAGCATATATCATTTCAGAAGGCAAATTCTTTGAATATATTTTTAAATGTTCCAAAGGTTTGCTGTTGATAATCTCAAAATTGAGCCATCCTGCCTTGACTTGGCATCCGGGTTTCTGAATGACAGCCCAGGGGTCATTCAGAAACATTCATTTTTTTTTTAGAGCCCATTTTTGTGAAAAATAAAAATATTTTTGTGAAAAAAATTTTTATTATGTAAAACCAATATTAGCAGTCATGTTTCTATATTTTACATTTAATATCGAAAATGTTTCATTGAACCAAATACATGCAGTGACTCGGTATAATACTGGAAAAAAAAGTATATATATTTTGTGCAATGCCTCAATCAAAAACTTTTTAAAAAGAAGTCAGATTCAAAAAAAATAATTGTGGATCATTGTTAAAAGTATGTTGAAACATTGGAACTTTCTGTTAACAAAACACTTAATTATGCAGAAATGCATCTTCACTTTAAAAATCGATTTGATATAGAAATTTTTGAAATAATTTTAAAAAGGAATCCTTTTTATAAAATGAAATTTTGTAAAAAAACCGTTTTTACAAATTTGAATTTTGTGAAGGGACTGTTTTTGTGAAGGCGCCGTTTTTACGAATCTGAATTTTATGAAGGGGCCATTTTTATGAAGTGGAATTTTATGAAGGAGCTGCAAAATGACACCAATTTTCGCTTCAATCGGCCCATGCAGCCATTGCAATTGCTTCGAGTACCGAGGCCAGAGTCCTAGTAGCCAATCACCTTGGCCATGAGGTATGTACTATCACTGGTGGTGGGATCCAAAGCCCCCACCATTACTCTACCCCCAGGGCAAGTTCCTGCTTACTTATATGGCAGCAACTCATTTCTGTGTGCATGAGGTGCACCCTCGGAGGGGTTGTGGATAATGCATCCTACTGTGAATTTTTATTCCATTAAACCTGTGTTGAACACTTTATCTGGTATATCCTTTTGTTTTACTTAATTCACTGGCAAAGAGCCTCTTGTAGTAGTCACCATTTGCAACCCCACATTCTATTTCAAAAATGATTTATTTCTGCATGCTCAACCTATATTTAAAGTTTGTAAACAGCCTTTTAGGAGACCCTGTATATTTTAAGAATGGATACAAACACGAACACCTCAAAAACAAATGCTTACCGAAATTAAATTTAGAATTGGGTGAAATTATCTATCTTAGAGTTTTAGAAAAATCACCTGGTATTTCAATTTGAGACTCTTGCAAAAAGTTGAGATTACCCTGTCCTGACAAAACTTCTTGTATTGGATGTGCCTGTTCAGGGTACACAGGAGTATTTTCCACTGGATAATAAGGCCTTTCAGCAAGAGGTACAGCAGCTCCACTTTTCTGAAGTACATAGTCATCATTCTTTTGAGCCATGGCAAAGTCCTCCACCTACACAATCAATTATAAATTAGACATGACACAGGCTTGGAACAAAAAAAGCTGAACTTCATAAATAATTTATCGTACCAAACAAAAACACCAAAAATTAAAATAAGTATGATTAATTGAACAATAAATTTATACAAAAAGTGCTTGAGATATTAAAAATATTGTAGAATTATTATAAGTATAAAAGAAAATTAATAGATTAAAAATGAAATACGTAGAAAGTTTTGTTAAAATAAAAACTATGGTAAAAATTATCTCGCTACAAATGGTGCTAAACAGCTTTCGGCAGAATTATGCAATATCCTATGAATTCGAAACTCTTTCGCCTTACAGCCATATGCAAAATTTACACATGGCAAGCAGTTTTTGTTTGCATGAGCACACCCCCCCCCACACACACACGCACACATCGCATTAACAAAAATTTTAAAGCAGATTTGCATCGATCCCAAGAATGATTAAATTTGATGCTGAAAAAGCGGAAATCCGAGCTTCCACGGAAATGCGACATGTCTGATAAATGTAACAACCATTAAAACTAAAGGACAGAAGTACATTTACAATACTATAGTTGTCAAAAAATAAAATATATGTTGTGATAATAGAATCATTTAAAAACAAAATGTTTATTAAGCTGGTATATATTCCTTAAATTCCATGATGCAAAAATTCTCACAAACAGAATGCAATGCTCTTCAGGGCAGATCGATGGACACAGAGCTACCAAATTTGACATGTAGTTACTTCTTAGGTAATAGGAACTCACTAAGAAAGGGTTTTTCAAAATTTTAATAATATTTTTAATTAATCTAAAATTAATCAAAATTTTAAAATTTCCCTCAATCATTACGGAGCATATAATCACACCGATTATTTTTACTCCATCTTAAAATAAAGAATTAGGTTTTCAGTGATATTAATTTTACTTCCATACAATTTTTTTCTTCAACCTTAATAAATTTTTTAAACACAACTTGTAAAAATGCTTTTAATTATTGTAATGAATGTCAAACCAATATCATCAAATTTTTCTGCAATGTATTTTTATCAGAGTTAAGATTTTGGAAAAAAAAAAAAATGCATTCTTTGTTCATTAACTTCAAAGCAGAATATTTATATTGTTTTTATTAACATAATAATGTTTTTAGGCTGGCATTCTTTTTGTAAATTACATGTTTTAAAAATTGTTATGCACCGAATGGAATGGTTTATGCAAAAAATTTTATTTTTTTGGCTATAACTAAAATTCCAACAAAAATTGGTGGCAAACCTCAAAATCGTAATCAGCACCCGAAAAAAAGCAAAAAATTAGAATTGGATTTAAGAAAACAACTCCAAAATTGGATTTAAAAAAATGACTGAACTACTGAGAAAAAGCGAAAAAGAGCCAAACGAGGAAGTCGTGCCAAATGAGAGCTGAAATTAATGCAATTTCAAGCACAGAAAGGGTTGCTTTTCTTCCATTTTGCATTGCTCTTTGCGTTAATATCGGATCCATAGGAGGGGCAAAACTTGATACAGTTCTGGTCTGTCTCTCTTAATTCTTGATTGATTTTCCATCATCTTCTTTTTACATTTTTTATTACTTTTTGCCATTTTCGTTGATCACTGAATTTCCAAAGTGGAAAATTAAGCCAATTAGAATAAAAACAAAAATAAAATCTTTTAAAATAATTTCGGGGGAACCACAGCTCTTATGGACGAGCCGCCACTGGGTTTATATGCAATCAAGCAAGATGAATCAAGCCTGAAATACCATCATGCTAAGATGTTTCAGACTGGAAGTTTGAACCCCCCCCCCCCATTCTTTTTGAACAAAATTGAAATAGTATAAAATATGAGCTTGCTGGATAGATGAATAAAATTTGTACAAAAGAAATCAAATTCAAATTATTCTATATTAAAAAATATGCAAGAATACATAGTTTTCAAAAATCCAGGAAGATATGTAATATTCATTTATAATTATTGTATACCAAAAATAGTAAAGATTTTCATCTTTTTTCCTCATTAGTAATATAATAGCAAAATATATGGTACAAAAAAAGAGACAAGTATTTAAAAAAAGAAAGAAAAAGAATAGATGACATAAGAAAACCCTAACTTTGAAAGGTTATATATTTGTAAATCGAAAAGTTACGAACTTGGTTGTCCCAATTACTTCAAAACTAGCAATGCAAAGTAATAAATAATATAAATTTGTAAACAATCAGACACAATGTAAACAATATCAAATCAGTATTCAAATTCACCCTACACTTCTCGGCATGTCTAACATTAAAGTTTGGATGGCTGCAGTATTCTCATTTTATATTCAACTGTATCAGCCAGCAGTTATGGAAGAAACACTTGTACAAACAGAGAAAACAATTGCAGGAGGTTACAGCAGGACTTCTTGGAGGCCAGTGATGGTGTAAGCCTGGTCAAGACCTGCTCTGTGGCCAATCCATTGGAACAAACGAAGTTATTTGCATATCCAAATACAAATTTCTATTAATGATGAACCCTTGAAAAAATAATGGCCCAAAATGTCTTTAGATACAGCAAAAGAAACTTCAAAATGTTGAATACACAATGATTTATAAAATTACTTTTATTAAGTTGTTTGGTAGGGGAAATAATAGCCTTTCAAAGTAGGGATACTCTTTTGCAATCACCCTGTATAAATTATCACATTATTTGTCAGAAATACATACTTCAGAAGGTTGTTGTTCTTGAAAACTTTTATCTTCCTCTTTCACTTCAGATACACTCGACTCAGTTTCAATTGGAACTTCCTCTTCGGATTTGTTAAAATAACTACAGGAATGAATTTTTTGTAGTGTCTCCCTAAGAGCTTTATCTGAACATTCATATTAAAGAAAATTTGCCTTTTTAAAAATAATTCATAAAGGAAATGAAAAAAATAATATACTGCTATCTGATATATTTAGCACTTGAATATTTACAATCTGCTTAAATTAACCTTCGATTATTCTGATATTTCCAAACAGTAAAAACTTTGCCATGCGATCAAGTAATCCCTAATAACTTCATTTTTATCACAACTTTGTGAATGAAACTTAATTCCCTTCTGTTCTGAAATTCTAATTAATTAATTAAAATAATTATAAAATTGAATCTTTCTGGAACTACTGCATACATACAATGCAGATATATCATGTATAGTACTATTTCCTCTGCCAATTAGATATTTCTTCCTTCTCAACATATTTTTATTTGAAGTATTATTGCAAAAGTTTTGATACTTTTGAAACTTATCAAATAAACTCATCCAGAAGAGAAAAAATTCATTTTGATCTACCTATTTAATTGAAATTTCAAATTTTTAAAATTCCCTACATTTTTAAATTTGAATATTTTAGCTTAAAATTTTATTTGTAAATTCGCTGAAATATATTACACAAAATTGTGCATGGATTTTAAGATGTATCTAATATTCTCTTAAATGGAGATTTTTTACTGTATTATGTGTGATAAATGAGGAAATTTAGCAGTACCTCAATTTATTTCTTGTATGTAAAGAAAATTATTGATTAACTAAATGCTTATGGCCTGCATAGTTTTATCATATGCATAACGATCAACATGTACAAAAAAATTGGAAAACTCCATTTTAAAAAGGTAAAATGCCTTAGCATTTTGAAAATATGAAAGTGTAGAAAAGTCTGACATGGAGAAACAACCATTTAAAGTTGTCATTTGCGCATCTTTTTCATTTCTCACTGCAGATAAATTTCTAAATAACTTCTGAAATATTAAGGGTACAAATTTGAAATTTTGATACAATAAATAGAAAGATAAGAACAACTAAATATGCCAATAAAATGAAAATTTATATTTTGGCCATTTTTTGGGGTAATGCGTTCCCTTAACCGGTTTGCCTGTATAGTGCATCGCTACCCAAAAGTTGGCATTCATCGGTTTGCCCGTATGCCGTACTGGCATCAATATGTTCTCCTTTCCTTTTCTGGTTTGCCCTGAATTTTTAATTTGTGTAACAACAATATAGAAAATTTTCAACAGATGACACAACTTGTTGAAATGCTTTCCATCTGAAAATGTCATTGAAGGTTCTGTTTTTTTAATCACCAAATAACAGAAGTATGAATTTATGCAGCAAAAAAAATATATCTTTTTTGCCAACGTTTCTGGTAAAAAAATTGACTGGTATGCAATACGAGTCCTTGTATTCAGTGAATAATTATGCATCTAATTCTTTTACAAGTGCAAAGGGTTAGAAGTAGCATAAGATTTCATTAACTGTTTCATATTAACTGTATAACTGTTTCATATTTTTACACAATTTCATCACAGTACTTTGTTATTAACTATTGAGAAGGTGGCAACTCTTACAACTACATAGTCTAATTCAAGCAAAAAATATCACTTTGAATAAACATAAAAGTTATAAGTCAGAAACACCGATAAAAGGATACAAGTTGTTCCAAATGCTTCTTTATTTTTAGCATCCAGCAATGCTTGAACATGCTCCGCCGCAGAAGACAAAGCATTATCAAAATCACTGCTATTGTCAGCTTCAGGGTCTCTCTCGGGACAAATTGCTTTGTACAGTTCGTCAAGACTATTTAACTCTTCTTCAGAGAGTTTCTGTAAGAGATAAAGCATTGTTGAATAAACTATTAAAGAACTCAAGGCAGAAAATAATTATTAGACAGTTCTACCTAATTTAATAAACACCCAATTCAATACTGCAGTTTTATTAGTTTGCACACCTACTGTGAAATATAAGATAAAAGATAATCTATACTAGGACTGGGCGATGTTAAAATTTTAGCATCACGATGTATCGCCACTCTAACATAGCGATATTTCGATACATTGATGTTTCGCACTTACTATTGCCTAATTTTGCATTCTTACACTTTTGAGTGGTTGATAAAGGCATTTATATGATTATAATAAACTCAATCCTTAGTTACCTAACAAATAAAGTGTCAAAAAATACTATAAATTTGTCTAGTTATCAACAATAAATCGTATATTAAAAACAATACGATCTTCTCTTCAACCAAACAAATGAACGGCAGGATTGATAATTATACCCTTGTTCTTAAAACAACATTAGAGAATTTACACGATTAGAAGAAATCACCAGACCACACGAACTAATGCACGTTTTGATGACTGAGAGATTCTACAACAGACAAAACACTTCGCTTCCTCAATTCTCGAGATGAGTTATTTTCATTCGCGGTCACATCGGGATTCATCGTGCCAGCACAACGATCCGCACTTCTCAACGTATGTCTCTGCTTGATGAGTCACGATGGAAGAAACATGGGGAAAGCTCGAAGTTCACAGAAAGATGCGCCACGGTAATCACTGATGATCGGGGAAATGCCTCGCATTTGCGGTCATCAATGCATGATCGGGAACAATTGCTCTTCAATTGCACATCGATGTTTACGATGCATCGGGAAACATCGTACACATCACGGGTAAATAGGAATTTCCGATGTTTCGAAAAAACCGACAATATAAACATCGGAACGGCGATGATTGTGTAACATCGATATTTTCCGAAGCATCGAAAATCGGCACAGTTCTAATCTATACTGAAAATCTATTATCAGGAATTTAAAACCAAACCTCCCAAAAATAGGTCTAACTATGTTCCACTCGGGCAAAAAATGAAAAAAAAAATGATTTTATGATGGTAGTAGATAACATGCAATATTTGGTTCATTTTCCATCATGAAATTTTAAAATCTCCACTTTAGGAAGAGGCAAGATTGTGCCAGATGGGAAGAGAATGTATCCTGAAAACGTGCACTTTTATTGGACAGCATCATGACTCTAATTGTGGTAACATGAGAAACTGCTAGCTTTTGCTGTTGGCCAACAGAATGTGCATGTTAGCAAATAAGTGTACTGCTACATTCTCACCACCTGGCACAATCCTCCCTTAATCTATGGCATTTATGGTTCTCGCCACAATTGCAAGTCTAATTTAAGAAAATATTCTGGTTGCAATTTCCAGCTAGTCGTTCCATAGTAAACTACTGAAAAGATTTTTAACATTGCAATTAAATCAAATAAGAATTCAAAATGAATTCTACATTGAACAGAATTACTGATATTTGTTTTTAAAGAAAAATGAGTTAAGTTGTATTTTTTTTCCCTGGCCTATATTTTTTAAGTGTTAAATTTATTTATTATTTTTAAAGAATCAAAGAAAACTATTAAAAATATTCAATGAATCAATAAAAACCTTACATTTTTTAGCAATGAATTCTAAATACCTACAACTACATATATATATTACAGTGTAAACATTTCATGGAAACTATACAAAAATTTATACTGATTAGCAAATATACTTTCAATCCAATTGCAACCACTAACTAAAGTCTGTTATAAATGTTCAATCTTTTTAATAGTGAAAAGTTAAAAATCAAGATGGGAAAACTGCTAAATAGAAACAATTGAAGCAGTTATTTCACAATAATAATAATAATAAACTCAGCTCCTATTCATTTCAATACTTCTTGTGCTTTTCCTGTTTTTTATGAGAAGATACAGTTAAAGAAGCTTGTTATGTTAAATTAAAGTAAAAAGCACCAAGATATAGCAATCCTAATCATGAATCGGTATTTAGCCGTAATTTATCATTGTAGAATCCATTCATAAATCTATACTTGGTTAATAAACTTAATGATGCTTCCTGTTATAAATAACTTTCTAAACCATCTAATCATCAAAATGTTAAGGAATTTTTAAAAGAACTCAGTAGGTTTTGAAGCTTTTTTAAAGCAAAGTTTTATACAGTGAAACAGAGAACTTTCCAGAATTAAATCATAGGAAAATAGAGTATAAAGAAAAATACGAGTAAAAGGGAAAATACAATGAGGATATGAAACCAAACCAATAATTCTTTAACATTTTAATGATATTTTTAAAAAATCAAACAATATAGAAGAGATGGCAGAGTCTAATATCTATATTAAAAAATATAAGCCAAAGCCTCTCACAATTTTATGGAAAACTTTATATCAGGCTCATTTTTAACCCTACAATGAGAATTTATTAATTTTAATGTGATGTTGGAATTTCATTTTTTTTTTTTTTTTTTGCCTTTAAAACTACAAACTAAAATTAGCAGAAAACTATACAAATTTTTAATTATTGCATTATTTGCACATGTATTAATAATCTGCCCAGTGAAAAAAATTAAACAAATAATGCATCTGATTGTGGCTATGATTAAAAATCATGCAGATAACTTTTTAAGTTATCACTGAAAGATATTAAAATTACACAATGAAAAATTATCAGAGCAACCCTATATTACTGATAAATAATGTAATATGCTGGAATTTCAAATTTTATTTCATTATAAAAAATTCTTAATTTAAAAAGCACCCAAGTTAACTCTATTCATTTCGTCTTTTTATTTATTTATCGCATAGTTTTTTATTTATTAATTTTTTTAGTTTAGCAGTTTCCTCAAGTATGGACCACCATAGACAGATGAAGAGGGGGAGCTCCTAGTTAATAAATATCTGAATTTCTACCCAGTACATGCATCTCGGGGGAGTTGTGCCCCTCCCCCCCCACTTTTTGTAGAAAAAATTAAATTTTTATTTCATTTTAGCTGCCTAAAACTAAGGTCTATAAAAAAAAAAATAGTTTCCGGGAAAGCTAGTTAATTTTGTAAATAAATTTTTAAATTTTGTTTTCAACCCCTATACTTACAGGTACTATTAGATGTCTAAATTTTTTGCCCCCCCCCCCCCAACTTTTGCCAACCAATTGCCACCACTGTTTCTACTGATTTAAGAAATTCATATTAATAATAGTAATTCCAAATGATAACTTTTTCAAAACAACCTCATGGGATACATATTCTTTTACCTTAAAATCTGGGGGAAAAATTACAAAAGCAAATATTACCAATTTGAGAAAGAAAAGAAGATATTACGTGTGAATGTGTAACAAATAATGAACACATGTAACTTTAATCAGATTATCCTTTATAATGCACTTACATTTGCTTATATTACTGAAATAATAGAAACTTAAGTCAAAAAGGCTATCTAAAAAAATTCTTACTACAGCTCCTTTATTTCCTTCCAGAAAGTCTTGCCTTACATCATCACCTCCCATACCATTCAGAAGATCTTGGTAAACCATAATTTCTTTTATCCTTTGTAACTCCTGTTGCTGCCGTTCTAACAACTCACGCTTTGTTGCTTTCTTTTGAGCTTTAGTGTTCTAAAATAGAAGCAGATTTTGATTACAAAACAAGAGCAGCAGCAATTTTCTGTATAGAAATATACTATTATGTAAAAATCATGCATTACCTCTTGACCAACAGTGTGAAACTGTTTTTGGAGTTCTTTTGCAAATTCCAGCAGTTCTACAACTGAGTCATATTTTTCAACTGCTTTCTGCAATACACCATTATTATATAAACACGTTCATAAACATATTTAAGATTTTTAAAAAAATCAATTTTCAACAAAATCAGTAGCATAATTATTAAACAGAATCTGTAAACATATTTTTAACAGTATAACAGGCAAAAAAAGAGAACCAAGTGAATAGATTATAAAAACACAATTAAAAATCCACTTAAAAAAAAAAAGTGAAAATTTGTAAATAGTTTGTTCACCATACAACTACAGACTAGATTTTCCCCCAATTTCACTCACAAATACTATGAAACATAAGGAAGATTTTAGTAAAGGTTTCGAGACAGTTACTTTTGTATTAAAAATTGTGTTTCCATATATATAATATATATTCCATACATATTATTTTTTTCCTTCCTAAAGAATGAGAATAGAAATATTTTAAATCATTTCCATCCAAACTGCCTTTTACAAGGTTTATTAAATTTTTATTATTCTTTTAAAATTATTTATTGCTTTATGGGGAAAATTAGCTTTTGGTGATTTTTAAAAAATATTTGATACAATCCAAATTTTCCAGAAGCTAAGATATTTCAAAATCGTTTGGTGCAACTAATGCTCTCATTAAATATATTTTTACTTTCTTGTATACAATGTAAGAAAGTAGCTGTTGACAGTTAATTTGGTAAGTGATAACTGTAATCCTTGATACAAGTATTTTTTATTTCTTCAAATTTTACTCTCAAATACTGAAGCATAAGGAAATTTTAAGAGAAGGTGTAGTGCCAGTTAATCAAATAGTTAGAAATATAAATAAACTGTATCATTTAACAATTTTAACTTTCAATACTTCAAACAGAAAAGTTGGTACCTTTTTAAAAATCAGGTAACTCAAAAAATATTTTTTTGAAATAGTTTCTTCATTTCTTGCCATCATTTGATTAATTAATTAACTGTCACATCAAATTAAACATCAGGAGTGTGAAGATACTTTTCTACATCAAAGTCAAAATATTGCTTTTAGTTATTTACAAGCAGAATTTGCTAATTACAAAATGAAAAATAATCATGTATTTGAGCATTATTATTAACTAACACATAGCAGAAAGAAGAATGCTGAATTTCACAAAAATTGCACAATAAACATTACGTTTTTAGAGATTTACATGAAAAAAGAATCTTTCTGGTTAATTTAAAATTTACTAAAGCAAAGCATTTTATATATTCAACATGAAGGATGAGTTATATACATAGTTATAATTTAATTTTTATAAGAGGATTTACCTTAACCCAGGGGTCTCCAAACCTTTTGGCTAAAGGTCATACTGGCTCTTCCATTAAGTCCCAAGACCTAACTAGTTCATCATACCAAAATATTGTGGTTTTGAATTACGCGTAAATTTTTGTTTAGGAACAAGCCAGCGAGTGAGTTATCTTGGCCTTAGATACCTCAATGATCATCAATTCTGTGAGTTTAATGAAGAGATTGGGAAAAATGACTTACCATACTATATTGCAATACACTGGCTTAGCTGCAGAAAAGTTCTAATGCGATTTTATGAGCTCGAAACAATAATTGAAATTTTCTTTAGTGAAAGGAATAGCCCTCTGGCCGAGTTACAAAACATTGAGTGGTTATGGAAGTTATAATTTTATGCAGTTTTAACTAAATATACGAATGATCTTAATTTAAAAATACAAGTAGAAAATCAGCTTCTGCCTAAACTATGGCGGGCCGGATTGATGGTGCTTGGCCGTAGTTTGGAAACTACTCATTATAAGCCAAAATTCTATTGTCTCACTTTTTCAAAAGAAAATTGCATTAATGTGATAGATAACATAAATGAAATACGAAAAAAAAAATGCTATTTCTGAAATTTTTTAATTAAACTAATTAGCTTTTAATTAGAACTAATTATTATTATTTAAAAAACTAAAAAATCACCCATCATGGTATGACAGGTGCAAATTGCCTCTTCATTCGAGAGATTTTCCATCAAATTTGACGTGTTTAAATAGATATATGTGCAAGAGAGATGTTTAACATTGATTGAAAACAAATAAAATAAACTTATGTTTTATGACAGGAAATATATTTTTTATTTACATATTTCTTTATTCAAAAACTTCTTGGTATAAAAAAAATCTAGTAGAAATAATCTAGATAGATAGAAAGTCTAGTTTCAAACAAAGCACTTCTCTGCTTGTCAAACGTTGTCAAAAAATATCAAATTATATCATCACAATTGCAATAAATAATGGGATGCATCCTGGCGTCCAAACTATATCGCATGCATGTTATACCACTGATGCAATTTACTTGGTCTTAATTTTGGTCTATTAAAAAAAATGGAAATTAATTTGAAATATATGATTAATATAATTTAAAATTTCTTGGGAACTACTGATCATAGAAAGATAAATTTTATATCAATCGATAGCAAATTTTATTTCACTATTTTAGAGCTATTAAATTTGAAATTAGAATGACAATTACTCTTTTAAATTTAAAGTTACTGAAAGTTAGGTTCCCCCTACCAATGAAATAATGATGTTTAACGTCTTTATTGTTGGTAACGCCAGATCATTACCGAGAGATCTAGCTATTATATTAGTAATATTTTTATTGGATTTCTACCTTTTATAGCAGTCAGCTGATCATTCAGATGCAACAATCAAAAATAAAAATTTGCATTGTCTAGGTGAAAAGAAAAAAAAAGCATCCCAAAAAAGGGACAATAGCAGGTAATGGGTTAAACAAAATAACATAAAATTGACAATGCATACTTAAAATTAAATTACTTAATTTAGAATCATGCACACAAACTACTTACTTTTTGATCCTCATTCAACTCTTTTCCATTTTGAGAATCATGCCGATAAGTATCAAGCTTTCCCTACAGGAAAAATAATTCAGTATAATTTAGTTTTATTATATTTTAAATATTTAGGAACATCATTTAGATTTTCTTATTATGAATCATAAGAGAAATACACTTAGGAACAAAGTATTATATTTTCAGTTATCTGACAGAAAGATTGCAACAGCCACTGAAAAATTTGCTGAATTCTGTAAAAGACAATTGAAGATTTTAACATAAATAATTACATATATTTTAGCAATAAATTTCCACTCTTCAAATTCATTTTTTTACAACATTCATAAGTCTTTAAGATCATGTATATTTAAAACACTATAAGACACTATACACACTAACACATTTTACACTATATTAACAACTTTAAGATCCCATACCTCAACTCCTCATTAATTTCCCATTTTAAATAAGCATAATAACCCATTTAAAACTTTACAAATTTTTTCTACTGAACACACATAAGAAAAAAAATCTTTATTCTGATTAAGTCAGAAATTCATTAATCAGAAAATTTAATTCAAGATATTTTATAGTCTCAGAAAACAACAGCCTTTGTTTCTCCATTGCTTTAAATCAAGTCTATTACATGAATGCCACTAATAGTAAAATAACTGCAACAATATTTTGGATCAATAAAATGTTATAATAATAAATAACAAATTAAAACAATGAGCAGGGTGAAAGTTTTTATTAATATTACAGATAACAAATTGAGGAACATAACATATTTATGTTAAATTTTATTGGAACACGCCTTTTAAAAGCAATATTTGTTGCAATGAATGCAAGATTCTTAAATTTTTAAAACTTATTTTTTTTTTTTTTCGTTGTTGTTGTCTCCCGGCAACTCATCTGCTCACTCTCTCTTATAAACAAAGAGAAAAACTTTTTACACCTAAATATGAAGAAACACTGATTAAAGTTATCTATAGAAATATTACACCCGCAAATAAACATCAAAGCTGTAAATAACATCTGGACAAAAAAATTTACATTGATTTATATATTAGGTATATCAATAAGTTTTTATTAAACAATCGAGTGATTTATAATACCACATCTAGATTACAAATTCATTCGTTACGGATTACTTCTACAATTACGAAAAAATTTAGATATATACAATTCTGCTTATTTCTAGAATTTTAAACAAAATTTCGAAACGATCTATGACGCCAGGTAAGAAAGATCAATTTTACATAACACAACATAATTTTCCTTCAGCTCATCCAATGAATACTCGTAAAATCTCTTTAAATAACCACTTATAGCAGCCATTTAAGCTGCTGATTTGAGCAAAATATAAATATTTTAAAATTATGAAAAAGACGCTTTTATACGAACCTTTCGCTTTTCTAAATTTCGAACCTTCTTTTCAACGATTGTAACAATTTGTTTCATAGGATCAAACGCTTCCATTGACGTTTGTTTCTCAAGCTTTGTTGATGCTGAAGGCATAGTGAATATTCTAGTCTTTTAACAACATTTATAAATATCAATAAGAATAAATATAAGATTTAAAAACTCTTCGCAATTTAATAGCAATGCAAGGCCAAGGAAACTTGTGTTGCCAAATTAATGGGTATAATAATGCATTAACCTTTAATTCACTTGATTGATTTGCTTTTCACACGTTTCCTTCCATTCGGTTTTGAAATACCTTGTCGTCTGTTTCACGGAGGTAATGGGGAATAATTAATGATTAATTTTATTTAATTTTTCGTGTTATTTTGCGTAGGTCATTCTTTTAACTTCGCCGGTCTCCCAGGTGGAATCAATGTGGTGTTATCTGAAGGTAAAAATAAGCGATGTTACTTCCGCTGCCTTGACTCACGCATGAGATTCTTCTCAGCTCTCTTTTAAATATAGTAGAGAAGGGGTCATCTAACTAGATAGTAGGTGTGAGTCAAAGTTCGTGATCGGCAAACAAAGTGTTACAAAGCTCCTTTTCGAACAATTTTTTTTCCAAATGAAGTCCCTAAACTTTCTAATTTATGGTAGTAGTTGTCAAACCCCCTTTTTTATTCCCCTTCTTCTGACGTCATCTTAGCCCAACTTAGAGTTATCTGGAATGTCAATTAATTAGATCAATTAGGAATCTTAATTAATCAAAGCTTAATTATTAATTTCAATTAATTTCTTTAACTTAATTTTTAATTGAACTTATTTTCCAGATAGCAGTTTTAGTTTGCAGCAAATTTGCAGCAGACTTGCACGGCAAATCTGCAAGCTTTCTGCAAATTTGTCACCACAAGTGTGCAAGTGTGAAACAAGCTTGCAGAAAGTTAACGCAAGCCTCGAAGTCACCATAGGACGAACTTGCAGCAAGCTTGCATTGCAAACTCATTGCAAATTATAGCAAAAACAGAGTACGAACACAACCCAGGATAGAACTCGCGACCTACCGGTTCGGAAGCTGACGCGGTAACCACTCGGCCAGTTAAACTGTGAGGGTAGAAGATAGATTTCGCTAATACATCGTTCCATTCGATTCGTATACGATTTATTTTAAACTATTTTCTTGATTTCATTAATTTTTTGAGTTGAGAATATGATTTGAAGTCAAACAGAGAGCGATTTTCGCTAATAACTATACGTTTTGTTAGTAGAATAAATTATGAAATTAGAGTTCAAAAGTAATTACTTTAAAATGGGACAAAATGTATAAGTTTATTTTTCAACAAACATTGACTGTTTTTTCGGTTTAATTTTGTTTATAAACGCTAAAATTTCAACATTCAGAAAAAGGCGATATAGTTTTCTTTAAAGTGCGAATGTATATTTAGTAAAAAGATGGAAAATGTTTCAAATTTTTTTTTATAAAAAAGTTAGTTTTTTTACAAATTATCATTGATTTATTGAATTAATAAAAAGAAGGACGGTCTAGGAGATGCTATTAAAAGTAGGATGTTTTTTTTAAACAGAGACAAAGATAATTATTTCTTTGTGCTATCGTTGCATCAAGCTTGTTTTGCAAATTTGCATTGCAAAGGAGGTGGCGCTATTTGTCACAGTGAACTTGCAATGCAAAGAAGGTGGCGCTAGTTGTCACGGTGAACTTGCCACAAGTTCGCTTCATGTTTGACGCGTCAAATTTGCTATGACAAGGCAATATCAAGTCAAAATCAAACCTGCTGCAAACTTACGTGCTATCTGGGTTGTACGATTTCGTCGTAGATTGTGACCAAACTTCAAATTCCTCCGAGCCGGGGATCGAACCCTGGTTCATAGAGTTGGCAAAGGCAATAACCACTATCACGGATGGGGCTTCACACTACAGGACAGGATCACACATAGGCGGTTCATAAAAAAGCATTGGGAATGGTTTCCGAAACGGTTAGCTCGGAAATGCTTTCGCGGGCTTGTCGTTCAAACCTTGTCGGTGAGGTAGTTCATAAAAAGCTTTCCTATGCAAACCTTGCGGCAATGGTTTCCGAAACGATTTGCGCGGAAATGCTTTCGAGGACAACCTGGAAAATGAAATGGCAACCTTCTTTGCTATCTGGGTACAGGGGTTTATGCAATGCCGTTACGTCTCCTTTTTTACCTTCAAAGATGTGGCAGTGGAGGCGAGTTAGGGGGGGCGGTCCACCCCTATTTTTGCGGGGGAAATTAAATTTTAATTTCATTTTGACTACCTAAATTTAGGAATTATAAAAAAAAACAATAGAGCCAGGGAAATCTAGCTAATTTTGAAATTAAATTTTTGAATTTTGTTGCATGACAATGCCCGGCCGCATACGTCCTCAGTTGCGCATGCTTTGGTTGGAACAGCGTTTCCAATGGGAGTTATTGGAACATCCTCCTTACAACCCAGACCTCGAACCAAGGTATTTTCGTCTCTTCGGACTGTTGAAGAAGCACCTAGGAGGTCCACATTACAGAACCGATACCGAAGTTCAGCAAGTCATCTTGTCACGGCTCCATGACCTTGACGCTGATTTATCATATACTGGTTTCAATACGTTGGTCCCAGATAGCAATTTTAGTTTGCAGCAAATTTACAGCAGACTTGCACTGCAAATCTGCAAGCTTACAGCAAATTTGTCACGATAAGAGTGCAAGTGTGAAACAAGTTTGCAGCAAGTTAACGCAAGCTTCGAAGTCACCATGAGACGAACTTGTAGCAAGCTTGCACTGCAAACTCATTCCAAATTATAGCAAAAACAGAGTGCGAACACAACCTGGGAGAGAACTCGCGATCCACCGCTTGGCAGCCTGACGTCTATACCACTCGGCCAGTTCGACTACGAGAGGAGAAGATAGATTTCGCTAATACATCGTTCGATTCGATTCGTATACGATTTTTTTAAAACTATTTTCTTCATTTCATTAATTTTTTGAGTTGAGAATATGATTTCAAGTCAAAGAGAGAGCGATTTTCGCTAATAACTATACGTTTTGAAAGTAGAATAAATTATGAAATTAGAGTTCAAAAGTAATTACTTTAAAATGGAACAAAATATATAAATTATTATTTTTTTTAACAAACATTGACTGTTGTTTCGGTTTAATTTTGTTTATAAATGTTAAAATTTCAACATTAAGAAAAAGGCGATATAGTTTTCTTTAAAGTAAAAACTTTTAGTGAAAAGATCGAAAATGTTTCAAAAAAATGTTCTGCAAACTTACGTGCTATCTGGGGTGTATCCATTGAAAAAATCCTTCGACAACCATTGCGACTTGGTGGAGAAATGATATCTGTCAGTGCTTTACTACGATATGTATCTCTTTGAATTCATGAATAAAGGTTTTCCCTAAGAGAAAGTGGCGTGTCGAGGATAAGTGGCACCCGGGATATGATACGATTTTTTCACATCCCCCTCAAACATCATCAGTGACTTAGTATATCTAAACGGCGCCCGCTCTGTTAGCACAAAGATATTGTACGATATTTTTGCGACGTTATTCGATATTCTAAATGCTGAACGATATTTTGTGAAAATATCGTAGCAATATTGTAGAACATCTTCTGCTATTAGGGCACCTCAAATAGGGAGAAGACGTATTAAGTAAGCAGAGTCTCGCTTTCGGTGGGATATAGTAATGGTGGGGTTGAATTACCCCTCATCTATGACGGGTCGTACCTCTGTCTGAGGGGCCGTCTCATGAGCCGCTCAGAATGGGGGCTATTATGTGGGACCCACAGTGCCTGATTAATTGTCGTTGGTGGCCTGTCATTCAGTTATCCGCGTGCCTAGGCTGGTCGGAGTAATTCTTTTGTGGGTCGTGATATTAGGGAACGCCCTAGTCAAATTTGGCTTTAAAAAGTGGCATAAACGCACTACCGTTTTGTATCCATAGTGGTCCCTACGACTAGTGTCCGGAGCATTTAAACCATCTTTGCCCCCCCGTTTCTACGCCTCTGCTCAGTGGACTTGTTACCTCACTTTTGGAACTGCCCACGTATAAGCAAAATGCCACACAACAGTTATGGGCATTTAGACACAGCTCTCGAACCACAATCTCCGAAGCAAAACAAGTAGTATCAATCCGCCTGACGATCTTGATATGCAGGGCCGTCTTAACAAATTTGAGAGTCCTGGGATAACGTCATTTGGCGCCTCATCAGAACCTTAACTGGTATTTTGAGCCCCTATGGTCCAAAGAAAATACCTGCTCAATAAAATAACTGAGAAGAACCAGCGGGAGTGTTCTCCCCTAAACTTTCTCGCATATTTCTCGAAAAAGGTGCTGTTTCCCCTCCCCCCGAGTGGATAAAAAAGTTCGAACCTATTGTAACCCAGAATCCAATGACTATCAGAAAATATTTAGGTAAAAAATCAAATTTGAAGAGATGCGTTCCGATTAAATGAATACCGATTTCTACTCTTTCTTGGCTCAAGAACAATCCTTCAAGGTGCACAGATTGCTACCAAGTACGCATACGCATGAAGAATCGGATGAAAAAAAGCGCCAAGCAGGAGTCAATAAATATCGTGCACAGAAGATTGCGTTCAATACGCATGCGCGTGGAGATGCGATTATACAGACCGACAGACAGTCAACCCTTTGACGGATTTGGTCCAAAATTTGATACGGACCTACATTCATGATGATAAAACTGTGTACCAAATTTTATCCATCTAGCTATTCAAGTTTTTGAGTTATAGTGTTCACATGACCTCGGACAGACAGACTTCCCTTGGACGGATTTTGTCCAAAATTTGACAGAAACCTACAAATTATGTGTCAAGTTCACATACCAAATTTCATCCCCGTAGCTCTAATAGTTTTGGAGTTATCGTGTTCACAGACAGACATAATTCCAAAATTGTGTTTTTCGGACTCAGGGAGGTCTAAAACGTGAAGATTCGTCAAAATTTCGAGTTCGAATTTTTTGACGATTACAATACTTTCTCTTTGTGTACTTTGTATACGAGAAAGTAAAAAAGAGAGAAAATACTAACTTTTCTCTGAATAACACCTCACAATTTGATACCTTTTCATACTTAAAATTAAAATCAATTTTTTCCTGGTTCAAAATTAAAATTAAATCTGTGTATTAAATTTGTAGACGCCTTCAGATTAATACTGCCCCTTTACTACAGCCCAATTAGCCCACTGGATAAGACGACCCTATTGATATGAAACTGAATAATGCGATCCGTCCCAGACAGTGGATACCTCGACCTGACGAGGATGCAAAGCCCTACTAAGCACTCAAACAACAAAATGAAAGAAGTCATACGCTCCATGCAGCAACGCCGAAAACCAAAAAGTATCCGAAGAGAAAGGAACACTTATCCCAGAAGCAACCAGCCCAGAATTAAATGACACGCAGACAGTGGCGAATCCAGGATTTTGGTCTGGAGGGGGGCTTAGGTCATGAAAATTTTCCATCGTCGTGACATCATGGCTTATGTAAGTGAAAACACTTTAACTTTACTCACCTGACAATAAGAATCACAAAGGACACTACAATACTTTAGATAATTTAATAAAAACGCAATGAAATAACTAGCCAAGAAAAGTTTCCACCGCGTTAACACTATTAGTACGAGTGGAACGTCTACAAAAGCGGGGAAATTTTTGATCTTGCGAAGCCAGAAAGCAATGTTGCCACCAGGTAGTACATAATATTGTCTTATATCATAAAATTCGAAAAAGTAATATTGTACAATATTTTTCCCAATACTGAAACAGTGTAAAACGTAAGACTTTTTCAATACTGTACAATGTTTTTTTCATAATATTGGATAATGTCATATAATACTGGATAATATTATACCATGTTAAATAATATTGTACTATATAAATAATATTATATAATATTGTATAATATAACAATAAAGTGAATATTTTAAAAATACATTTCAGAATCATGGGAAAATATTAATCGCTCAATTTCGAAGTGCTAGACTTCTGGGTAACACTTTGTTACTTTTTGAACACCTCTACTTACAACGAGCTTTGAAAGCGGGACCTTCCGCATAACCAAACCGGCACCTTACCACTGGACTAGCTAGACTTGCAGCCGAAAACGTAAATGATGATAATAAAATGTAGTTACAGAGTTCGGATCTCGACGAAATTTCATGCACAATCACAATTACTTCTAAATAGTCTTTTTAATTAAATTATCTTTTATCGTTACAATTTCGAGTTCAAAATGAAATTTGAAGTCAAAGAGGAAGCAATTTTAGCTCTTATATTTAAGTTTGCTAATTTAATAAATTAAGGCAATAAGGTTTAAAAGTAATTATAATAATCTGTTTGAAAGGTTTTAAAATAATTTTGGAATTTATTTATTCCTCTTTCAATGTATTATGAGACGCCTTTATCATTTATAATTACAGTATTGATTGAAAATCAAATACAAGATTCGTAACAATAAATCACGTGCATATTTTTACATTGAGAATAACACTCGAAATTTTTTTCACAGAACAATAGATAATCCATATGTGGGAGTTTTTTTATGATTCACTTCCTTAGCTGAATCCGGCCCGCCTTTTGTATACAGTGAAACAAAATGATTGTGTAAACATTATTTAATATCAAATAAGCATTTTGTAAAATATTTGTTCGGGCATATGATTCAATGTTGATTAATATAGTGTTAAAGTATCATCTTGCTGCTATCTGTAGACAGTAAGAATATTTCACCTTAAAATATCGAACAACGCTGATACATGTAGTGTGACAGTATCACCATGCTGCCATCTGTTGACGGAAAGAATAACTTCACCTTAAAATATTGAACAATACAGATAAATGTAAAACTCATGATATCTTTTTCGCTGTATTGAATAGTATCATATAATATTCAGCATCTTAGAGAATAATTGTTTCAGTACAATTTTTTAGAAATAAAACCTCAATCGAGTGATATCCTGAGTTAAGATGAAGATTTTTATAAAATACATTGTTTTTATATTATTTGTGAAAATTTAGTATCTCGGAAATACTGATATATACAATACAATACTTTGTTACGGTATTCGGTGTTCGTCGGTGTTCATAATATTGTATAACATTGTGCTAATATTATATAATATTTCTGTGCTACTGGGGACGTTTTATTTATTTTTTATTTTTAAAAAGAGATTAAGAACAAATAGGTGTAGTAATTTGAAAAAAATTAAGAATATTGATTTAGCTATGGGGGACTGCAGCCCCATAGCCCCCCTGGATTCTCCATTGCACCCATTGGAACACTGGAAGACCTGAAAAATATCAAGGATCTCTTACAAGAATTTCCCACCCAACTGGAAGCTTCACGTCACTGCAAAAAGGCCAAGAACACAATAACCGAAGAAACTCTCATTCTAATCAACACCCTCTTGGGAACGCAGTAAAGACTTTTTCCTGTGCCGCAGCGATAGATACCGCCACCCATATCCTGAACATGCTGTTCCTCATTGAATATGATGTTCCTTCGCTTTTTCACGCACCGACTCCAGGCATGAGGCGAAGTTTAGTTAACTGCGATCGGAACGGAAAATGATCGGATTTATAATTCACTGAAAAGGGAATTCTGAATAGCGAACTGTGTTGATTTTGTCTTCCGCTTTTGATGGGAATAGTTGCGTTTAACATAATTGATCGGAATTTTTTTTAAAAAAAGTAGTTTTCGCTACAGGCGCCGTCTATTGACAATATATACAGCTAAAAGCATAAAATTTTGCAGAAAGTGTAAGAAAAACAAATGGCAATTTTGTATTTAATTTTTTTCAAAACACTTTACATATGTGCATTTAATAACAATTTAAAAATTAAAAGTGTGATTTCAATCACACTTATTTAGAATTAGCTGAAAATCCGGCGTTGCTCGGTGTTGGCGCCTTTCAACTGTAAATTGGCATTTTGGTGATCAATGGTTGCCAGAAGATGTGAGCGCGCCGATGTGCACTTTTACTACTCACTTGTCTTGTCTCTCTCTCGTCTGTTCTGTAAAAACCATGTATATAATTATGTGCGTGTGATCGTAAAATAAATGTTGTGATCGTGAACAAGGGCTATGCTTGCACTTTTTTATTCGACGGACATTGAAATACGAATTCCACTCCACTGCTCTCCATGAGTTAGGACGGAAACACTCGGGATCCATATTTTTTCATATACCGGCCTGTTGCATTTTTCCCCCTAAAAATATTTTCACCAACTTTCCCCAACAAGAGTAAATCTTCTTTGAATCTTTTCTTGTTGAATTAAAACTTTCAAATATAGCTTTTTTATCACATTATCACAGTATGGTTTGAATGAAAATGTGAGAAAATTCAAAAAAGAATATTTATTTTAAACAATATATAGTTAAATAACTAATACATTTTTACAATGTACAAATATACTTATACTGTATAACTTGGTTACTGCGAAGCTTCTAAATAAAACGTTTTATAAATCAGATAAAGAAACTCAAAATGCTCGAGAACAATTCGCACTCGAAAGAATTTCGCTGAAGCGAAATGCTCGAACAAAAAGAATACTTTTAACCTCAGTTAGGGAATAAAAACTAAATGCAGTCGGATCTCTATTTAACGAAGTCGCTAAATCCCGAAAAAAAGTTCGTTATATGGAAAATTCGTTAAATAGAGATTCACCTTTTAAAATACTTTAAACTGCACAAAACAGATTTTAAATTCATAAACAGTAAATATTATTAAAAAAAGTAATTAATCACACGTTTATTTTGTAAATTAAAATCTATTTGTTTTATATATCTTACCCTTCAAAAAGAAATCTCCAAGGAAAATAAGAATAAAGCAAAACATTATCCGGAAATACTCTGTATTTCCAATTTTAAAAGAATAATTTTATATTAAAATTAATGAATTTTAATTACATTATCGCATTTATTATGACAAGTAATTTTAAACATAAATTACCACATGCGTCCTTAAATTTAGTTACTGATAAAGTCTGTTAATTTTGTCTGAGTTTTTTGTTTGAAAAACTTTTTTTTCTCATAATACGTCTCACATCTTTGCATGCACCAAAACCCCCTCAAGGCATATTTTCTTCGAACTGTAATCCGCGTCGGATTGTTTCAAATGATTTTAACATTCATCGTACTAAGGTTTGTTGATTTCAGCACCATGATAATTTCCATCTTCATCATCTTCGTCTTCATCGCAATTCATTGCTGTATTATTTTTATTTTTCACACTATCCAAAATATCCAATTCAGTTAGTATTTCCGAGGTTTCAGTTTCAGAATCAAGTGAAAGAAAATCATCAATCAGCACATCATCGTTAATTTCTTCTTTTTCCCTTAGCTGTATCCACATTTTTTAAAGTTCCTCTAAGGGAATATCGTCTTCGTCCTCCGTACTTGCCGAATTCTCATTGCTGACAAAGAATAAAGATTTGGCAAAATTGTTGCGAATGGTACGATCTGTGACTTCATAGTTCCATGCTTTGGAAATTTCTGATATCATTTGCCGTAAGTTGATCTTTGGCATGAATTGATTGTTCTCAAGCGCAGTGATGACTTTTCGCACTATTCTCTTGCGATAGCATATTTTGAAATTTTCTATCACCCCTTGATCCATTGGCAGCAGTTTTGATGTAGTGTTTGGTGGCAAGTAAAAAACAGTAACATTTTTCAGTTTTTGGTTGATTTCTTTCTGATGGGCGAGTCCATCCAACTCTTTGTCCAACTTTTGAACCCATTTTTCACAAATTTCTGACGTCATCCAATATTTTTTTGTTAAAGTCATAATCAACCTCCAAAGATTTTGCGCCTTTGAAACGTCTTGGATTTTTGCTTCTTCAGATAACTAATGGTTTCAATTTCTGATGTCCAGTCATATTTGCACATAGCATGACAGCTAATCTTGATTTGCTTTGTTTTCCTCCAAAGCATTTTTCCTTTTTAAATGTTAATGTCTTTTGAAGCAAACATTGAAAAAATAAAGCAGTCTCATCCGCATTAAAGATGCTTTCTGGCTTATAGTCTTTTAAAATTTTACTCAGTGTCTCCGTTATCCAATTTTCATTATCATTATCATCAACGTCTTTACTTTCACCAGATATTGCTTTTGCCATAATTCCGTGTCTTCTCTTAAACTTTTCAAGCCATCCATTGCTTCCTCGAAATTCGTACCATCCCAATGCCTTCGCAAATAGAAGAGCTTTCTCAATTATGAAAGGCCCAGAGAATGGAACATTTTTATCTCACGGTTTATGTGTGTATCCAATTCAAAACTGCCTCATCCACATCTTCATAGACGCATGTTTTTAAACGTTTTGAACAAGAATTCGTTGAATCATAATTTTGTATCTTATCACGATTTTTTATTATGGTTGATAAGCTGTTTGGAGGAATACCAAATTTTAAAACAATATCCTTTTTTTCACGTCTTTATCCACCTTATGAAGAATTAATTTTTTTTTTTTGATGCTCAAACACAGGGCCGGCTTTTAGCCGATTGGACCAATTGCTACAAATAGGGCCCCGCATCTAAGGGGCCCCGCGCCAGAGCGCAATACAGGATGTACTCAAACCTGTTTCAAATTAAAATCAAGTATCTTTTTGATTTCAGAAGATTATCCTTAGGAATTTTTTTATGTTTTTAAATTCGCGTGGAAACCATTGTTGTCCAGTTTTTGCTTACAGCTGGCTGACACTGATGCTTCAGAAGTCAACAGTCCTGGCTAGCTTTCCGCAATGCAATAAACAAGTAAATACAAACTTTCAACAGCAGGGTAAGAAGTATTGCGTTACTAATAAGGCATGCCACTTTTACATGGGAAGAAACAGGACATTCACCCTCCAGCCCTATGTCAAGGGGATGATACTGTAATGTACATAACCAGCGGGAGTGGTCTCCCCTAAACTTTCTCGTATACTTCTCGAAAAAGGTGCTGTTTCCCCTCACCCCGCGTGGATAAAAAAATTCGAACCTATTATAACCCAGGATCCAATGACTATCAGAAAATATTTAGGTAAAAAATCAAATTCGAAGAGATGCGTTCCGATTAAAATGAATACCGATTTCTACTCTTTTTTGGCTCAAGGACAATCCTTCCGCGTGCAGAGATTGCTACCAAGTACGCATGCGCATGGAAAATCGGATGATAAAAAGCGCCAAGGAGGAGTCAATAAATATCGTGCACAGAAGATTGCGTTCAATACGCATGCGCGTGGAGATCGCAGACTCGTTGAAGATGCGCGTATACAGACCGACAGACAGTCAACCTTTTGACGTATTTGGCCCAAAATTTGATACGGACCTACATTCATGACGATAAAACTGTGTACCAAATTTTATTCATCTAGCTCAGAGGTTCTCAACCTGTGGTACGCGTACCCCTAGGGGTACGCGAAGGACCAGTTGGGGGTACGCGAAATCAAAGTCGGTAATGGCGGACACAAAATTATAAAGGATTAAAAAAGTTACAATATTTTGTTTTCTTCAGTTCATGTGAAAAGTAAAAGTGAAAGTTGTGCTAGTCTAAAACCTACGCTAAAAATAAGAAAAAAGAAAGCAAAAGAAAACCTGGTAAATGATTGATATTTTGTCTTCACCAGCCCCAATTATGCATGAATCATCAGTGTGTTCGCAAAAGCTGTAGCTTCAATATGAGCCAGTGTGGTATGCTTTTTGTTATTGTTCTTCTAGTTTAGGCTTATCGAGAACAATTCGGAATCCTCTCAAAGATTCTTGTTCTAACGTTTTTATTAAAAGGATTATTAAACACAGGCATCATTAATTGCTCGATTGGGATGCATAATAAATAACGACTGTTCATATAAATCAAGTTTTGTGTTTTATGGGTGCTCAATTTTTTTGGGGTTTGTTAACTAGTGTTTGTAGGCTATGAGTGCTCAATTCGAAGTGCTTATCTTTAGAGTGACTTCAATTCGATATGGTTTGATTTCTCAAAATGGACCAGTGGTTGAAAACTGGAACTCTTAAGAGATCGGCATCTAAAACTGAAATTCGAACCACCGATTTGGCAGCTATGGAGATAACTGTGGATCAGCAAGATGATAATCATGAGAAGTGCAAAGGCCGACTGATTGGCTTGCTCAGGTAAGAAATAAAATTGATTTTGTTAAAGAAAAAAAAACTCAAAACATCAGTGCGCCTCTGAAGAAGAGAAAATAT
>BGPR01001558.1:135354-205608 GCA_013235015.1 Araneus ventricosus
ACCTTACTCCTCGCTACGCGTAGAATTTAGACTAGCATCTATGGCACTATCAATTTTCAATTCTCCAGTTCGTAAGCTCTCTCGGTCTGCGTTCCTGACTGATCACGTCTAGTTGTCCCTTTCGAACTCCTCTCTTCGTAATCTGGGAATTCTTCTTAATTTTACAAATGTCACATTACTTGTCCTCAGAGGATAATATCTAATCCCATTTCTTCCGTGAGCCTAACTAGATACCAACCTTCCTAAATTTTGCCAGAAATGCCATTTTGAAAATTCTTACAAGACACACAATTCTACGAAAATATACTACCTTCACACAAATGCATACAAAAAAACAAGTATAAAAATAACTTAGAAATTTCGAAAACCTTCAATTAAATTCCTCACAAACAACAATTTCTTAAAATTTCTGCATAAGAAAATACACACAAAAATATAGCACAACTTCAGAAATTCTGTAAAACAATCCCAAATTCTATTGACTTTCAAATGAGAAATTTTCCTAATGGAAATTAACTCGCGTAATGCTGGAACATTCCGAAAACAAGAAAACTACTTTATCTCTTCAAACTTTTTTTCACGCAAGAACACTAGAAAGATGCACTCAACCCTACTTGAACTTGGTTTCTCCAAACAAAACATTAACTTTCTCGATGGAAAAATTAAATAAAACAAACAATCTCATAGAGTAATTTTAAATTTTCCTACTTTAGAAAAACAACACATATTCAACTTTAAACAAACTACTACAAGTTAACTTCAAACACTTAACCATTAATAATTAGCTTACAGAAATTAGATCGATTTCACACTCCATTTTACCTTTAAGCAATGGGTAATTTCATACTATTCCAAACAGTGAATATGAAGTAGAGAAACAAGCTTTACCGTATGACGCTTGACATGGCCAGATCGAGGAATGCTACCGATCTTGGACTCGAGGTACTGGCTACCTCCACCGCACACATAATAAAAAATTCGAGGCTTTGCCTCCCACATCTTGGTTTCCTGTCAACAGTGGCGTTTTTCCGTGTCCCAGGTATTCACACAAGTGGAGGCACAGGCTTTCCCGGGCAGTAGCAGCAATGGGCATGGTATAGTGGTCAGCAAGGCGGCCCTCCTGGGGGGGTCGCAAAGCGGTGTGTTAGCAAGTCAACAAGGCGGCTCCGGTTGTAGTCAGTCAAGGGGTCGGTTAGCAGTCAACAAGGCGGTCCGTGCGTCACCAGGGCCTGGCAGTAGCCAGCAAGTGGGCGGCTCGTCAACAGTCAGCAAGACGGCTCCACACGCTCTGGTCCTACAAACTGTTGGGATGTCCGCACGCTTTCAGATTATTTAAACACTAAATGTCCGCACTTTTTCTCCTCTAGGGATTCTCTTCCGTACGCCCTCTACGAGTGACTCGTTTGGTAGATAACCATACCCACCATAATTTAATATATTTAGGGTCTTAGCTCAGCTGACTCTTTAGAGCTATGAAAACTCACCAGACGACACATGCCATATTAAGATATTAATATTTTAATGAAAATTTTGATTAATTGAATTTTATAATGTATAAAAATTATATCAATTCAAACAACTCCGCTTACTCAGGACGAGATAGCATAAGACAAGTCAAAAATCAATCTGATACAGCGTTCGCGATTTTCAAGAGTTCATGCGAGGTAATGCAAAAGTTCTAAAAGTTCTACTTGTAGATCTAGTAGTGGTCCGAATGCACGGAATAATGATCTAAGGGAGGAATCGCTCAGATTTCCACAGAAACCCTCACGGGTTATTCAAATAACAAGAAGTTAATGTCAAAGGACGTAAGGCACGTCCACCAATCACAGTTCTAAGAACTTCCCACCTCATAGAGAGCGATAAACAGCCAAAGATTGGGCTGGTTAAGGGGCAAGGTTGGTACAGCAGCTTCTCAGCCTGGAGAACTGCTTTTCCAAATTCTCACTGAGAATTTACCTCCGGTTCTCCAAACGAACCCTATCTTGATCTCTCGGTCCTCCTCTCACTCCTCTCTGGTTCCAGCTTAAACCTCCTGGGACCCGCCCTTAGGCGGGGTCACAAGTTCAGCTCTTCATTGGTGCAGGAGATGGGACCCTTTCTCCCAATGACAAAAACTCTGTTTTAACTCCTCAATCGCATTGGTTCTATGCGTACGCAATGTATTTCTCCGGCCTGTGTGTCCACTGAGGTCAAAGCGGCGGCGAGTTTCAAACGAAACCCTCCTGGGATGACGCAATCTGGAAGGCCGGCTTTTCTTGGGCGCCTCTCTGCTAGGAACTGGAGGTCCGGCTCACTCTTCCGTGGGAAAATTTGCGGGCGCTTTCAGGACCTCACAACACTGTAACCTCAAAAATCTTGAATAGCTGATGGATTTTGTTACGCAGTTTTACTGTCAGTGAATGTAGTGGTCCTATATAAAATGGCCAACTGTCAACAGGCTGACTGTCTGTATAATCGCATATCTTGTTCAACTCCATCTGCCAAAAGGGTAGAAATGCCTGTGCACAGAAGGACACTCGAAAACTTGGCAGTTTGCCAAAACCACTCTTGGCGGCGAGATTTTGTGGGGAAGCAATCATTTAGGCGTCTCTGCTTTTCTTGCGTACTGAAGCACTCTGCGCATGCGCAAGCTATTCTCCTGTTTTCTTCTCCGCACGCGGAACTTCATTGTTAGAGTTTGATAAAAAAATATTGCGAAGTTTTTAATACATACGCATCTTTTGAATATGATTCTTCACCTCAATATTTTTACTATTACATAATCTCCAATGAAAACCTTCTGATAGTCATTGCATTCTTGTCTACAGCTGGTTCGTACTTTTATCAACGTAGGGGAAGGGAAATGGCAATTGTTTGAAAAAGTATACGAAAAAGTATTGGAGGCCACTCCCGCTGGTTTAATTCAGAAAGAAATTAGTTAGTATTAAAGTTTAGGGAGCTACACACATACATTTAGCAATGAAGCATCTTCATTCTTGAGAATTTCTATATTAGTTTCTTAAAATATGTGAGGCCGCGGTGGCCTAGTGGTAAGGCCTTGACCTCGGGACCGGAGGGTCGAAACACGATTCCACTGAAGATCCGCCGTGTATGGGGCCTGTTGCATGCTAAATCATACGTAGTGGTCAAACGTCCTCCTGTTGGTGTGGCGAGAAAGTTTGGAGAGGGGGTGCCAGCTCAGGTGTCGTCCTCGTCATCAGACCGTGGTTCAAAATTACGAGGTCCATCCCTAAATAGCCCTCGTGTTGCTTCAAAAGGGGACGTTAAGATAACCTAACCTAACCTTAAAATATGTATATAATACAATCAAATTGTAAATTGTTTTGGGAATTTTATGAACTGTCATAGTATTAAATTTCTGACATGAATAACAATCGATTCCTTGAAAAAATGTTTGGGAACATTTTATTCTTTTTTTTCTCTATTAGAAATATACATTCCTAATGCCAATATACAAATACAGTATAAGCTGCCATTATTAAGCCGCAGTGAAACTTGGCTAATGCGGATGTTTTAGTTGGAATTCGTCGGCAATTAGAATTATTTCTTTGGTAGTCCATTGACTTTCCTTTTAACATAATTTTAAAATATTGTATGTAATTCGATTTTCTTCTTTTTTTGTTTAGTTCGAAGTCAAGACTGAAAATCGTAATTTTTTTCCTTTTTATATTTCTGAATTGTTTTCGTTATTTAAATAAGTCTATACTTAGTGTCCTCAGTGATCATGAATAAATAATTTTTTAAGGTCTTTAATTCACTCGAGTAACTTACCTGTTTTTACAATGTATCCCATAAAAAAACAATAAAAAATTTCTCCCTTCTTGAATTTTTTAAAACTAATTTTTTAGTATTAAGTAAGTTTATTAAAATTATTAATTTTTTTAATAAAAAATATTATTAATTTATTTATTACAATTTCATATTGTTTATGTATTCATTATGCATACTTTCTTTAAACTTTAGTATATCGAAGTTATCCAAAATTATTTCCAGTTGGGCACCGTATTTCCTAAGGCCGGCCCTGCTCAAACACTTTCGCTTTGACATTTTCCAGTTACAAGAACCGAAATTACCAGCACTACACTGATCAACAATCTAGAAAACGGAAGACTAGTTCCAGGACACGGGGCAGCTCCATTGAGGGTAAAAGGGGGACATTGAAAGTTTTTTCAGTGAAGTGGACAGAAGGGATGGGTGGATAAAGGTTGCACTTCCTGGATGAAATGCATAGAATGACACCGATTTTACTGCTCTCGGTGAGTTAGGCGACTGGTAAAACCAGTTCAAGGTCATTGATCACCATAAAATGTTTAAAAGAAAGAATAAGTTTGAAATGTTCAGAAATATTTTGAGAAATAGGGAGGAGCCTCTTATGATGAAGGGGGGGGGGGGGAAAAATCCTAGTATGATCCAAGCGCCACTTCCCCTAGGTAAACCACTGTCAGTATGTAAAGTCATCAAAGGCTAAAGCGGGGTTTACACGCGAACAGTAAAACCGACAGTAAGTTGTCGCTGTCAAGTTCGGACAGAGACTTGCCGTGGCCCGGTTAAAACTTTTATGATTCTGCGCATGCGTTAACTCTTACTATCGGTTTCACTGTTCGCGTGTAAACCCCGCTTAACCGAGTCCCGTTCCTACCGAAGGGAGAGGGACCAAGGAGAAAAAAAGGAATTTTGCTTCCGGTCAGGCACACAAACAGCAAAAGAAAGAGAATGGGGAGCATAAAAAGTCTGGTATGAAGTATTTCTGTTGTCACCGTAGCAATGATGGGGATGGGAAGATGGAATTCAAAGGATTGTCAGACTCATGTGAAGTGGTTCAATGTGCGGAGACAAAAAGAAGAGGTTAGTTTAGCTGCTGGCCGAGGGGTCAGAAACACAGGAAAGGGCAAAAGAAAATCAACGAATGACGTTACAGTCAAAAGCTTTTTAATTAAGTTTAAAGAGTTAAAAGTGCTTAGACTGGAAAGTAATTCTACCCCTAGCAAAGCCGGCTATATACGCTAGTTTCAATATATTTCTATAATAAATGCATAATATATTTCTAGTTTTTAAGGAAAGTTTGGGAATTTCTTATTGTAGTATAGACGAGTTTTGTGTTTTGTTTACTTACACTAAAACCGTTACTTACACTAAAACCGTACCAGAATAGACCTGTAAGCATTACACCGAAATTATGTAGGTAGGGCATTTTAATATAAATAAACAAAACAGAAAACTCGTCCATTGTTTCATCTTAGCATCTTAACTCCAACCGTTGCCAATTTTGTTGTTAAACAACAAAAGAATAGATCGTGCCTAGAGAGTGCCAGTCACTCAGGAACATTCGACTCGTCTATTGGTCAATACGAGGATTTCGTCACTGGATGAATCGGTTCAAAAAGAACAAAGTTATCGTATCTCATTCGAATACCTAGCAGGTGAATTCAAATTCAGATTTTATACACCTCATGATAGTCAACGGCGTTGACTATCAAATCTCCTTCGAGGAAGTGTACAGAAAAATTTAAAAATAAAAAAACTAGGGGAAAATGAAATTGAAAACTTAACCACTAATAAAAGGGTATTTATGATGCTTAAATGGAAACATCCCTGCAATTTTTATGATATTTTACATACTTTTGTAAAATAAAATCTTCTTTCGCTATTTTGTACCTTTTTAGTGAGAATGACCTATGGACGAGTTTTCTGGTTTTTTTACATGTCTGCAATACGTATTTCCGCTGTAATGCTACAAGCAGATAAAGACAAGGTTTCTGAATACAAGTAAACAAACCAGAAAACTTGCCCATTACCGGATTGTAGAAATTTCTAGAAATTTAAAATTGTGTTCATTTCAATATAAAGGTGACTCGAGATTTTTCCTCACATTCATATCTAGAAATTATATTAAGTGGACTATGATACAAATTTTCTTCATTTATAAATTACATAGAATATTTGTGGATTTTGAAGTGATGCAAGCAATATCAATAGGGATAACACTTAATTTTTGCAGAATAATAAGCAGGAGTTGCAAGTTTTTTGTCAAACGAAAAATATAAGCAAAAGTAGCAAAATTTCTACAGATTGGAATATGGAATGGCAGTATATTGGTGTTATTAATAAAAATACTGTAAAAACTGTTCCACTCATATTCTTCGACATTTCCTAATTTGTTTCATAGGTAATTAATACAATAACCCTCCATTTCACATTTCCTTAATGCTCCGTTTTAAAAAGTATGCAATATAGAAAAATTTAAATTTCCGATCTCAAAAGTAACTGCACAATGTATTTATTACTAGAGATGTATAATCCACGATTTTGTGAGCAACAAATATTCTAGCTATTGGTATTTTTAAATATCTATTCCAAATAACTGTTATTTCAATCACACTTTTAATTTTAAAAAAGTCTTATTAAGTATAAGTAAAGTGTTCTAAAAAATTAAATAAAAAATTGTTATTTCTTTTTAATATACATGCTTTTTATTAATATTTAGTTCGATTAATATTAAGTTTTGATGCTTAGTTCTTTATACTATCAACAGATGGCGTCAGCAAAAATACTTTCGTATTTTTGTAGAGGAGATGTTGGAACATCAGTTCACTGGTCACAATCAATAGTAATCAATCACAGAAGTCAGCCTTCGACGTCAGTCTTCGACGCGATCGCAGAAGGGAGTTGGGAGCTTTTACCGTGATTAAATTCTTTTTTCTTAGAATTACGGCGATTCTGTCAATCAAAGAGAAAATCGAATACTTGCTCCTTTGAGTTCCCGACGAAGCTTCGAATTACAAAAGCGACATTATCATTCGAGAACGCATGCCACAACAAGAAGGGTGATTCACAGAAAAACTTCTTAAACCGCGAGGGTCTAAGGTTACAGGTAAAGATTCTGCCCCCCCCGGGTGGGGAAATGTGATGACCCCCTGTGTGAGAGCTTTTAGAGTAGCTTTGATGGCGCCATCTGCTGACAACATATCCCAGATAGCAATTTTATTTTGCAGAAATCTTGCTCTGCAAATCTGCAAGCTTGAGATGGCAAGAGTGCAAGATTGAAGCAAGGGAACGCAAATGAGATAGTCACCACGCTTCAAATTTGCAACAGGCTTGCGGCGTCAAACTCATTACAAACTATAGCAAAGACAGAGTACGAACACAGCCTCGGATTAGAGCCTGCGATCTACCGCTTCCTAAACCTGTCTCTCTAACCTCTCGGCCGGTTAGACTCTGAGAGGAGAAGATAGATTGCACTAATATGATTTATTTTAAACTGTTTTCTTGATTTCATTAATTTTTAAAATTTTGAGTTGAGAATATGATTTGAAGTCAAAGAAAGTGCGATTTTCGCTAATAACTACGTTCTAGCCGGGCTCGGATCTACGGGTCCGAGTCCGGCTGCGGATCCGCGGATTCGTTTCGAGTCCGAAACGTAAATGGATTTATTGACCATAATTACTTTAATAATAACGTCTTTATTATTGAACTTGTATTTTAATATAATTATGAATCATAATTAATAACATTATTTTTATATTAATAATAATTTTAATAGTTAGTTTTATTTACTAATTATAATTTTTAATTAACATTTCTGTGAAATATTTAAAATTTCGTTAGTGAATTTAATGAAACTTTGCGAGAATCTTCAATATTTTGAGACGCTTTTGATTTCTATTATTTGGTTAGGACTTCCCATGAATATCATTTAATTTGTTCGAAACAATATATTTACTGAAGCGTTCAGTAATGAAATTTCATCTCAGATTTCTTTCTAATTAAATATCAAGTTCCCAATCCTTATGAGCTCCATACAGTAAAAAACCTTTTAATCATCATCAAGGATTATTAAACAACTCATTGCAGTTATCAAAGATCCACTGCTGTTAAAACCTGTTATTAACTACATTGTCAAAATGTAATTTTTTTAGTGAATTTCTGTCAGTTGAATCAATTGCTTTTTAATTTTGAGAAAATTATAGATGTCATTTAAATATGCCTTTTCTAATGCATGCGTACATGACAAGGTCGGTAGAACGCCTTATTACAAACTTTATTGACGCGGGTTCGAGTCGCAGCCGAGATTATCCCATTATGTCTTCTTCCGATCGCTGCAAAGTTATCGCTTTCGAGAATTTAAATTTGGCATATTCTTTTGATATTTTTTTGTATAATATATATATATTCAGCTTTTAACGTAGGTCTACGTTCTTCCCATTGGGGTCTCAGGAAGGAATTTGATTCACACGTCAAAAAAGCCACAAAAAACGTTGTATGGGAGATCCTCTATATCTCGGTAACTACATATGTTAAAAACATAACTAATGTCTTATTTTAGAGATAAAGGGTAACAATAGAAGTTACAAACAAAATTTAAAAATCTGAATTGTAGTTCAGCGACTACCGAGTCGCAAAGTTGGGCAAAAATACGCATGAATTGGTGACGTCACACGCATGAGGTGAGCACGCACAATTGACTGACGCTCTCGCTTGCCACGTTTTCGCGAGCGAGATTTCGTGATTGAGATGAAAATTTTGTTTCGACAGATTTAATACAATAATGGCTTCGGGAAACAAAAGAGAATCACGAGTACCTTCGAGGAACAAGAGTATCGCGTATAACTTCGAGAAACAAAAGAGTATCGCGAGTAACAAAGAGAAACCGAGAAACTTCGAGAAGCAAAAGAGTCACGTGAGTCAAGTAGTCCTATGCCTTTAACATCAGCGGCTGTTTGGAAAAGACAGCCTCCAGTCATTTTTTAATTCTGTTTTACTCTTTATTTCGAAACCTAATTTATTATCAGATAAATTTTAAATAGTTCCTATTCTAACTTAGTTCCCCCATACTTATAAGTGTTCAAAATCAAAAGGTATAAAAAAATTTTCGATGACCTTTAAATTACTCACATGGAAGAAATATTATTTCTTAATAATTTCTAAATTGCGTTTCTATTTGTTGACTTATCTTAGACTTGTATAACAAAAATTCTTGATTATTTGAAAAAGTATAGTCTCAAAATTTTCTCTTAAGTAGTTTTTATCAAAGCCATTAATTTCAATTTATCGAGATTCATCTAATGAAATGATTTTTGATATTGTAATCTTGAGTTAAGAATAAAAATTGTAATTATTTTTAATAATAATTATCATTAATTATTTTTACTAAGAAGTATGTCAAAGAAGGTGGTATAGCAATTTTTATAATATATTGCGAATGCAATTTTTTTTGCAATACGTAAGATTGCTTAATTTCTTTCTGGTTAGAAGAGAAAGCTATTTTGATAGTCGATTATTCTAAATCATCTGTTTGCCCAAATATGTGAGTGTTGTATGTAAAGAAAGTAAGTGTAAAGAAAAAGAAGGCTTAAAATAACCGAAGAAAATTTTAAAGTCTGTGAGTAGGCTAAAAATATAAAGATATTTAATTCCAAAAAAGAAAATACAGAAGAAACAGAAGAAGTAAATAATAGTGATGACAATATACCTTTTGCGCGCAACGCAGCAGCATCCAGTGATATGCATCAACAGTATTGTCTATAATCAACTAAGATAGAATCAAACTATAAAAATCATGCCTCAATAAAAATTATAATTAATCAAGATTAAACAAATGAAATGGAAAAAATGGAAGAGAACTCGAATGCCGAACTTTTTCAAAGTGCCACAAGTTGCTGCATTTTTGCACCATTCTGTTTAATGCAAAGTTTAATCTTATATACTAAAATCCGAAGGTAAACAAACGTATGTATGTATGTCCTTCTATCTCCTCACGAACCACTGAATTCTGAAACTAGCCGTAAGTACCAAAAGATGGAAAATAATAAAAGGAATCCATTTCGACTATTTAAATTCCGAAATTGTAATTAGTTAAAAAGATATTAATTAAATCTTAATATTGATTAATTCCCCGGTGCTGCCATCTATCGAGAACTTTAGCATCCAACGTTCTTGCATTTTTTTGTTTATTGACAACTTTGACTCCGGAGTTCTTTGAATTTTTTGTTTATTTATCTAAAGAAACCTGGTTTTAATTTGTATAAAAAGGTTTTTTCTTCTTATTTAGCAAACTTGGTGTTTTGAAATTATAAACCACGAAAATCATTTTCTGGTAAATCATGAATATCGGTCAGCTACGTTCCGCCATCTATTGAGCAAATAAAATAGAATTTTAAAGATATTAGTTTACAACAGAAAAAAATTATAATTCTAATAAAATTATTAGAAGCTAGAAATATCAAGGAAACTCAAATAAAATTCAAAATTAATTTATTTGAATTTAATTTATCAGTTTGGTGTAATATTGAATCGTTTATCGTTTCTGTTTTTTTTATTTCGTTTTATTTTTTCTTTTACAAAACAAATATCATGCAAATCTGTTTTAATTTATAAGCATAAGAATTCTCGCGTTTTCATTCAAACCAAACTGCTTTAAGGTAGTAAAAAGGCTAGAACTGAAAGTTTTAATCCAACAAGAGAGCATTACGTTTGTTGGGGAAGCTTAGTGACAATATTTTTAGGGAAAAAACAGAGGCGGACATATGAAAAAATGTGGATTCCGAGAAACGCTGGATTATTAACTATAAGGTAATTAAAAGGTTGGATTTAAAATTTTTAATTCAGCAATATAGGATTCAAAGGATTTTTTACATTTTGGGGGAAACGTAACGTTTACGTTAGCGACAATATGTGTAAAAAAAAAAAAATAAACCGGAGGCGGACATATGAAAATTAGTAATAAAAAGACTAGATTTAAAAGAATATTTACATTTGTTGGGGAAAGTAAGTGACAATATTTGTTGAAAAAAAAATAGCCGGGTATAAAAAAAATATGGATCCCAAGGCTTCACGTGATCTGTGTTTGGATTTATTAACAATGGAAAAAATCATTTTTATACTTTTTTCTTTCTTTTTTTGTATTAAAGTGTTTAACTTCGTAACGTTTGTTAGGGAAAGTAAGTGACAATGTTTGTTGATTGTAGAGAAAAACGGAGACGGGGCATATGAAAATATATGGATTCCAAGGTCTCACGTGACCTCACTTCTCTCCGCCAGGGAATATCCTATTATTCGTGATAGCCCGTGCAACGCCGGGCCACACAGCTAGTTTTTAATATCTCTTGTTAAATTATTTCACTTGTACTAAAAATACAAAAACATTTTGAAGAATAAAAAATCTAAATAGAGCGGTGGAGTTTATGATAGTGAACGAAACTGTGCTGTATCTGGTTCTTTATTTACAAAATAATACAAGATATAGCCATTTTAACTAGCTTTTAATTGGGAGGAAATCATTAAAGCGTAAATAGAAAGAGGTGCAATCAGTTGGGAAAGGTGAAATTGTTGGGATGATATGGCATTACTATATTGAGTAATGTTAAAATACCACGAAGTGAGTGGAGAAACTCTCAGGTCATGAAGATTGAAGGGGGGATTTGAATTAAAATGGCGACAGAAGGTCATAAAATTAAGTTAGAACATCAGGTCTACTTTTAAACTAGAAATTTTAGCATGCTCTACGAAAGTGTAAAGAAAAAGAAGGCTTAAAATAACTGAAGAAAATTTTAAAGTCTGAGAATATGCTAAAATTACAAAAACATTTTGAAGAATAAAAAATATGAACAGAGCGGTAGAGTTTATGATAGTAAATAAAACTGTGCTGTTTCTGGTTCTTTATTTGCAATATTACACTTGGGCATACATAAGATCTAGCTTTTTTAAATTAACTTTTAATTGGAGAGAATCATTAAAATGCTTATAAAATTTAAATTCGCTACTGTGAAGGATGCGAACATGAGTAAACACTGATGAAAGTAACGAGAGTTGTTATTTCTTTCAGGCATTACTGTTATAAGAATTTTCTCAAGCAATATCAAAAGCCTTGAACTTTATTAGTCACAAAAAATTCTTTACCCCAATTGGAATCAAGAAAAACTAATAAGTTTGAATCATTGATCAAACCAAATATTCTACTGGTTCCTTTGTAAACAACCTCAGAAATCGATATGTATGCGCCCGTGATGATGCTTTGAGGACTTTGATCAATCGATCTGTATGCATAACGTACCGATTGCTTTCTTCATTCAAATCAACCGAGTCTTAGCATCTTCTCTTCGAGATGAAACTTATCTGCAACAAAACATGACAATCAAACAGAGACAAGACGCTTTCCTTCCCTGCAAGAGCAACATTCTTTCCCCATCTCCTCCTCCGTCCCACCCAAACCACTTGTTGTACAATCTGGAATTCGAGTCTGTCAAGCCAGAAAACAATGTTGTCACGTTATTATTATTATTTTTTTAAAAAAAGGGAAATTAAGAACAACCAGTTGTAGTGATTTTAAATAAAATCAAGAATTCTGATTTAGCTCTTTACTTTTGGCGATTTTTTAAATGTTGGCGCGAGCTTGGAAACGAGACCGTACATGATTCTTTAGTTTTACAACGAATCCGAACGGGGAGTCCGGATCTGTATGGGAAGTCTGAGTCCGAAACTAGGAACGGATTTGCTCCTTTTAGAGAATTCGTTCCTTTTGAGGATCCGGATCTTGAGATTCGTTCGGGAGCTAACGACACATCTCTAGAAGGTTGGAAATTCAATTGTTGCCGGTTTGGAATTGTTGGCATAAGATAAGATTACTCTCTTATTTTAATTAAATTCATAATTTTTTTAAATTGGAAATTTGTGTATTTTAAATTTTTTGCAATAGTAGCAATTTAAAATCGTTGAAGTGTGATCATCATGTCTTCTGAAAGCGAGAATGCGGACGAGAAAGGTAAAATGGTTTTTTAAAAATATTCTCTGATAAGTTTTAGAATCCAAAGTAATTAATCTCTGATTACTTAGTAGTATAAAATCGACACATTTTTTTGTTGTCCGAAACTTAAGCACTATTTTTTAAATTTATGTATTATAGTGCTTCACTTTTACTTTATAAATATACGGTGTTGCAATAAAACAATCTACCGAGAGAAATGCAATTTCGTTCTAAAAAAATTTCTACCGCATTGTTGAGCTAATTGTTTTTCAAAATAGAAACTGATTTGTTAAATATTCTTGGGTTTAACTTGTTTTGCTGGATTTAAATCAGATTAATCTTTAAAATACCTTTGTTAATGTGTTTAGGCTTCTTAGGCTTAGGCATTCTTGTATTTGTGAATATGCCCAGTATGGTATCATTATATTATTCATCGATGTAAACATAGAATTTTAGTTTATAAATAGTGCAGCTGTAAAAGGAAAATCTAATTGTCAGTTTTTCCTCTATGATTTTATTATTTTTTGATCAATATCTTAATATAAATGTTTTTGGTATTAGTACTTGCTTTAAGAAAATTATTCTGTACAAAAAAAAAAGAAAAGAATTCTTATAATATTAATTATGCAATTTTATCTCAATTTGATCTTTTAACAAATATTTATTATTACATGTTTAAAATCATATATAGCTCCTGTACTGCCTAATATTTTTATTTCTCTTATACCCTGGATGTAAATTAGAATAGAAAATTTCATATTGCTTACTTCCTTATGTTATTACATGAAATGCAATTTCCTCATTCAATTAGATTTAACCATTAAGGCGTTGTTACTATTTGCTACTACCTCTTTTCTTATTTGTTACCTTTTAAGATTTATTTTTCTCATGTTTTTTAAAATAGATAATTTTTTAGTTGAGAGATTTCATGGTACTTTTCCGTTAGCCGAGCACAAATGTCGCCAATTGTGAACAGCCAAGTCGCCAAGAGTGAAGCGATTTTCCATTAGCTGGGCACAAATGTCGGCAATTGTGAACAGCCAAGTCGCCAAGAGCGAAGCAATTTTCCGTTAGCCGGGCACAAATGTCGCCAATTGTGAACCAAATGCAAGCCAAGTCGCCAAGAGAATGGTTATAAGAAATTTGGCGGAATTCTACATTATTTGGCGATTTTTCACTTGCACCCGGCTAACGGAAAAGTACCGACTTCATTGAGAATAAAAGTTTTAAAAGCATAAGAAAATTCAGAATAAATGGATAACATGGCTAGATTTAAGAATACAGTGCCGTCCTACTGCCAAGTTCGTAGCACTTGTACCAATTTCTAAATTTACCAACAATTGTTTAGTCTTAATCATGTGGATAGAGTAAATGGTAAAGCTCCAAACATGAATTGTTTTTGGCGATAAACCGTCAAAATGTGGCAAAATGGCCATTTTAAGCAATCCAACATGGCAGACATTTGGCAAGTTTTCCATGATTTGGAGCCAGCTTGGTGAGAGATGTACCATACACTTTACTTTTACCAATCATGTTTAATCCAATGGCAGATTGGCTAGTTGTTACTATAAAAAATTATTCAAGTTTACCAGCAGAACAGTGTTCTTAAATCTAAATGTGAACACAATTGTTTCTGTTGGGTATATAGACTATAGTTGAATATTTAGTTATATGGATGTTACTGGCTATAATGGCATTCTATTGAATGCCTAGGTATTTTTAGGCTAAGTATGGAATATGAGAATTATTTGAAAATGTTATATACTTTTCCTATGCAATATCTAGGCATTTAATAGAATGGCAAATATATAATAAAGTACGAAAAGAAGGTCATGATAACGTGCATTCTACAAAAATAATGTTATTTAGAAGCAATTATAACAGAGTGCCATTAAAAACCTTTTATTCAAAATACATAAAGGAAAATGAAAGTTTTTACATTTGGCATTATATAGAATGCATAAGAAATGTTTGAAATATTAATTGTTTCATGCTTTGCCTCAAAGTGCCTGGCATTTAGGGTAGGGATGAAAAAAACCTACCAGTTTTAATCGAAAATCTATTCTTTTGTTTCAGTGAAACTGTTTTTTTGTCCCGGTTATTTTTTAAAAATCCAATAACCAAGTAAAAAAACTGAATCAGAAGATAGGTTTGACTTTAGGTCCGATTGGACTAAAATTCACGAAGTTATGAAGCCTTGAATTTCATCATCTCAGGGCAGTCAACGACAGCCACTTCCTCGAGCTGTCTGTTGGTTGGCGGATTACTGAAAGAGTCTTTATGAACAGATAAATATTGGCCAATGGATTGATTTCCTGTAAAAACAATATTAATAAAAAAAAATTTGTCTACAAAAGGTGTTTTTTAAATGAAAAATCCCCTGAAAACCAGTTATTTCAAAAACCGATTATTTTGAACGGTTATAACCAAAAGGTTAAAAAAAACCTGAATAACTGAAAACCGGTTATTTTCGCAATAACTGCCGTCCCTAATTCAGGGGTGTAGTGGAGCCGGAACGGCGTTCTGCTTTTTATTTTTCAAGAGAAATAAGAAAAAATTGTGAAAATGTCCTTGAAACAGCGCAATTTTTGTAACCTTGGTTCTGCCATTGCTTTTAAAATGTTCCAGCCCTGCTTATTTTGCGACTATCATTACTGGCATTCTATAGAATGCTAAATTTCAAACTTTGCTGGTAACATGAACATTTCATTTAGGTATTTTGTCAAAGTTAATGCATTTATAAATTATTAGACAATTTATGTAACACTGTAATTGCATGATAAAAGTGATTGCATGTGTCATCTAACCTACATGTTATTGTAAGTTGCATTTCTTTTGGGATGTTTGCTGGTTATACTATTATAGTAAATCTTGTAACCAATGGCAAATCTAATGTCCATGACATATACATGTGCAGAACTTTAGAACAATAGATATTAGAAATGCGAATTGGACTATGTCTTGTTACTGTCTCTTTTTTCCTTCCTGTGTATTCATGTTAACATGTTAATGCAACTGCATTTTTAGTGTTGAGCACATTTTATGCCAATGTAAAAACTTTTATTCCCAAAGACAAGCTCACTTTGGAGCACATATCATTGATTTAATTGACATCTTGGGGACCAATCCTTGCGTCAATGTTTTTACTTTTTTAAAGGAAGTACAATTTTTTAAATTCATATAGTTCTCTCAATTGCAACATTTTAAAATTTTTATGTGATTTGAAAACAAGGAACGTTTGGCGCAGTATGGCCAAATGGGCCCTTGTGCCATTAAAACCAAACAAACCAACCAATGTTCCTTGATGTCAAATTGTTGATTGTGCTTTTGTACTATTGTAACCAGTGATTATCTCCTTATGCAGCATTATGTAACATTCTGCAGCAGCTGTGATAAAACATTGTGCAAGATATGTAGTGGAATTGAAAATTAAGTTGGGACTGTGGATGTAGCATGTGTTAAGCTGGACATCCCTAAGTGCTCCACTTTTCACAAAGTTGGTTTCTTCATGCCAAAATCCATATGAAAATCAGATGAGAATTGGAGCGGCACTGTCAAAAGTTTGAATTTTGAACCTCTCTGAATATCCAAGCACTTCATTTGGATTACTGAACTGTATAAATATGTGGGAGGGGATGGGGAGGCTCTTTTGCAAATGCGAAAACCACAAAATGCGGCACTGGAGATATATTAGAAAGATATATTATTTATTGATTTATAAATTTTAAAACTAATTCTAATTATATTATGACTACCAGATTATTAGTATGGAAGAAAACACATTCTTTCCTAAGTTGCAGTTAAAGGAATGGGAGCAAAAATTTAAATTTAAAATAGAAAAACTTTCTATGTCGATAATTTGATAAAATTCATCCGTAAGAGATGCAAGTTCAGTTCTTATAAGATTATTGCATTAAGATGACATTTTTTAATATATATTTCTTGAGAATAACGAATATTATTTCACATTTATACCTTGAAAGGTTCTGTTTTATGTAAGTTACATTAAGATAATATTTTGCCTGATTACAACAAATTAAATTTAATTATTTTTTATTTCAGATTTCCAGAGAATGTGGAAAATTGCTTCTACTGCCCAGTTTGTAAAAGTTTTTGAAGAGCTTTTCAAGCTGCCAGAGATTGAAATTGAGGTAACTAACTGTTTCTATTCTTAAAAGTATAAAAAATGCCAATTAATGATCTTTATTGTAATGGGCAGTTTTGATTAGTATATATGCTATAATAATTTTTAGTGTGATTAGAATACCTGAGCTTGCTGTGAATTAAAGTTCTTCACAAAAATTTATACATTTGGTTGAGAATTAGACATTTTAATATGAGTATGTGCAAGACAACTGAGTATAGCCCTGATATTAACGAGAAAACAATGTCCCTGTGAAATGCCACTAGAAATCAGGGTTGCTATGCCACCTGGAAATCCTTGAAAACCCGGGGAATTCGAAAATGAACCCAAAAAGTCAGGGAATTTCATTTTCTACCCAAAAATCTGGAAAAGTCAGGGGTAATTTTGCAGCGATTGCTAAAAAAGTGATTTTTCTTTAAATTTATGTTAACTGTAAATTAAGATTTAAACATTTTAAAATTTAATTTGTAGTTTTATGTTAACATTAATTAAATTTTCATCAGAGATATCTTTCTTTCTGTATTTTAAGCTAGATTTTGAACTAGCTTTACTCAAGACACTTTGATATATATTTTTTTGGGGGAAGAGAGGATTCCTCTTCCTTCACTACTTCAACTTCAAATATTTCAGATATTTTCACATAAACTCAGAATCATAATTATGTGCGTAAAAGTAAAATTAAGAAAATTGTGTTATGCAGTTGTTAAAAAAGAAAGGTAGCTGGCTATACAAAAATTTTATAGTTTTTAATGGTTTTGAAAAAACATGATTTGAAAGATTTGGGAGGGGAATCAAAAGTGGAATTTTTAGTTACTCTCATCGCGACTAATACATATTAACACGCTTGACTGGAATTTTCTTGAGAATACTCCTGGAATAGTCAGGGAATTTAATTCTCCTGCTTGAGTAGCAACTCTGTTAAATTTACTGTACCCAGCATCGATAAAGACACTATATATTGAATTTATGATTTTCGTGACATCCCTATCTTCATAGAACTTTTATTTTTTGACATATTTTGTTTAAAAAAAAACATTTGAAACATATTACTATGATTTTTTTCATAAGTTTGCACTTTTTTGATAGTTAAAATTTACTTAACTTCTGCATGTTATTTATTATTAATATTATGTAATTAATTTTTAAAGAAACCCTTTTTTTTATTAAAATTGTGTTTTTCTGTTTGGAATTGCATTTCTTTGGAAAGTAATCAACTGTTTCTAATCTTTATGCAGCACAACCATATGTATTGCGGTCAAAGTCTGACCTAACTCTGTGCTCATTTGAGAGTTCATGAACTTCAGTATATTTGCTTTGCTTAAAACAAATTATAGAGGACAGGGCTAAAGCCTTTTATTCTTGTAAACCCTTTTCTGGGTGAAAGAAACTTTTGTGGCTTCATTATCATCTAAAAAGTCTTGTTGCAACCTCAAAATAGGAAAATACTTGGATGAAATAGAGCTTTAATTATGATACTTTAAATGAAATTTTGCTTAAAATGGTTATTCAGTCAATTTAAGTGAAATGCCTTAAATTAAGACGAATTTCTTTATTATTTTTGCTTAAAAATATTTAAGAATATGAATGAAGAAGATGGCTTATTCAAATCCCCACTTACTCCCAACCAACAGTTTAAGAAGCCTTATGTAGGGAACTTCATTTAATCATCAAAATTCAAATAATTTTTAAGGAGAATGTATTTTGGGGGCTCTAAAAAGAAGTTAAAAGAAGTATACAATTTTCTATGAACATTTATTCTAGAAATTAAAAATATAGAGGTGGCATCTTTTAAAATATTTAAGCATAAGATCAATACCTATTTATTGACTTGTACTCTGAAAGAATTCTTTATTCATATATATTCACACTAGAAACCATAAGTTTTGAGCAAGTTAAATTCCTAAGTTCGAAAGACTTTGATTATTAATAAATTTAAATGTATTGTTTCACTAGGAGGTGGTCTTGGTCATAGTCAAATATTTTATACAGCTTACTATATTGTCATTAGTGTTTTTGTGGGGTTATTATTCAGAGATTCAAACAATTTTTATTCTTTCTGCTTAGTTTCCCATTTTAATTGCTTTCTGTGATCAACTTTTACATCAAAAATTAACCAGTCTTTGTTTTGAACTTTTCACCCCTAATGCTGGTAATTTTGTTCATATATAGCTAGCCTTCTTCAATTTTTTTTTAAATTCCAAAGTTTCCTTATTTGTCAAATGAGTAAGAAATTTGAAAATATTAAATAGATAGTTGAAAATATTAAATAGATATTTGCTTTATACGGAAAGAGAAAATGCTGGTTGTAAACTTTTGGGTGTATAGTAAGTACTTAGGTTAAGAGACAATATAAACAGAAACGGATTATATCTATTTTAACTTGCTTTCATGGACTTTCTATTGAATGTTGTTATATGAGTAATATTATGATTTATGAAAGACATTATTTGCTTTCTCTATGCATGTGTACATGAGATTTCTTTTCTATTTTTTTCTTCTCTCTCTTTCTCTCTTTTATTTGGAAAAGTGTAATGCATTACAGCATTTTGGTTTAAGAAATTATTATTTTTGTGCAATTGCAGATAAATTTTCCCATAAAGTTTTAAAATATTTCATTCATGCATGCTTTAGATTTCCATCTATCTCCACCTATAATTTCTGCATAATTCTGTATTATGTTTTCATATTCTAAATTTTACTTATTCCATCATATTTACTTGAATGTAATGAAGTGTACCACAAAGGCAGAAAAAAATTGTTATGCTATTTTTTCTGGCTCTGTAAATTATTAATTGTTTCCAAATATTCATTAGTTCTCATTTAAAGAACATTCTAACAATTGTAAAACAAGAGTTTCAATCTGTAACTGGAGGAGGAAATTAGCAAGACAGAAACTTTCATATTTGTTTCTTCAGGGAGCAAATTGTTTCTTTCATAAAGTTTGTAAAAATCATATTGTTGAAATAGAACCCGAAACTAATTTGTAATTGTAAAAACACCCAGACAACTCAACAATATGTGTACAAATAACTAAAAAAATAGTCGACTATAATTGTTTTAAATATTTTCTTGTTTACCTTATAACAAGGAAACCATCTACATTATTACCCTGTTTGCTGAATTCTTTTTAAATGAATTTTAGCTTTAATGTCTTAAAATACTTTCCAATGCTTATTGAATGATTCTGTCTCAAACAATGAAATATTTTTAAGAGCTCTTAATCTATTTAAGAGCTAATTGGAAATCTTCTATTTGAAACTTCTATCGTAGACTGCTTTTTTTTTTCTGCATTCTCATATAAATGCTATCTATCACTAATACTGTCCTAAAGAGCCTCAGGTTTATATTCATGATTTATTCCCTTATTGATGGCTCCTTTCAAGAGACATAAAAACATATGTTGCATCATTCACCTATGCTTTGGTCATTCATAGTTGTTTACCTACTGTGCAGGGGTATAGTGGAGCCAGCACTCCATGCCGTTCAGGCACTGCTTTTTTTTCCACAAGAAATAAATAAGAAAAAACGTCCTTAAAACAGTGCAGTTTTTGTCACCCAGGTTAGAGTGTTCTGGCACTGCTTATTTTTATGACTACATCACTGCTACTGAATTATATACTTGAGTAATTAGATGTAATGTATGAAACCTTACTTATCACATTTCAGTGCCAGATATTATGCCATTCCAGGTATTTTATTGTTAAAATAAGAAATTAAACATGCTAAACTAAATTAAACTAAGTATTTTATTGGAATTCCCTTTTATTTAGAGAATTTATACTAAAAACATATATATATTGTTTCGAAAATTATCTTTTGTAAATTGAACCTGTTTCAAATTTCTGTTTGTTGAGAGATTTGTTTTATGTTCAACTTAACCTTTATCTATATTTTACAGACTTTAGAAGAGGGATTGTTGAACCAAAGCATGTATGGAATTCATGCTGTGAAGAATTTGGTCGTGGCTTTATTAAGAGGTGTCTATCCAACTTATGGAGTGAAGTATGATTAATCACAATATTTCTCTTTATAATAAGTATTATTTGAATGTGCAAATGGATTAATTTTTAACAATATTCTGTTTTATTTGTGCATAAAATGAGTTTTATTTTCTTTTTTCCAAATTTGTATTAATAAATTTTCTGCATACTAAAATTATAGTTTGAAAAACTGTTAATATTTTAATTTTTATACTACTTGTCACATTCTCTAAAATTAGTAGAAAAAGGATAAATTTTTAAAAATTAATTAGCAGTCGTATCATTGATGATAATAATTAAAAAATCACAAAAAATTAGAAAATTCATTAAAATTAAAAAAAAAAAAATGTAGCAACAATAGTACAGACTAATAGAAATTTAGATTTATAGTTTAGTGTTCTGACATTAATGATATGAATTATACTAGAACTATTTCTATTTCGTTTGAATTTTTATTTAAAATGAGAATGTTGCTTAGTAGTGTGGAACTAATGCTACTAAACTAAGTTTTACTGAAAAATATATCTTCATATAAAATAATTACTCATTATTAACAAGTGTATTGCTTAGGTTAAACCTGAAACAAAATTTTTAATTTTCTAAAAAAAATTAATTTTGTACCTTTTGTAAAACTCCACAACAATTGCAGATTTTTCTTTCTGATTTAATCACAATTTATAAACATTTGGAAACAAGTGATTGGATTTTTTTCTAGTAAAGTGCATCTTTTTAAGAAATTAGCTTTTGTAAAAGTCACATTGATTGAAACTGTTGAAAACTTCTTAATTTAAAGAACATAGTTTATAAATAATAAATCAGGATATCAATTGATTATGAAAATACAGTAAAAGACAAAGATTTCTGCCAAGGTTTGTCTTCCATCAAGAAGATTTTTCAGCTGCAAAATAAAGAATAAAGCTTTTTATCAGCTGTCTAGACAAAACATGTTCTCAGGCCCACCGACAAAGGGGGCCTGAGGGTCAAGATCCCCGAAGTCTGGGAATTTTTACGTTTATTTTCTCTGAATATAATTCTCATTATATTAAGCAAAACTACAGTAGGTGGCTAGAAGTCAGATTTTTGCAACAATACGTTTTGTCACCGGACATCCGAAAGAGAGACTTCCGTCCGCTGATTAGTGACCACAGTTATAATTTGTAAGGGGTGCATGCAGTTTGGAGGGCGTATACATTAGTACATTGCTCTGGGACCTTGTTCTTTAAAAAAATGTTGGTTGAAATCTACAAGTTGGAACACACTCTTAGTAAAATGGCGCCATCACACCAAGTCGCCACAGCAAGATGGTAAACAAACGGCCATCGGTCACAGTTAAAAGTTAATTGTTTAATCTTTTTTCGCACCCATTGCGTTTGTGGTTTGTCGTTGCACTATCTCCCGTTTTAAATGTAGAATTTCAACAGAGCTACTAGCTTTCCTAGCTCATTGAATGTACGGAATCTGTTACTTTTAATTATTCTAATGAAGCAGGAAAAATAGCGCTCGCAATGCATGCGGCATCTGAAGTAGGTACCAGGCAAATTTTTTTAACTTAAAAAAACATCAGCGGCTTCGCTTTCAGCAAAGTGGGACCCTAGTAGCTTCGCTAGCTTAGTGAATGTACGGAATCAGCTTCTTTTAATTACTCTAATTTAGCAGCAGAACATTTGCCCTTAGTAGCATTCAAAAGCAAGTACAACTTCAAAAATTCCATGCAAACGATTTTTATTACAAGACAAAGAAAAAATCTTTGAATTATATGATCGGAAAAATATATCATCACTAAATAAACCCAAGTTCTATTTGTCATTTATTTACTAATTGAAAGCATGCTAATTAAAATACATTTTATTATTTAATTAAATATTTAATAATAATTTAAGTTATTTAAAAATCCAAGTAGTATGTAAACAACTCAAATCATGCAAAACGCTTGCCATGACGTAAACAATCTAGCTGATGGGTTGCCAATGGAACTAATCTGCTCGATTCCTCAGGTTACCATTTTGGCGATGAAATTGGTGTGTTCCAACTTGTAGATACCAACCAAAATGTTAAATTTAAGATAAGCTTAACAAGAAAGCTAATTTAACCCTTTGAAGCGCACTACCCTAAAAAAATTTTTTTACTCAAAAAGAGATATATTTTTGAATTTCTATCACCTGAAAATGAAATATTTTCCAAATAAAAATATTTTTTTGCCTTTAGTTTTTTCACGAGAGGGTGGGAAGACGTATGTCCCACCGCCCCTGAAGGGACTGTAGCATTCCCCGACTCCCTTCTGTCATTCGCGCCAACGTTCGCATCTTGTCAGTTTCACTTGGAGCATATAATTGGTTATTTAACACATTTTCTTTTAACAGCTGTAGAAAATGTATACTGTGATTGAAGTGGAGATCTTTTACCACATTCTGCATACAAATGGAGGAGCTCTTCAATAGTATTTTTATGGATGTCGCTCTGTTTGAAAGCTTCAGAAGAAAGCAGGCCACCCAGATTCTATAAGTAAAATGTTACTCCCCTCTCCGGTTTATTGTATGGGAAGGAACAGAAATTCGTTATCAGTTCATGCGATCACTCACTTCAGTCAAAGAAGTGAGACACTAATGACCGCGACTGGACAAGACCTGTAACGAAAACCACTGCTGTAAGAAGACCACCGATTGTAAATTATCGCGCAAGAAACCCACTGCTGGAAGCTGTCAAGCTCAAACAGCTTTTCTTTGAGTATCACTGCTAACAGAGCTATTTACAATAGCTGTGCCTTAGGAAATACGGCGTTTTTTCAAAAGCAGCAAAGCACATAAACAAGTATAGGGGGTGGGGTGGGCAGATTCAACGGAACTATTTCTTTTTCGTTGAGAGATACAGAAAGACTTGAATATTCTCTTTAATTTTTGTTCTTTTTAGAAAAGTGTATTTTTATCCGTTTATAAAAAAATTCCCCAGAAGATCGCTTCTTGCTTTCAAATTTCCACTCAAAATAAATTTAGATATGCCAGTTTTTTTAAAAAAATGCTTGTTTGCATTTACAGATTTTTTTTGATTAATATTATTTATCTGTCTTCTGAAATGTATAAATTTATTTTCTGTATAAGTATTAAATTTGAAAGAGTGATTATAATTATACCGTATATAAATCCAAGTTTATTATTCAAAAAAGAAAGAAATAGGACCGAGTCGCGAACTTTTGTGCTGCCATCTACAGGCTGACAACCGTAGATGCGCGGTGGGACAAAATTGTCCCACCTTTTTTTATCTATAATAATTGATAAAAAAAATTACTCTTCAAATACAGATAGTGTTTGGAATATATTTATTGAACATTGAAGATTTCCTTTGAATCTCATATTTGTTTCGAAATTCATTTTCTTTCTCTAGAAATTTAAAGAAAATCATTGCCAATAAAGGGCATGATTTTAAAAATTATTTTCAATAAATTTGAGCAAATTCTCAGTGGTACTGCAATTTTTTTCAAAAGTAAGAGGTCTTGAAATATCGAATAAAGCAATTTTTATAATAAAATACCTTATATAAGTTTATGAAAAAAAATCTTGAAGTAGGTGGGACAGACGGTGTCCCACCGCCCCTCAAAGGGTTAACTATACTCTTAATTTGGCAATGCAGAGACAGCTCTATAGTGTATGGTTTTGCACAGTAAAATAATATGAAACGGAATTTAGTTTCAAATCATGCATTCAGTCTAATAATATACTATATTAACCTTTTCGAGACAATGCGCCTTCGTCCAAGACCTTCCCATGGGACGGAGTGGAGGAGAAAGGAATTGTCCCACAGGACGGGGGGTTTTCGTCGCTAAGCGTAACTTCAGAAAAAAAAATCACAAAAAAAAGTACAAGTCCTAACGTTGTAATTTTTGGTACCGTTTCAGATTATTACTTAAACTGTGATATACATTAAAATTAGCATTGAATACTCATTTTCCTTTAATTTATATGAAAAATATATAAAAAATTTGCTTACCTTGAGAAATAATTTTCGAAAGCATTTATTCTAATTCTTCTGAAATTTTAATAGGCAAAATGCATAAATAAACTTTAATATTATATTAATAGAAAAAAATACCAGAAAGACTATTTAGAAGAAGTAGCAAAATTTTAAAACGAAAACTGAGCGTGAAAAACCTCAAAGCAGGAAGGAACACAAAGAAAACACTAGAAACATAACTTTTTAACTCTTTTTAAAATGAATCATAACTCTCATCTGCTAATTGGATCATTTATGATATGAGCATATTCTGCCTCAGATAAATAACGCTTTCTCGCCATAATAAACTGAAGTCGAGGGTTTCCGAAATAAAAAGCAAAGTACGCAATTACGCGATATGTAACTAGAATGACGCAACTAGACAGACAGTAAAACCCAAAAGGAAACCCAACAAAGAAGCAAAAAGAAATAAATAAAAGTATTCAGTGAGATACAGAAATGCACTCACCAACGCAAAACCACAATGGAGAGTGTAAAACGTTTATATATATACATTACATTTAGTCTCCCCAATCAGCTGATGAGAAAATACGTTCAATGCAGGAAATTGAACAAACTGGAAAGGTCAGTCTGAGCAATATGTTAATTCAAAATAAATGACACAGGGCGTGTCAGTGGTCTTTAAAAATTATTCAGCTAAAATGACATATAACTAACCTCGCCGGCTTCGGGCACAGTCAGATACATAACAAATGATCAGTCTGTGGATCAACCGTTTGGTAAACTCAAATGACCATTGTCAGCCGTGAAGAGGTTAAAATAAAGATTGTTTAATTTATGTGGAGTTTTTGTGCCAACACTTAGATGTAACTATTGTGTGTCATTCAAGTGATGCAGCCATTCATATCTTACTGCAACTGTCAGTTTGTGTTATCTGACTGATAAATGTTTGTCACATATTTACCCAAATCCTTCCATCTTGAATATGATTTGTTTTGTATTAATATTTTTCACCTAATACTAAATCCCTAGATTAAATTAATTAATAGTGTGAGACGAGCTTTTCTAAGCTTATTTTTCTGTAAGAATGGTAAAATAAAAGTCTTAGGGAGACATTGGAGACTTTAGATTTTTTTTCGAAGATATCACTGAGAAGCCTGTTGAGCTAAAATGGTTTCAAGACTTTGTCTGGCATGTCAACAACTTATTTTTTAGTCAATTTTTTAAAATAATGTTTAAAAATTCACATTTTGAATATATTATTAATTCAACTTTTAATACTTAGTGTTACTTTATTAAGTAGTGGAAATGTCAAAATTAACTAGTTTTGAATTCTGAAACAATTTTTTTTAAAAATAACCTGTTGTGAAAAGACTTTTTTGTAAGCTTTTTTGTAATTTTTGGTAATTGCATCTTATTATGTCATTGTAGGACTAATAAAATAATACAAATTACAAAATAACAGTTTGTCACTCATTTTGTAGGAGGTATTAAAAGATGCTATTTTTTTTTATTCAAATTCTATGCGCATAATCCTGGACTTATTATTATTTTTTTAAAATTATTTATATATCCATTCTATCAATTTCTACATTTTAATGCATTTTTTTCTTTTTTGATCGCGAGTTTTGTGTGACCAACAGGGTTTTACAGTTCATCTATAGCTGTTCACGTTGTTAGACTATTCCAATCAACAGCCTGGAGAAGAAACTTAGGCTCCTCCAACTTTTTTACTTGAGTCAAGGGATCACTTTGAATGAATTAGTGTCTCTTTATTTGGCTTGGATAGAGAACACTTTGTCTATTGAGGTAATTAGGGATCAAGATAATAGTTCTGGTTCATGAATGATCTCTGCTGAAGGAAAATTTCTAGTGACCTATAGATATGCATGCCTTACAGGTGATTTTAAATTGTAATTGTTTCAAAGATTAATTGATACATAGGTACCAGTTAATCCATTAACCGATTGAAGATTAAAAGCTTTTATTCATGTAATATCTGGCTCTTTTTTTAAATCAAATAATATTTCAACTGAGTAATTGCCATTGTTTTTCTCTTTAGTTACTTTTTAAATTATCAGAGATTATTTTTTATTATTGCTTTTTTTTGTGCTATGTAAATGTTTGATCTTATTTATTTAAATTTGCGGTTGCATCAATTTGATGAGATTTAATAGGAAGTAAAATCTGAATATATAAATAAAAAAAAAAATAGATATTGGGTATATATACAGCATTTATTTTGTAAAAAAGTAAAAAAAATCTGAATCTATTTTCACTGTATTTATGCACACTTAGTCATATTAGAGGAGGACATTTTTGATCTTATTCTATATTCCTTCTAAGCGATTAAATTTAATGCATTTATTGATGCTAAAGACTTTACTAAAGGCTAAAAGCACAGACAGATAAGATAAGCAATCTATATTGTGTAATAAATGTTAACATTGAAACTTTGTTTTTCTTACATAATAAAAAATACTATGCGTAGTTGAGTTTTGAGAAAACCGCAGCACACATAGTAAAGCCTCCTCCTAAGAAAAGTAATTAAAACAATTGATAATAAAGTATTTCAATCTAGTTTGAGTTTGCGAAAAAGCTTTTGATCTCAATTATTCATATTTTGTTATAAACTAATGCTATAGATATTTGGTCTGTAGAAATATCATTTAAGGATTTTGACAATTAGTTATCTAACTGACAATTGGAATTACTAGCACTCATGAATTCATCAGTATGGTAATTTTTTTCTGGCCCCCATGAGTTTCCTCTTAGCATTAATGTTCAAATATCAACAATAATCAGATTTATTGATAGGGTTTCGCGATTTTTTGATTTTATTAAAAATCTAGTTCTTTATTAGTCATTTTTTGATTTAAATCGTTTTTTTTATTTTAATGATTTTTTAAAACTACATATATATATTTAACATTTGTATATTAGACAATGATCCTACAGTCATAGAATTGTATATATAAAACATACCAGTATTTAAGTACTTTCTTTTTAAAACAAATTAAAAATGTAATAACTATTTAAAAAATATTTTGAACTTAAAATATAAAAAATAATATACTGTATGAAATACAAGACCATTTTATTAAGGAAAAAAATAAAGAGAATAAAAAAAATTGTCATTTCTTGACTATAGATATATTGTATGTTAGATATTGAGAATTTTACACTCAGCTGTTCATTTGTTTCATTACAAACTACAAGTTTTGAAGCTTCCTAACTCTAATCTGTTTCCAAAATCATTAAATATAAAATTTTCTAAATAAAATTTTGAAATTCAGGTTATTTATGTGCATTGGGTCACCATCAGGACCTGTGTGCCAGCAATTCACTTGCTAGATGATAGATTCTGCCTGGACATTGCACACATGCCTCCTAAACTTATTGTCTTTATAGTGTATAATCATAGTTTCAATGATATGTCTTGCTATTTCTTTGAACATTTATATGCATTAGAATTATCTTACATTTGAACATGGTATTAGAAATATAAAAACTTTGTTGTCCCCAACACTATTTAGTTTTCCATATTAAAAATGAAATCTCACTTGCATTTATACTATTTCTTTCTTATAACATGATCCTTACAATATTTATTTATTTTATGAAAAAGGAGCATCTCATACTTTGTCATTTTATTAGGTTTTCATTTATGGTAACCCTTACAAGATGTGCCAATTAATGGCACACCTAATTTCCTTCGCTTACGTTAATTCAAAAAAGGAAAATAATAGGTTTAGGATAGGGCTAGTAGTACTTTAGAATGTATTACAAGTCTTATGAAATTTTATGAATAGAATATTAGAGATAAGTTTGGGAAAATTGCTTTGGCTTCGAGGATAAGAAATTTTTCAGCCTCTGGTGCTTTAACAATTTTAACAAAGAACCTCAAAATTTGGCTCCAATATTCTTGAGTTGCAATTATAATTTTGTAACATTCCAACAATAATTCTTGAGTGTATCAGGTGGCTGTATTAGGTGACCGCGAAAGGGGGACTACCCCCTCCTCAGAAGTAGAAGTAAGTTTTTATTTTTTTCACCTTTTGTAGATTCTAATGTTCGACACAACCAAGTTTAACATTCAAGATGTTTTCTCATCATATTTTCAAAAAATATTGCGTTAGAAGGGTGGAATCTAATTATGTCTTGTGTTCTCAAAAAAGATATGGAGTACTTAGTAACACATCAATTCAATAAAATATTTTTCATCTTCTAGCAAGTATTCTTTCTTTAAATATGATTTAAAAAAACTTTTAAAATACTATTTAAAGAGTGTACAAACAATTTTATTTCATACATGTAATCAGTGAGTATTTAAATGAAGTATGTAAACTCGGATTTTTTTAAAAAAATCAATGTTAAATCACGCATAACTAAATTGTGATAAATTTGAAGTCAAACTTAGAAAATCTAAAATTTTTTTTATTTCTGAATCGTTTCTAGATTTTACGCGAAAAACTTTATTGTAACAGCGTATGTGCGAGACTGGATCATGATGTCGCTGATTAGGGTTGAGTGAAAGCGTGCGAGGTTGCCTCAGTATGCAAAGATGAAGTCATTTATTTGGGTAAAACAACTATTTTATTAAAACATAAAATCACCATTTAAAAGACATAACTAAATCTGCCTTCACACCTAATCTAGCTGAGCGTGGAGTTTACTGCAAAGAGGTGCTAGTTACTCTCAGTGAGAGCTGCAACTGCTTGAATGACTGAGCCTTTTAATGCTCAGATACAAGACAATCCCCAGTGACATCCACACTCAGCTTTACAGCGTACGGCTTTAAGCAAAAAAAAAAAAAAAAAAAGCCTTAGGAGACACACCGATTACAGGTGCATGTGTTACATACAAAAGAGTTTCATTGCTCAGTTTGCATTCATACTGCTTATAAAATTACTGAATTATTTATTAAAAATATCATTTCTTCATATTTTGTAATTATAGTAATATCCTTTATTTATTTTATAAAATTACTAGATTATTTATTAGAACTTAAAATATTAAAAATAAATCCCGATACTGCCATTTAAAGTCAACTTTCTCTTATATGCTAATTTTAGGCCCGAGTCAATGCGGAACTATTCAGTATTCAAGCCCTTTTGCCTCAATATTTGTCTCATAAATAATAAAATATAGCGGACAAATAATTTCATGATAACAATTTTTAAAAAAGTGCTTTTATATAATATATTTAATAAAGAATACTTGGCAAGAATTACATTTTCAATTATATTTATGCCTTTCTTGTTAATGTCTTGAAATTTAATTTGGGGATGTAAATCTAATATCTGGCAACTAGTTCAGTATTCAACCTTTTGATAACATTTGTCTCAAATAATAAAATGACATCAATTCAGAAAAATAATTCCTCTGACTAATTTTAAAAAAAAGTGCGTGCTTTGATATATGTCATATTTAAATAAAAGAAGGTTGAAAGTAAAATTGGTTTCACTCATATTTCTAGCCCCATTTTTCAATGTGAGATTTTATTGGGATGTAAATGTGAATATCTCAACCATTCAGTATTCAAAGCCCTTTGTATAAATATTTTGGTCTGCCAAATAATAAACATATATTCGACAAATAATCATGATAACAATTTTAAAAAAAGTGTGCTTTATACTATATTAATAAAGAATATTGCAGAATTACATTTCACTATATTTAGCCCCATTTTTGGTTAAATGTGAAATTTTATTTGGGATGTAACGAATATTCGGCAATCTGTTCAAAATTCTTTTGTTGAATAATATTTGGTCTACAACACAACATATATTTGACAATTCTCATGATAACAATTTTTTTTAAAAAAGTGTGCTTTTATATGCTATAATAAAGAATATTGTGCAAAAATTACATTTCACCTATATTTAGCCCCCCATTTTTGTTAAATGTGAAATTTTATTTGGGACGTAACGGTCTGAACTGTTCAACATTCAGCTCCTTTGCTGAATTGATTGGTCTGCCAAATAATAAACATATATCTGACAAAATAATTACGATAACAATTTTTAAAAAAAAGTGTGCTTTTATATACTATATTTAATGTTAATTTGCAGAATTACATTTCACCTATATCTAGCCCCATTTTGTTAATGTGAAATTTTATTTTGGTGATAAATAATATCTGGGAACTATTCTAATATTCAGCCCTTGAATAATATTTGGTCTGCCAACACAAACATATATTCGGACAAATAATTTCATGATAACAATTTTTAAAAAAGTGTGCTTTTATATACTATAATAAAGAATATTGTGCAGAATTACATTTAACATATTTAACATTCCACTTTTGTTAGATGTGAAATGGTTTGGGATGTAAATTTAATATTCCGCAACTATTCAGTATTCAGCCCTTTGCTGAATATTTAATAGTCTGCCAAATAATAAACATATATCGGACAAATAATACGATAACAATTTTAAAAAAGTTTTTTATATGTTAACATTTAATAAAGAATACAGTAAAATTACTCTCACTATATTTAGCCCCCCCATTCAATGAGATGCCTTTTATTTGGGGATGTAACGCTAATATCTCAAGCAACTATTCAAAGTATTCAGCCTTTGCTGAAGTCATTTGGCTCAAATAACAAACATATATTCGGACAAATAAAATTTCATGATAACAATTTTTAAAAAAGTGTGCTTTTTATATACTATATTTAATAAAGACACAGCAGAATTACATTTTGTGTATATTTATTATAAAAAAATCTCCCAATATTTGTTTGAATTTTAAGTAAATTTGGTGTATTTAATAAAGACATTACATATCGAAAGTCTTTGAAATACCAGGATGCGCGAACAAATTATCAAGTACTTTGGGGAAAGCTCCATTTGGTTTTTATGCAAAATACCTAAATCTAGAAAATAAAGAAACTATTCGAATGATCCATCTAGCCAAATTACAATTGATTTAACAAATTAAAGAGTGAACCCCTACAAATGCATGCTTTATTTTCTAGCTTTAATAGTTTCGAAATGGATCTCAAATTTTGCCATCTTGGATCTCATCCCCTTTTACCTCTTTTTTGAATATCTCAAAATCCATTCACTTTCAATACATGTAATATAAATAAATTAATGACTGTAAAAGCTCCCCACAAATGCATGTTTATTTTTTCTGTTTCTGAGTTATTAAGAAAAATTCAAAAAAGGGTGGATAATCCAAAATATAAACTTCTAAGCCTATTATCTCTAGAAACTATTAAATTATAAATAAAAAATAAAGTACTCTTTTTGTAGGAATTTTACTTTCTTTGATTTAATGTATTGTGTGCAATTTGAAAGCTAAATAGTTTCGAGGATATTAAAAAAAAAAAAAAACTTGAAAAGGTGTCATGAAATCAAGATTGGTTTGCAAACCTTTGGAGACCCATTATTCAGGAAAAAAATTCTTAAAGCTAGAAGAAAAGTAAAAGCATGTATTTTGTAAGGAATTTTATATGTTTAATTTTTTAAATCAATTGTAATTTGAAAACTGAATAGAATATCCAAGAAAAACTAAAGAGGGATGAGATCAAAGATGGCTATGCTATGAGTTCTCCCCTGGGCTAGGAGTTTAGTGGCATGTTCATCAGAGCCCCTCAAGAACATGTGTACCTCACCAATTGATTTAAATAATATGATTTAATATTTTTTTCTAAAACCTTCATTGACTATTAATGACCCTTTCTTACTTCCTCATTCTTCTTCAACAATGGGCAGCACCATTGAAATACTGGCCACCTGTCGTTCTAAGGGCCAAATGAATTGTACTTGTTAATTTTAAGAAATGTTGCATAAGTACAAATTTAGTTAATGTTATAAAAGCTTGACTTATGGAAATGACACTTGCATTATTTTGTTTTTGTCAAATCTAAAAAAAAGACATTTTTATCTTTACAATATAGGCATTGTGCAAATCCAGAAATAAATATTAAAATTTCAAAATAATGTATTTAAAAAAAAATTCAATAAGGACTATGCATTATTATAAAACCAAAAAACATCCTATCCTTAGAAAATATACTACATATGTGCATATGCAAAAGGTATTAATTTTTTGGCTGAGGTGCTTAAAAAGTCCTTAAGCAAAGAATTTTTGTGTTAATTTCCCACTAATGCACCCTGTTGGGTGGGCTTTCTATTTGAGAAATTGGTTCAGGGTTGAAATTCTTGGAATGCCCAGTTTTGAGGATTGAGTAGCTAATTTATAATTGACTTTCCCAACAGTTCTAGGAAATATCCCTTTCCCCAAGGTAAATTTTACAAGAGGATCTCGGAACTGTAGGGTAGTTGACGCTGGACCTTCTAGTATGGAGTTAATTGCTGCTTAGACTTGAAACTTATAATTGTGTGGGGGCTAAATAACAGACTATTTTTATTTAACCGTTTCAAATTTTAATCAATCACATTGATAGACTACTTTTGATTAATATCTATTTGGAAGGTCAAAAATAAAATTAATTTTGATTTAAAAAATTTAGTTTTATTCTGTCGAAATCTTTTTGTTACATTGCATTGAATTACTAAAAATAGCAAGGCTTGATCTTAAAAGCTATTAAAAAGACAAAGATATATAAAATATATTAATAGAATATTAGATGATGAGATATTTGTATAGTTTAGAGAGGTTTTTTATTTTCTATGAAGAAAGATGATATATATTCATATTATAGTTGAATTGCCTCTGTCCCATTGACATCAAATATTAAAAAAAAAAAAAAAAAATCATGGTCGCTTTCTTGGAATTTTTTGTAACTTATCACATATTATTTATATTATTTTAATTTTTAGTTTGATTCCTGTAAAATCAGAACAAGAAATATCAAGTAGAGACACTTACAATTTTTTCGTCGTAGTTATGTACAATTTCTGCCAATATGTACCTTATGGTCCTTGAATTCTTCCGTAAAGGTCCTTGAATCTTCTTAAAAGTCCTTGAATTTTTTCCTTCAGTAAGAGTGGGAACCCTGAAATAATACAAATTGTATTGAGTTTTCAAGACACTTAAATCAGACAAACTTATCTTTCAGTTTTATAAAATCTCCATTTTTTTGTTATCATTATAGTAGTATCTCTTTATAATCCAAAGACTTTTTTTGCCAATCCAATCTCCAGTATGTCTGGCATTTTCTTCAAGAGGGCAAATAGGGGAAAGTCGCAAGTCACTGCATCGTTTATGACTTTGTGTGAAGTAAAGATTTTGTATTGAGTTTATTATATAATTTTGTAGTATTTTATGCTTACAGACGCGTAAGTTTTGTTATTAAAATGTGTTATTTAAAATGAACTTACTAATCTAAAGTTTCGCCAATTCCACAGTCTTCTGGTCTGATATCTGCTACTGTGTATTGAATGGGGGAGTGAACCATTGAATTATAAAGCTTTTTTTTTTTGTTCTGAAGGAAAAAAAAAAGCTGAGAGCTCACTCACCTTTAGACTTTATTTCTGCACCCCACCCCGCATTCTTTCTTGTATTGTAAAGTCCAAAGGATCACCACAAAAGTCCAGATTAAACGAATTTGCCTAAAAAATACCAATAATGTTTTAGGGTAAAACCATAGTAAATCGACACTTTTTTCATAAATACATACTTTTTCCAAAGCTTAATTAACACAGTTTATAAACGGTACATGTACACATTATTTTGCACCGGTCTTCACTAATTAGATGCTGCTTTAAAAAAGAAAAGAAAAATCTGTCCTGACATACAGAGTCTGATTTGAGGGATTCTACTGTATTTTAATTTTACTCAGCAAGTATAATTTTTTTCTTGAAAATCAACCGTAGGACTAAAGTTATTCATTGATTTACTGATTTTATTGACACGCTTATTTATATTTCAGTCCTGGAGACAGCTCCAGTATAGAAGTGGACCCGGAATTAATTAGGGGAAATCTGGGAGCCTGTCCCTTCAGCTTAGCCCTAAATGAACATGCTGTTTACCCCTTCCTGCTAGGTGAGTTTTACGGCAGATTTGTAGCCAAAAATAGGACTTCTTTCAAGTAATGAGCCTACATCTCAAAAAAACAACTAATGCCATACAAAACATTTAATGCAAGTGTGCTAGAGCTACTTGAATAAAATGAGTACCCAACATATTTATTATGATTCTATGTAAGCTCACAACTATGTTTCTGTCGGTTTACCTAAATGCAACTCAAGTTTTTCAAGGAACGGACTGTTTAGTTTTCTATCTGCTTACCTGTAATCCAAATTATTATAAATGGTTTAAATTTGTTCAGGGACTGTTCTTTGCAAATTATTTCAAGTGGGATTATAGTATATTTTGAGGGAAACACTAGATTATGATTTATAACAGAAAAGCTTCAGCAATGGCCTTGGTGAGTCAAGTCCACATGACTCTTTCATCTCAACACTTTTATTTAATTGCTGAATTGAAGTGATATTAATAGATAAAAAAAGTTTTAGAAATGGGTTCAAGTTTAGATGTTAAAGATGGTGTCATGATAATTAATTGCCGTTTTCTACTGTCAATTTCCACTCTGCACAAGACAACAATGTTTGACATTCTTCCTCCAAGTCAACATCTGTACTCATTTCCTCCATCCTGATATCTATTTCGTTAGTGTTGTAAAATACCCAGGTATTATTTTATGGTAAATTACCTCTTGGGGTATACCTGGTAAATACCCAAATGGGTATTTACCTGGTATTTATTTTTGAATTACCTCTATTCCTATATATAAAACACACGACTGCTATGAAATATGATGTCTCTATATAATATAACAGTGCATAGAATATATATTGAACATAAGATAAGCAGAAAAAAACTTGTAATATATGAACCCGTCTTCTATATAAAAAACTAAAAAACAAAAAACAAACTCAGAAACTGAATCAGAAAAACAAAAACAATACTGTATCATGGATCTTACATAAAAAAATACGCTTAAGAGTCAATCTTTAAAACTCAACTGAATTTAAAAAGAAAATGTTGAATTTGGTTTCAAATGATAAAGATGATAATAGAAACTAAAATGGGAGATACAATGAAAGTTATAATTCTTTTTGGATTAATTAGTCAAAGTACCAGTCATTGCTGATAAGCAATAGATATCAGTTCTAGTTTTGTTAATTATTCTTGAAAGTACACTTGGGCTTATATTACATTAAAAATAAGTTATTTTTGTAACAGATTTCAGGAACAAAGTAAATGAATTTTGTTGCTGAATCTGCTAATATTTGGATGCGCTGTGTAGACATACATTCACACTCAGTTTCTGTTGACGGTATTCATCTGGATCATGAACATCAATATTAAAATGATCTTTAAAACTCTAAATTTGATGTGGGTGTCATGGTTGGAATCTGATTAAAAGAAAATTCATCAACTATTTTATCCTTTCAAAACCTTTTTAATCCACTCAAGACTTTCAAATTTTTTCCCTCCATTTTACATGCGCATTGGCAAGTTTGTACTCAATACATAAAGTACTTACATCGGATACTCTTTATCATTCTTAGCATTATAAGCTCCAAGAAGGTAACTTCCCTTTTTTTTACTCTTTTAAAAAACTTTTACCTTGCAAAATTTACAGTAATATTACTTATACACTAAGTAAATGACTATTCATAAATCAAAAAACAAGAATGGCTTTGATCTACTGCATGGTGTCATCAGGAGTAAATATGGATCTACAAGATCCACTTGGTAAATTGTCTGTCTATACTAATACTAAAGGAGACTGTGTGTTTTAGCTCTACACAGTGTGGACAGACCTACTTAGGGTCTAGAGCAAACTAAATTTGGCATAAACATACTTTGAGGTGGAATGCACTAGTAACCGCTGTTTTATATAAAATTTTAATTAATTAAAAATTGCTTAAATCTTGAGTTTCTTTTAATAACTACCGAAAATAGTAATACAGAACAAAAATATTTTGGCACCATCTGAAAATTTAAAAAAGTTTATATTTTCACTGCAGGTCAATTGTTTTCTTTATTTGATTTTTCTCTAATTTTAAAAAAATTTTAAAAATATTTTTATTCATTTACAATGAAATTCTAAACCATTTTCATTAAACAATAAATATTCAATTGCTTCTATTTTTCCTCTCTTCTATTGTTGAAAGTTAATGGTTTATTCTATTAGATTTTCTTTCTAATCATCATTCAAGAAATATTTTTTTAAAAAAAATACCCAGTTTTGTATATTTATAATTTTTATGTTTTCATTTTAATCAACATCTGAGATGTATTTTTTTTTTGCAAAAATATCCCGTTTGAGGTATTTCTTAAATTTTATATGTTTTATTATTTTGAATCAATCGTCTCACTAGCTATATTTTTTTTTTTTCGCAAAATATCTGAAATGTAATGGTATTTATAAATTTAATGCTTCATTTTGAATCACAATTATTCTCAAACACTTTTCTGTAAAAATACTGTATTTATAAATTTTAAGTTTAATTCTTAATAACCATTCAAAATACTTTTTTTGCAAAATACTTTTTAGAGGGTATTTCTAGAGTAAAACTCTAGGCTGTTTCTTTGTGAATCAAGCATTCGAATTTTTTTTCTTCAAGAAATAATTCGTTTATTTACCCAGGTCTTGGTAAATAATTCGTATATGCACTCCAAAAAATATTTACCTACCCACTGAGTATATTTACTCCACCCCACATCACTAGATTTCAGCCTCTTGGTTAGCTGAATGAATGTAATGACGTATATCTTCTGAGATCCTGGTACACAGACCATTTTTTGATAGATAACATTTTTAGAACATTAATGTCACATTCCTACAGTAGTGCAAGTCCAACTCACACCGCTTTTGTGAACTTGCATGATATCATAGAGAGAAGGGTGAGTGAACTGGTTCCTTGTGGTTGATGATCTGAGAACAATCATTATGTTTGCTATTTTCAATCACAACCCAGCTTTTGGAAACCCACCACCAAAGTTAAACTGTAGGTGTGCAACGTGACTAGCGCTGAAGTGGGAGGGAGAGACCTTAAATAATATTTTTTACTAGTGATTTCTGAAAAGTTTGAATCTCAGAGAATCAGTGTTTCTGCTAATGTTCTTCTCCCATGTACAGGCTATTCAAACTTTCTCTCCTGCTTCATCAGTGTCATACAGGTCACATTTCTTTCAACACAAAATGCTTCACAAACTTTTCGCAGTTCAGTGTTGTCTCAAAACATTGGAACATTTTTTTCTTCCTGCATGAAACAGCAGATGTGGTATCACAAACCACTGAACAGAAGAAACAAAGACATATTGTCCTTGATGTGTGGAGGCAATGTTCAGGTTTGGCTACGATATAAAGCATCTTCGGCCTTACCTCCCAGGTATTTTGAAGAAAATATTTTTTGGAATTGAGTGGATGCTGTCATTAGAACCCACCTTCACCAACAAACACAAATACATTGTGACCATTTTTCTATTTCTAAAGCACTTTATTAGATACATGATCTTCCTCAGTTGCTTCAAGAACAAAACCTCTTTGTTCTAAAACATAACTATAAGTACCTTTTTTCTTGTTCTTATCCATATGATAAAATTCTCTTGGGACATAGTGTGTTCGCACGATTTATCAAACATAACGTAAAACAGCTATGTGTATTTCGTTTGTTTGATACTTCCACTGATTTTGTAATTTTCGCGCATCTTTAGAGTAACCATCAAAACCATTGTGGGCGCCTTCATTGAAGTGCTTTTGGTGTAGTCAACATATTTCTTCAGGATAAAGGAAAATGATTCTTTTCCCTGTCATAACACACGATGAAATCCACCATCAACCACATAACATGCTGAAGCTGAAATGCAACTCAGGGTAGAAAATAAATCATAAAATACTGACATAAGTCTTGCTCAGTCCCTCCTTCATCAAAGAGTGACAATGGAAAGGAGCAGTCAATTCAAAGATACTGCAACTCTGTACCAGACTTTTTAGGAGATAGTATCTTCTACATACATGTAATAGGCAATTACTGTTTTTTTCGTTTAAATAATATCGCCAAAATTATTAACAACAGTTTTTGACAAACACAACTGATTTTATAAGCATTGTGGCAATTATACTTATCTGCACAATACCACTTCTGCTATAGATAAGAAGTGTCTACCAAAAATGAGCTACTTATTTCTGTTATCGGATGTTCAAAACTTATAAATGCAAAGAAAAAAGATTTTCTTAATCTCTCTTAAATATTCTATATTTATTCCTTCGTGATTGTGACTCTTTAACAAGGTTCCACAAAATGTTTATTAGGGAAAAGTTTTTCTTGTTGCTAAAAGAGCTCTGAGCATGATATTTGCCTGTTATTTATCATTTGGCTAAGCGATGTGCCCCAAAGGACGTCATCAACGCATCTCGCTCTCTGTGTTTGTATTTTGTTATCGATATATGATGGAAACGTGTTTCCATATGCTCAGATGTGCAAATATTCTAATCAGTCTAACAGTACAGAGATGATACATTTCCTGCTTCGAATATTAGGGAGCTGATTCGAAGAGACGTCACTTTCTACATATCGAAGTAAAAGTGACGTCTCCAACCTTAACCGGGGTACCAGAATCCCAATCATTTTGGGATCGATGCAAATGTATGAAATTTTTGTTAAATGTTGGGGGGGGGTTCCACAAACAAAAAAATCAGTGCCTAAAATTTTAGTTGGCTCTAAAGCGAAAGATTTCGAATTCATAATATTGTATCCTGCCAAAAGCGCGCTAAGGTCCGAGTATGTATCGATGTTTTGCCTCGCTTGTCAAAGTTTCACATTAGGAGAATGCCTGAAAGTGTATTATTTTCTTTCGTCCACTGTCTTATATTCATCCAATCAATCATTTCGAATTCTGATTGAATGAAGAAAATCTTCCACGAATTTCTTCCTGAATTTTTTTTTAGTTTTCGTTCCTAATTGTCTATAAACACAGACTCAAATTAGTGCGGAAAGGAATTTCAGACGTATCGAACCTTTCACGTCTTGATCGATGATTTGCATTAAAAGTTTTGTAATGTATTGTGATAGGGGGATTCGCTCTCAAAGATGAGCACGCAACAAAAAAAATCGCTCCGTGCGCACATTCAAAATAATGCATGAGATAGATAAAAGATCAAGAAAATGTATATTGAAATAATTCTTCAATTTAGAGTGTTAACAATAAATGATGAGTAAAAGCAGTCTGCTTTTGAATATTTTAGAAAAAAGATTTTTTTGCGTGATGCTATTGATAGTAACGTGCAAAAAATTTAAGGTTATCAGGCAAATGGTACTAGGATTAACTTGATAGTACGAAAATAGCTACGAGGAAAAAAAAATGAAAAAAAAAAAACAATAAAAGAAAGAGAGCAAAATTTAGAAAATGGAGGAAAATAGCAGACTGGAACATAAAAGAAAACTTGAACTGTGAACTGTTAGTTCAAAAAATGAGAAACAAAAGTCTTAGTAATTATGTATAATCAAAAAGAGTTTTTACATGGCCATAATTTTTAGTGAGATAATTTTTACCATAGTTTTATTTTAACAAACTTTATACGTAACTCATTTCTCACAAATTAATTTTCTTTTAAATAATAATTTACAAAATTTTTAATATCCCAAGCACTTTTTGTATAAATTTATTCATTTATTGTTCAATTAATCATACTTATTTTACTTCTCGGTATCTAGGTTTGATACGATTCCGCATTTATGAAGTTCAGCTTTTTTTGTTCCAAGCTTGTGTCATGTCTGTCAGTAATAATGTCCCTTGTACAATGCAACTTGCTTACTTGAAAGATAACTGGGTCCGTCAGGGCCTTCCTTTAAAGTTAGTTGTATATAACTCTTCTCCGTTCGTGGAAATTTCGTTTATAATACTATTTTATTCAATTAATATATATTTTTTTTTATTTCAAGTGCAGTTTATAATTTTAGAAGATTTCTTTTGCAAAATAACCGGTAATCTATTTAAACATTTCTATCTATCAACATCTAAAAAATTTAAATTGTTCTAAAACTTTTTATCTATTTAATATCACTTCAATTAAGCGAAATTAAATAAGTGTTAAAATGAAAGTCATTGTTTTTCATTACGCTCTTAACCATTGCTGAAGCTTTCTTCTGTTAAATCATAATAACAGTGGTGTTTCCCTCAAAATATGCTAAATAAAGCCTTGAAATAATTGTAAAAGCATCCTGAACAAATTTAAAATGCATTTATAATAATTGGATGCAGGGTAAACAGAAAACTTGGTCCGTTCTCGCTTCAAACACTTGATTAGCGATTTAGGTAAAATTTTGAAGCTCAGTTGTGAGCTTAATTTTCATTGAATATAATAAGTGTTGGTACTCATTTTATTCAGAATTTCAAGCTCTGCAACTTTTACATTAAAATGTTTTTGGTGGTATTAGTTGTTTTTGAGATATAGCTCGATTATTGAAAAAAGTCCTATTTTCTGACTACAAATCTGCACGCAGCGGCTAAAACTCACCTAGCAGGAGGGGGAAAACTTAGTATGTTCACTCCAGACCTAAACTGAAGGGATTAAAACAATTTCCAGCTTTCCCTTAATTAATTCAGAATTCGGCATTTTTTAACGACCCAACCACTGGGCTACATAGGACAGTAGGAATGTCAATGTGCTTATGTGATTGATTGTAAAGCCTCCAGTCTGCCACTTAAGACAGTTAGATGTTGATACATTTATTTATATTTCAGTCCTGGAGGGTAGGGCTGTAGCACTGTCTCTGTGCATAGATAAGTGTAAAACCTCCAGTCAGGCCCCCTTAGACCGTTGGCCTCTGGCCTTTTGTCAGACCTGCCATCCTACAGTTTTGCCACTGTTCTACAGATAGCAGAATATGTCCCCTCCTTGAATGTAGTTCAATCATTGTTTTGTGCTGGCCATGCTTCGCAAATCACGCCCATGCAGGAACTGGCTTGCCATTGTGTGACGTTTTCATTCCCCCCCCCCGAGACCTGGGAGGTCTTGTCCCCTGCTTTATCACCAATTACTGAACGATTCCTGCCCTTTTCCTCTTGTGGTTTCAGGTTCAATGTTTTGGTTAGGAAAGGATTCTGGGGAGAGGATGTGCTTTCCATTTCTTTTCCCTAGTAGATCTTTAATTTTGAGTAAATTTGTATTTTGTGCTTGCAGCGAAGTCAACACTGATCCTCTTGAATTTATCGACTAGCTACTTTATTGGGAAAAAAAAAAAAAAAAAAAAAAAAAAAAACCGGATAACGTTGAAACGCGTCGACTTTCAGGCAGAAGTCACAGAGTCCACAAAAACCTTTTGGAGGTTTACTGCAGTCAATTAGAATTTGCAATTAATTATTTCGTGATAGAAACATTAGTAACTAACGTTAAATTTAAACATTAGTAAGGCAACCATAGGAGCTAAAAATCTGTAAAATGATTTTTACTATTCATCCTAACGACTCAAAATAATTAAGTTTAAACTGACTACATCTCGAAATTATAGTTTCGGACTTAGTGACTTTTGCCTAAACGACGACGAACAGTAAATTCTTGGCATATTTCTATTTTGTCTTTCAAGAATACGGTTTTCCAACAAATATTTTACGAGGATATTATGAAAATGTTAGGTCCTTTCTTGTTTTTATACTTTGTTGGTATTTCTTTTTTTACCAGTTATTAATATTACAATTAAAGTATAATAAGAATCGTAGAAGTTAACTTTATTTTAGTCGGTAACAACTTAACGTGACAATTCAGGAAAAGCCACTCGATGTGTCGTGGCGCCAGTTAAGTAATCCTGAATATGTTCCTTATGTGTTCAAAATTAATTGATAAACTTTGAATAGAATTTAACTTTAAATATTTGTAATCGATTTTCTGTGTAATGGAACGCTATATTTTAAACAAAAAATGTTTTATTTCACGGAGATTTTTTTTATCACCTTTTGATGCATAGGAAAAAAGTATGTCATTCACTAGAGTTTGAAACTCTCGGCAGCTTTCTATTTATTGTGGACTTGAGTTGTCATGGATGCCCAGGGGCGGCCCCATACCCGGGCAAACCGGGCAACTGCCCGTGGGGCCAAAGTCGGAAATGACGCCAAAGCGGCAGTGTGACTAAAAAAAAAAATGTTTTAATAATAATGAGAAATAAAGAAATATATTTTAAAAATAAATGTATTGAATATATTATTTTTTGACCTTAAATATATCCGAAGATTAAAAATTCTCGCTATAGTAGTATTAAGTCATATTTCTAAGTAAAATTTTGTTTGATATTTAGAATGCGGGCATTATAAAATTAAAAAAAAAAATACTTTGGATATGTGAGGGAGAGGGCGCCATATTGTTGCCTCGCCCTGTTGGTAAAGCTGCCTCGGGCCGCTTCTGTGGATGCTCATATAACCTTTGCGCTTGTTATCTTATGAATCCAGTAACTAGAGTAATTTTGATTGGAACCGGCGAGTGATATATTGTTAGGAAGGTGAAATTCTCGGCTGAGTTCGTAGATGGACCATCTAGCTCAAATGGGATGGAAAACATGGGAGGGAGGAGGATTTTCATTTCGTATAACTCCTGTACGATTGGAGATGGAAAGTTAATTCAAATTAGGCGAATTATCGCTTCGTCATAAAGAAGAGCTTTTGTACTAGAAGTTTTTCGATAGTTGCAATTGCTTAGAAGTTAAGGCTGAAAGGTGATTTTTAACCCCTAACTACTCTAATGCTTTAACCCTTTAAGAGTCGCCTTTTCTTTTCTATCTAATAAGGTGACTCTCCCTGTTTTGGAAAGGGGCCGTCGTTTTCATACATCTAAGAAGGCATAAAATACTTGAGATGCTTATGGATTCTACGTAATTTTTGTGTCAAATTATAAAGCTAATTAATGATCAAATTTTAGTTCATAAGCCTAAAAATGCGAAAATTTGATGCTCGTCAATATGACGGGCGCGACGGTTAAAGGATTAACCTAAGCTTGTGACATCTTGTTGGAAAGCTCTCATCAGTTGCATTCTCTTCCACCCTTTTCATCCTCATAGCTACAACTATTATAAAATTAGCGGAGGAAATGACGATATGAGAGGTGAACTCCTCCTCCCCCTCTTTAAATATCGCCAGACAAAGGAATTTACCTTTGGCTTTCGGCTTGCCAACAGGATTTTTTTTTTGTAAATGTGTTTACATATATAATTTTCTTAGCAGCGGTATCTTAGAATGAATATTGAGTACTGAATATATGCTTATTGAAAAAAAAATCAATTTTGTAATGCTCTTTTAATAACAAAATTGATTTAGTATTAAAATTGTTTACTTCATGGTAGTTTTATCAAGTATTGATAATAATTATTTGTTATTCCTCTTGTTCAAATCGAACTTGAAGGAAAAAGTCGGTTAATTACTGAGAGGGAGAAGAAATTTCAATTTTTTTTTAGTTTCTTAAAATTTCTGTTTCAATATCTGTATGCAGTTATGCAATCCTGACCATCTCCAAATTACGCATTTTCATATATGGCTCTTTTTTTGGGGGGGGGGGGCGCTAAACGCTGCATTTTCCTGAATTACTTATTATACTATTAATGGTTTGTTGTTGGATGTCGTTATTTGAACTTTAAAATAGCTGTTTAACTTCGTTACCTAAAACTTTGTGAAGTCGCCGTTTTTCTTTTCATTTTATCTCCTCCCTAAAACTGTTTATTCCCTCATTTCAATGTTTCCAAAACTCTTTGCTTAAAAATTATGCAATGCTTATTACAAAGTTTTATCAACTATTAAATGATTAAAAAAGTGGTTCTAAGTTGAGAATCTTGATTGATTTCATCTATAGATTTAAAATAATTGGCAAAGCCATTAGACCAGTCCCCCCAGCCCCAACCAGATTCCGATTTCGACAGTTTTTATTTCATATGAAAGCTTATGACTCCTAGATATGTCATCCCCCGCCCCCCATCGCTTTCCATTTTCGAGAGATATTGGAAAATAAAACTTTGACAGAGTCCCCCAGCCTGAACAAAAGGACCGATTCTGCCAATTCATCTCGCCACTTTGCAAGCATAGCTAACCGATCAGAATGTTTCCCTGTTATTGTGCAAGTTTAAAACAGTATTTTGGTTCTGTAATCGCTTCAAAGAACATGGCGTTTCAAGAATATTGTAAAGACTATTTGCAGGTGATTGAAACTGTTTATTTTGAGCGATATCATACTGATTCCGATTTCACCAATTTTTTTTCGCCAACTTATTTCGCCACTCTGCAAGCATTGCTCAGCTGTCAAAATGTTGAACGTTTTTAATAGTATTTTTTTTAAATCTATATGCGTTTCTATCAACATGGTGCTTCAAGAATATTATAAAATACCTATTGTAAGGAATGGAAACTATTAGAGCGATATCATACTGTATTTATGGATATGAAAACTTTTACGCAGAAATTCGTGACAAAGTTGTGCAAAATATTACAACTCAAATGGTGTTTTGATCTTTTTATAGCCTATTCCACTAATCTATATGCATTGTTTAAAACAGAAAAAGTAGTGATTGCGAGCCGCGAAGAGGCGCGGTGGTGGGTCCAATGCGAAGCACGGTTGGTACTGTTAGTTTTCATTAAAATATGCATCTGAGATTCATATATAGTTGTGTCCAGTAGTTTTGAATCCTTGTCTTTTATTGTGTATCTTTTGCTGATTACGGATTTAACTTAAACATTTGGTTTTAAAATGTTTAAAAGCACTGGGTATTGTGTGCTTCTAAAGTATAGCTGTTTCAAAAATTATACCGCCGATAAAGTGGCGTAAATTGAATGACGTTGCAAAAAAAAAAAAAAAAAAAAAAAAAAAAAACATATCGGCATTACTAAATCAAATTTACAGCTCTCTGTATTTTACAGCAGCGTTAAAAATCCCGTAATGTGCACCATCAAGGCTTTAATTGCCTTACTGCTAAGCAAATGATATTCGGTGTGTAGTCTTAACACCAAAATTGTAGGTCTGTATCAAATTTGAACTGAACCCATTTACTGATTGTATCGTTTTGCCTGTTCGTGTGTATGTGAACCTAATAACTCAAATACGCAAAGGGATCGATGGATGAAATTTTGTATGTGATTTTCACATCAAAAGTGCAGATCTGCGTTCAATTTTGGGCCCATATGATGAAAGGGAAGAGGCCCAGAATGATATTCGAATCTTTTCAACACACCACGAAACTAAAATCGAATCGTGTTATATTTTGTTACTATACGAGATTTAGAACTCTTCCCGCTGGTTACCAGTGACTTCTATGTAAGGGGCCGTTCAAATATTACGTAAGCGTGTTTTCGGTATTTTTTGACCCCCTTCCCCCCCTTGTCAGCAAAAATAAGCAAATCGCAAGCCCCCCTCTTATAATTACGTAAGCAAACTGCAACCCCCTTGTTCTTTTTTTTTTTTACAAAACGTATAACAGTAATAATATAATTTAAAAAAATTTAGGACGTAATTCAAATAAAAAAACTCTAACTCGGCTTAAAATGAAAAAAAAAAAGTGTAACTTTAATTTATACTTACAATTTCAAGTTTAAGCTTACAAAAATCAAGTTTAATTTTCTTTTGCCAAATTTAACTTTTTTTTCAAATTTAATTTTTTTAAATTAAATTATTTGTGCAAGTTACAAGAGATTTTCGGAAATAAAGTGATTTTAATGTCTTACGTAAGCATCATTCGTACTCCCCCTCCCCCCCTTGGGTGCTTACGTAATATTTGAACGGCCCCTAAATAACCTACCGAAGAAAATAAAATCTCATAGTTAAAATTTTTAATTAACAAATAAAAGTAGTCTGACGAAATTGGGTCCATCTACAATGAGAAATTCTGATTAAAGGAGCCTTTACGAAAAAGTATACCACTTTGGAAATTTTGATTTGTTCACATATTGAATGGTCTGGTGTGTTGTAATTTGTTTTATATTTTAAGCGTTTATTTGTATGTCAGATGTTTATTTTGATTTGATATTCTTACAAAGATTGACGCATAGTCGTTCGTTTAATCTTTCAAGTATATTTCATTATTTTTATTAGGCTCCTTTTTTGTTAATTGTTTGTAATTTTGTTTATCAATTCAAACGCCCTGCTGTCAGAATAATAATTTTTCGTCATCTGAAAAGGCTAAATTGACAAATAAAGTAATCCATAAAAAATCTCTTGGAAGCTCCTGAACGAAGAAAACAAACAAACAAATGAAATCAGACCCTTCTTCGGGGTTTGAAGTAAGAAGTCGTCTGGTTGTTACGAACCGGGAGCGGAGGGGGGGGGGGGGGATGCCATTCATTTTGACTTTTGGGAAAAAGTCGCTGACGGCTCTTTAGTGTTTAATGCCTTTTCTATTAGCGTTTTATGACATGCACTTTACCACCCATGTCGCTCTGCGGGTTGGGGGGTCTGTCTCCCGTCTGACGGAGGTATGTGATTGAAATCGTCATCGAACCCGACGTCTTCTGCGAAGTGCCCATGGTTTGTTTCTGGGGGCGTTGGGAAGCTTAGGGCTAAAGAAGAGAGATATTTCGGTATAGCTTGGACGTGAGTTTCGATATCTCTGACTAACTATTACGGTGCTTCAGAAAGAATGATTCTGGAGGTTTTCGTCTAATGCTTATGGTGACTTGTTTGTTACATTTTATAAATAAAAATTGTTCAGATTTATTTGATCGAGCTCTGGAAATTAAATGTAAATGAAAAACAAAGCTCACCTTCGTAGTTTTTAGACTCGTTTTCTGTTCGAGTTCTTAAATTGTAGTATTCCAGTGACAATATTTGCTGCTTCGCATGCATTAAAAGAGGAAAATAAAAAAAGATCTTCTCACGAACTGTGTTTGCAGAAACCTGGTTTTTTATATAGTTTTTTAATTAATGACAGTGTGACGACGATACCTATTCCTTGTGTTTTTTAAGTTCTTATTGGAATTCCTGAAATCTTATATCGTTGTTCGTGACCTGTAAGCTTGTAGAAAATTTTTATTTGAAACTTTCTTAATGAAATCCATGAAACTAGGGAATTCAAAGATCTTCTGAGATATTTTTATTCTTGACATATCATTTTGTCTGGGAGACAATTACGCAAGGAAGTATTTTGCATTAATATTTGCGGATTTATTGGGTTCACATATACATGGACAGGCAAACTTCCCATGTATGGATTTCGACCAAAATTTGGTTCAATGTTGATGTTTACTCCACATACAAAATTTTATCCGTGTAAACTCGTTGTGTTTTCGAGTTGTCTTGTTCATAGACCGACTGAGAGACATAATTCCATTTTGTCCTCTTTTTAAAAGTCTAAAACGATTTATCAAACAAGATTCATGAAATTCTGGACGTCGAATTTTTGACGATTACCATACTTTCTCTTTTTATACTTAGCTTAGAAAGTGAAAATTGTATAATTGCATTTACAGATATGTAAATTGGACGCAGTTGTGTAATGGAAACTATCTACGGAATACACATTTTGAGACCTTAGTTGTTTTCTAAAATTAATTTTTTCATTGTAAATAGCCTGTGGCGCAACGAATAAGAGTAGGTTTAGTTTTGCGTAGCATACACGGTATTTTGAAATCGTGAAAACGAAAACCATGAAATTTGATTGATTTCTTGTCGCGTAATGAAGCCCAATTTGCCTAAATGTGGGCAGGATTTTTCAAGGCTTGCTTTTCGACGCTTTTTAATTAAAGAAAAGTAAAGATTTTTTTTTTCTTTTTTGCGTGGAAATTTACCGAAATGCAAAAATTCAAGCGATTGAACAATAAATATATATAAGCGCTTTCCCATAGTTAACTTCATAAAAGTATTAGGGATGTAATGATTAGTGATTTTTTGACCGAATACCAATTTTTTTTTAAACTCTTCACTTTTGATTGTAAATGAAATATTTTTCAAATTTTAAATGCAAAAAATTAAGATTAAATAAAATTGAGTTTTTATTATTTGTATATTTAAAAAAATGTCAATACATGTATGAATATGTGTAATATTTTAAATACCTTAATTCCAATAATAAGAAATGAGAAACCTCGTCATTTTGGGATTGCTTCAAAGAAATGAAAGAGCCATCATTGCAGAACATGCCAATGAGGAATACAAAAGAAAATTGAATGTATAATTTAAATTTCTAAAAGTAAATTTCTATTTTAATAAAGAATTTCTAATAGGTAGGATGGAGTGTTTACTTAATTGGTAGAAAAAAAAAATGCGGAAAAATTTCCGAAGTTCGCAAATTTAACAAGAAAATATCTTTCAACATCTGCAAGCATTATATAGTGACTGTTTGTTTTCTGAGGCTGGTAATATATATGAAATCATATGGAACAGGCTTTTATAAATGATATGAAACATTATTAATCACACTTATGTACTATGCAACTTAAAATTGGATAAATGTTAGAGATTTTTTTAATAATAAATTTGCGGGAATATAATTCTGCAATATTCGTTATTAAATATATTTAAGACTTTTTATCCTGAATTTATTCTGCTTAATAAGTTCAGGATAAAAGTTTTGGCCAAACAGAATATTCGGAAAAGGGCCGAATAGGCCTCATACTTAATATTAGATACATCCCCCTAGTTGATATACGTGTATGAAAAAGAAAAGAAAAGAAAGGAGGAAAAAAAAAAAAAAAAAAACCAGACCTACTCCTGAAAATGCTGAAAAATTATTATTCATGCCTAATAATTTCAGGCTTTGCAATGATAAATTATATGTAACTTGAATAAATAAACCTATGCAACTTAAAATTGGGTAAATGTTAGATTTTTTGATAATAACGTACTGAAATGTAATTCTGCATTATTCTTTGTTAAATGCGTATTTGAAAGCACATTTAAAAATTTTTTTATCCTGAATACATTCAGCCGAATATCTACTTACTATTCGGCAAATGTGCCGAATACCGAATAGTTGCCGAATATTCGTTACGCCCTTAAACAGTATTGCATTCTGTTGCAAAACCATCGGGAGTGTTTTTTCCTCGATTTCCTTCGTATGCTTCCACAGCATAGCGGCGCGATTTGTAGCTTAGCAGCATAGTCAATAATATCGAATATGCAGGTTGGGCTTCTTCCCGTTGACCGGTTGGAACCAATATTTGAAACATTAGCAATTTTAGCGTCAAATCTCGCTTGTTGTATTTTTGAATTATCGTGTTCACATAAACACTGGCAGACAAACGAACAGAAAGTCTACCTTTTGACGGATTTAATTCATAATTAGACACATAACTACAGTTTTGGTGTAAGGATCATGTGTTAAAATTCAACAATCTAGCTTAAGTTTTTGAATTATCGTATTCGCATGCATACTGATACTAATTCCAATAATGGTTTTTAACGCGCTGGGGGAAGTCATTCTAAGACATGGAGGGTCCTGAAAATGTCGAGGTCGAATTTTTTAATAATTACATTACTTTCTATGCTTCGTATATGGGAAAATAATAACTGCAAATCTAGGGTAACCATGCGTCCGGTTTTCTATCTCGCGTCGGGACTACTATCTGGATCTTCAAAATGTCCGGATTTACACCAGTGAATGCGGCGAGAGAGAAATTTGTCTGTAATTGAGAAAATTGGACGTATTCGAAAAAGCTGACATCATTCTGCCAATAAAAGAAAATCTATTGTTTACACTGTTTACATCCCTTGTTGATGATCCCCCTCACCCAGACCCAGTTCAAACTGAAAAAGAGCGTTGGGGGTTTTAATTCTGTATCTCATTACTAAAATTTTGAATTACCAAACATTAATAAAAAAATGCATATTTTTTGCATTCTGACGTCTTAAAATTTTTTTTTTTTCACCTCTTCAAACTGTTGTGAAAGTGGGTCGTAGGCAGCATTTAGAATTTTATTCTCTACTTTGACCCCCCCCAAGACCCTTTAACTCCCCGGGTGTGTCCGATTTCAACTAAATAATTATGTAGCCCATGTAAATCAGATTTTTTCAAGCATTTCGAATTATAAGGTAGAAAACCATTGCTTTGAGAATTAAAATTTTTACTTTAGTAGTTTTAGGTTGTTATCGTAACCAGTGTTTAAACATTCGTTTTCCTACGTCTAACTTTTCGATTCTCGCCGTAGGTATGCGATGCTTTAGGCCTGAGCATTCCTTTGCCAGTCGTAAAAGCAATAATAAGCACTCATCTCTCCCTGGATTGAAACCACTGAATTGTTACCGTGAAGTTGAATTCTATTGGAAATTTTGGAGGGTTTTTGACTTTTATTAACACTTTGGAAGCGGGAAACGTTAAATAAAGTAAAATATCACGTTTTTTCAATTACCCATCATCAAAATTTTAATTCAAGAGGAAATGCGTACTACTTTAGATAAGCTTGAGACAGTTAATAGATGTACAGAATCGTCATATTTTTTAATGATAGGTATATACTGTGTAGAAAGCACGTCACATTTGTATTTTTTTTTAAACCCAGGCTTGAATCTAATCTATCCTGCACAAAAATGTGTTAGAGTACTATATTAGAGATGGAATTCTAGACATTTTCCTCGATAGAGAATGGAAAAGGTATCTGCACTACTTGTTAAAGTTGCTTAAAATAAATTTACAGAGATAAACATATCCCTTTAGTTTTTTTTCTATTTATTCAATAAATAGCTTTAATTTTTTTTAAATGAAATGTGAATATGTCATCACATGATATTGATATATGATAAACATGGCATTAAGTCTCTTTGATATTGTCATTCTCGTTTGTCTGGTTTTTTATTGCGGGAATATTGTGGTAAATACAATTTCAGGCACAGCAAACTATGGATTATCAGTTTGTCAGTCATTCGCATAAAAGCATTTTATTATTATTACTTGAAAAATCACCCATCATGGTATGACGGGTACCGATCCCCACCTCTTCATTCGAGAGATTTCCCGTCGTCTGACGTGTTTAAATAGATGCGAGAGAAATGTTTAACATTGATTAAACCAAATAAAATAAACATACTGTATTATGACAGGAAATATGTTTTTTATTTTACATATTATTTACCTATTTCTTTATTCAAAAACCTCTTGGTAGAACAACATTCAGTGTGAAGTATTTTCGTTATTTAACAATTTTCCTTGTACGTCAGATTGTCTTTGTATTGCACCTAAATAATGGATGCATCGTGGCGTCCTAACTATATCACGCGCATGATATACCACTGACGTAATTTACTCCTTTCTATTAAAAAACGGAAATTAATTTCAAATATAGGATTAATATAATTTAAAATTTCTCGGAAACTATTGGTCATAGCGAGATAAATTTTATATCAATGAATAGCAAATTTTATTTCACTATTTTAGAGCTATTAAATTTGAATTTAGAACGACAATTACTCTTTTAAATTTAAAATTACTGAAATTTAGGTGCTCTAACAATGAAATAATGCTGTTTAACGTCTCGCAGTGCTATGGCTCGAGTTTTATTGTTGGTGACGTCAGAACGTTACCGAGAGACAACTCTGGGTTATTATATTAGTATTTATTTACTCTGATAAACGTGTTCAAACTTAGGAGTTCCGAGATAACGGCGATGAGCTTGTGATTTGTGTGATTCTACAATGGTTTTCCTTCCTTAATATCATGTGTAGAGTCGTGTAAACAGCTGCAGCGGCAGTTTCGGATTTTGTTTTTATTTGGTGGTTTGTGTTGCGTTCGGCTGCTACTGCTCGTGAACTTTTGATTGAATGGTAGCCGGTCGCCATTTCTTTCCTTGTCTTTTTTATTTCTACGTGAACAGCTGTTCAGCTAATATCCTTTCATTTTTTTTTCTTTCTTTCTTTAGTGCTTGGTCTGGACTGTTTTCATACTGTGCTCCTCGCTTTTTTTTATTGCCTCAACAATGAGTAATATCCAAGAATCTTCAATTATGGATTTTCAAACACCTGACAATTTGTCTCTCACCATTAATAACTCTCTTAACAAACCTATTCTGGCACTTAGCTCCAAACAATTTATGGAAATTAATATCGTCATGTCACATCAAACTGTCGGGTTGCGAATACCAACCAGTGGGAGTTTTCTCCCCTAAACTTTCTCGTATACTTCCCCAAAATGATGCCGTTTCTCCTTCCCCCGCGCGGCTAAAAAAATTCGAACCTACTGTTATCCAGAATCGAATGACTATCAGAAGGTTTTTCATTATAGTGATTGAAAAATATCTAGGTAAAGAATCAAATTCAAAATGATGCCTGCCGATTAAAACGCATATCTATCGCATACTGCTAGGTTTCACTCTTGCCGTCTCAAGGACAAACTGACGTAATTCGCTCCTTTCGCCTGCACAGAAGATTGCTTCTAATACGCATGCGCGTGGAGATAACGGAATGGTTTCAATAGTAAATTATACAGACCGACAGACAGTCAACCCTTTGACGGATTTGGCCCAAAATTTTATACGGACCTACATTCATGACGATAAAACTGTATCAAATTTTATCCATCTAGCTATTCAAGTTTTTGAGTTATAGTGTTCACATGACTTCGGACATACAGACAGACAGACTTCCCGTTGATGGATTTTGTCCAAAATTTGATAGAAACCTACAAATTATGTTTAAACACCACATACCAAATTTCATCCCCGTAGCTCTCATAGTTTTCGAGTTATCGTGTTCACAGACACACAGACATAATTCCAAAATTGTGTTTTTCGGACTCAGGGAGGTCTAAAACGTGGAGATTCGTCAAAATCTCGAGTTCGAATTTTTTGACGATTACAATACTTTCCCTTTGTATGCGAGAAAGTAAAAATGAACCCCATCGCACTTCATACGTATATAAAACAAAATATTTCGCAGTCAGAACTAATTACAAATATGCGACATACTAGACAGGGCAACGTCCTTTTTACTACATGGGACCCGATTTGCGCGGCTAACTTACTCACATTAACCAAACTGCTTGATACTCCAATATCAGCAACCATCCTATGGGAAAACATCACTACAAAATTTCTTCTGACATTCCGACAGCAACATCGCTTGAAGAATTAGCGTCTGAACTCTCTTGCTCAAATGATATTGTCATTACTCATATGAGAAGATTTGTCAAGCAAAACACCCAACCGGAAGCTGCACCGGTCCTAATCGTCATATTGGGGATAACGCTTCCAGAATATGTTAAAATGTGGTTTATTCATCAGAGAATAAACTTATTCATTGATAATACTGCTAATTTTATTGTTTTTTCCCCCTAAATGCAGTACTTGTTATCCGTAGTTTGTTTGTACTATAAAATACCTTCTCTTACGTCTGTAAACGGGCATATTTGAGATTTTGTTATGCTAAGCCATCATTGTGAATACACATTTCTGATTATTCGTGTTTTTTGCTTATTCGTTCCTTGTTCTGTTAGTACGAGTAATAATGAGTTTGTGTTAAAAAATAGTTTGTAGACTCAAGGCAGTGTAGGCAATTGCCTACGGGACTTGCAACTTAGGGGATCGCGAGTTTTCCCCCCCCCGGTATTTTCAGTGTAATTTAATTTTGTGTCTTTATTTCATTTATAGAAGAGTCGTGTGTTCAAATTAAAATAACGTCTTTTAAAATTCAGAATATTATTCATAAGATTTTTTTCATGTCTTCAGACTCGCTTGCAGATCAGTGCGATCTTTTTGCAGTTAGCTGGCTCACAACCCTGGCAGGGTTCGCACGCGTTCTTAAAAGTCCTTACTTTTACATTTAGTCCTTAAAAGTCATTACAAATCCTTATTTTTATGCCCCATTTTTTAAAAAGTCCTTGAAAGTCCTTACTTTTTGTCACCTCAGCTAGAGCAAAATACATGCAGTATTTAGAAAGTGAAAGATCCAAATAAAAGACTGAAACAAAAAGCTCTAGGAAGAAATAGATTTTTTAAAACAAAAGAAAATGTTCCAAACAAATGGGGAAGCAAATGATTTAGCTAATGAGGCTGAAAAGTCAAAGGACATAAATTCATAATAAGGACATTTATTCAATCGAATGAACTAAGAAAAACAATTACTGAAAAAAAAAATTAAAATAAATACCTTGAATGTAAAATTGAAAGAAAAAAGTTTGGTTTTGATTACCAGTTTCATGGTTTTTTTTTTCATCAATTTATTAACTCATATTTTTAAGAGTTTTTGTCGTGTCAAATTTGAAATGTATCTTCTATGTTTTATATTATACTTTATCATCTAATAGGTTGAATTTTCAAAAATGAGACATTTTATTTAAAAATGCATGCAACAATTCGTTAAGTTTATTCAATTTAGCGGTCCTTATTTTTTGGTTTTTTTAGTCCTTAAAAGTCCTTGATAGTCCTTGATTTTCTTTTAAGGAAATGTGTATGAACCCTGCCTGGGAAACTTAGTATTATAGTATTTAGATTGAGATAAAACGTTTTGCAATCTTTTTACAACTGTGTTAGAAATAATTTTGAATTTTTTTTATACGGGAGGTACTGAAACAAGCTCTCTTCAAGGTGAGTCGCAATTAAATGTTTTGTTATTTCAAGTCTGCCGTCAAATTTGTTATTTAAAAACAGCCCATGAAGAGATTAAATTAAAATCAATAAAACTAATATCTGGTTTTTGGAAGTTATTGAGGAGAAAAGGGGACCCAAAATTTACGTTGCCTGAGGAACTGTACGTAACTTTATCCGGCCCCGTGTAGATTACATTTGTGATTTCAAAGTTGTAATTGAATTTTCTATTCAATCATCATCATTTGAGGAATCTGAAACATTTTACTCATACAAGCCCTTGCATAGAACGTTTCTTTATACAGTAGAACCCTGGAAATCTGAACGTTTTTTTTTTAATTTTTTAAAAAAATGTTTACTGAAAAACGAAGGAAAAATAACAAATACAAATCGGAAACAAAGCCAATGCTTACTACCAACTTAAAAGATGCATTCGAATTGGTCTTTAAGAAAGAATACAGAGCATTAATTAGTAGAAACAAACTCGTTTGCCACTGTATCGTGAGAATCGCCTCGAGCTCTTTCCCTGCTCTTTCACAGAACACCCAGAGTCAATACTCTACTGCGTTTGGTATATCAATGGTGTTTTACCGAATTTCCTGGATAATCCGTGTTTGCCGGAATCCGAACAAAGGTGAGCCCCAATTAGTTCGGATTCCCAGAGTTCTATTGTTGTAGTTTACTGATGGACATTGCAAACCACCATCCTAACCTTGAAGAGCACCCAGCGGGAATGTTCTTCCGTCGACTTTCTCATAAACTTGCACACTATGGATTATTTTGTGTTTAGTTTCGTGGTACAAAAAGGAAGTAAAAGAAAATCATGTATGCATTTTTAACTTCACCCCTTTTACGGACTGGATCTAAAATTTGACACAGATTTCACACACCGAATTTCATTTATCTGACTTCTTGCATTTTTCCCACACGGACAGGCATGCCGACAGTCTGAAAAATTTCCCCCAAAACTGGATACAAATCTACAGTTCTTATGATAAAACCATATGCAAAATTTCATCCATCTAGCTTGTTACATTTTTAGACATGGGGTGGACAGACTTCCCTTTGAAAGATTTCGTTCAAAATGTTATGCCAATCTAGATTTTTATGTGAAGACCACATTTCAATTTTCATCTGTCTAACTCGTTCCTTTTTTGAGTTATGGGTTCATAGACAGACGGACATAATTTCAGAATGTTTTTTTTTATTCGGGTCTAAATCGGGGACATTCACCGAAATCGCGGAGATGAATTTTTTGACAATTACGGTCCTTTCTGTTTTGTATACTTCATATTTCGAAAAGGTAAATTTGCGACTTTTATCAGTGGAAATAAAGAGCATCAATAATTTTTGAGGTTTGAGAAGAATGTTATCGGAAAGTGCTCGCAAAAAGTTAGTACGGTAGAGTCTCTCTACAGCGAATTTCTCCCTATACCGAAATTTTTAATCGTAATGTTAAATAACATTCAAAATATTCTCCATATAACGAAGTGGTTGTCTCCCTATAACGAATTTTTTCAGACCTTTATCTTTTCGATTTTTGTCATTTTTGAAGAAAGCTGATAATTTCTGTGCAACCAATTCGTTCACACTTGCCTGTTTCCGGAACCACTCACTCTTAAAATGTGAAATTTTTTCTGAAAATTTAACATCACGAAATGCAAAGAAATGTAAAATAACGGAATTTTTCAAGTAAAATAAACGTAAGTACATACTAGTACAAACTATTCTCTAAATTGGTGAATTGTCTTAACTTTTGAGCATTTTATTTATACAAAAAAAATTAGTATAATTTTAGCAAATTTATAATATATATTACTTCATTTTTAATTGAAAATCATAATTAAATACATTTGAATTTACTTATCGCACTATTGAAAAGTTTGGAACATTTACTTAAATAACTGCAAGAATCTCTAATCTCCATATAACGAAATTTTCTCTATAACGAATTTTTCAATTGGAACCAAGCGATTTCGTTATAGGGAGACTCCACTGTATTTCCTTTCAGTGGAATAGGTTATTTTAAGGGGCAGAAATTATAGGCAGTGACATTTAGAAATTAGAGCAGGGATGAGCAAAATTCTTTTTGGGCGGTCACATGCAGTTTTATATGAGCATTAAAAATGTTTATTTACTCTCCATGATGTAAGTTATGTTCAGTTTTATAATCATAATAAGAAAGAACCGCTCAATGAATCCGTAAAATTTATTTCATGAGGGGAAAAAAAAAGTTCTATGTGTAAAGCAAGTCTTAACATTTTACGACCAATTTTATACTTTTTAAAAATAAGTATGAATGAAATACATAAGAAATATAGATGATCTTTTTTTAATTTTTGAAATCGAACATACAATCGAATTGGTCGAATCGAGATAAATATACTTTCGAGATAACGCTAATTAAACATAATATTTAATGAATTAACTTTAAATAAAAACATGGAATCACATTCATAAGTTATATCACAACTTTTAAGCTGATTGCGATTTGAAATGGGGAGGGGAGACGCATATAGAGTTGTTTTATAATCACACAATTTTTTAATCTTTAACAACAAGTTCCTTTGTTATTTTCTTTAATAGCAAGAGAATTAAAGAAGTACAAAGAAAAAGAAGAAGTGGGGGAAAAACACACTAAGAAAAATAATTTAGAATTAAAATTATTCCATATACAAATTTATCAAATAACCATGAAATTCATATTTTGTTTGTGCTCCTTTTATTTATTATATATTTCCATGTGAGCTGTGGAAGAAATTTTCTTTTGAAAATGGAACGTTTTTTTTTACCCAAAAAGTAGTTGAGAGTACGAAAGCTGTGGGTTATGAAAACATATTTAACTTTTCATAACCCATAACTCTTGTATTTCAGTTTCAGGGCATTATTTCGTCTAAAACGAAACACCCAAGAACTTCTGCAGAAAAGCTATTATTTAAACTCTTAAAAAATTGGCAGAGACCGAAACAATTATATAAAGCAGCAGTTCCCAACTTTTATTTCCTCCCGTACTTCTTGATAAGTAATTTTATTTTTGAGTATCCCATACTGTCATGCCTTTACGCAAAGAGGTTTTTATTAATAATGTCAAAGGCTTGAGTCAGTTTAAAAGTCAAACGACTCGAATTGATTTACTAACATTCGTGGGATTTATTTTTGATTTTACATTTTATTCAATTTTTTATAATATTAGTTCAACGCCAAAGCAAGTGAAAACAGCATTGAAATAATTTCGCATTAACTTGTGATTAAAGTTAATACTTAAGTATCGTTCTAATCAACTATTCAATTGGAAAACTGTTTCAATGAAATCCTTGAGCTTGAGTGAACTGAATTTTATAAAATTTATGTTCAAATAAAGACATATCTCCATGTTTGGAGCTGCGTCAAGCTTACTGCGATATTTGTTTTTAATATACGCATAAAACCAGTATGTTCTTTCCACAGATTCTGTGTTCGTGAAAGGTATTCAATATTTTATTGTTTTAACACTGAGTTCTGGGTACGGTAGACTTTCGGACTTGCATAATTTTCACTCGAACTTGGGGGGAGGGGGAAAGTTGAAACTTTTTTACTTAACAATACAATAATTTTACAATAACTTTTTTTAATATTAATCCGTTGTCATTTTTATGCTTTCGGACCAACTGTTTTGACCTTATGCTTTTTACCAACAGTTTCGGAACAGTTTCAGTTGGAAACCTCTGATTTTCAGGGTGGTTTCGTTGTCGTGTGCGAATGCCATCAATTCCAAATGATAAATGCATCTCGACATGGCTTGTAATTGGTTTGTCAACCGAAGAAATTGCTCTGGTTGCGTTTCTTTAGACGGGAACGGCATTCCTGTTGGGCGAAATCGTTTTGTGGTCATTTTGATGGCCGTGAGAAAACCAGAAACGAATCGTTTCGTAATTGTTGCGTCTGCTCTTTCTGACCTTCTCCAGCCATCGGTTACGCCTTTCGGGGTCAGCAAGTGCTAAGTGTGGGGATCAGTGGTCATTGTCATTTTTTACGACCCTCACATCACCATCCCCCTTTCTTTGGGGGTGACTTCGCGGCTTCTTGAGCCGTGTAAGTGGATAATTGCATGCTTCTTGCCTTGTGCTTTATCTTTTTACCATCCCTTTTGTCAGGTGGTTTGTTGCACGTTGGTGGTCTTTATCGCTCCCTATTCTTATGCCATTGCCAATTCAGCATTTTATTGTCAGCCATTATTTGTTAGATGTGCAGCGGGACATTTTATGTGGCTTTTGGGATGACCCAAGATTTATTTCTGGGAGGGAAAGTACTGGCGAGGTTTGCGAAAGCGAGGTTCGCCATCGATGGGAATTTCGGTATAGGTTTTAGTTTTTACTAGCTGATATAACTGCCTTTGATCTGGATGAAACTACAATTTCGTGTCTTTCAACATAATAAGTGCTTATACCGTTACAAAGGTTACAGTGTAGTGGCACGTGCAATACATAATTTGTAAATATTATTTTATTTATATTTCATTTTTTTCTTTTATAACGATTGGTTTCTGACTTAATTTTATTCTTGAATCTTTAAAATTTAGTTTAGAAAAATATAAGATAAAGTCAAAATTTTGATAAAAACATTTTAATATGAAAGTGATTAAATAAAAAGTTGAAGATTTATTATCTGCTCAATTGTCCCCTCACATTTTTACAAATATTTTTAATATATTTGATGCAAAAATACCTTAATATAAAATATTATACTATATAAAGGCCTCTTATCGTGTGTAACTTTATTTTTTTAATTAAAATAGGAATATCAGTTGCATTAAACAATTTTTAAAGTATTTTTAAAAAGCACAAAAAAATAATTTTTTCCAAAGCTTTTAACTAATTTTTAAAGATTGATACAAAATTTAGTTAGACATTGAGAGCGTCAAACTCAAAGACAAAGAAATAAAATGAATTAAAATATCTGTAATATTTTCATTTAACAGGAATGGCGTCACTAAAAATAAAATAATCTATTCTATATATGGAAACATAGTTTTTAATCAATAAAAAATTAACTATTTAATTTATTGCCGCGAAATCGTCTCTTTGAAGGAATGAACCTTCCTTATGCTTCATAGTATTTTTTAGAAAAATTTGGAAAAAGATATCTATTCAGTAGTTTGGATTTTAATAGCGTACAAACTATTTTTGAATTTTTACTTTTATTTATGTGGATAAATATGTTAAATTTTGAACTTTTGTCAAATATTTGTTAGTTTCGGGGGGGAAAAAAATGTTGTTCCAAATAAAAGGGCTTACATTTTTTCCATTCCCGACTTCTTCTCCGGGGAGGAAAAAAAAGTGCAAAATCATAAAAGAAATTTCTGCCAATTGTGTGCCATCAAAGAAAAAATCTCATGAAATTAGAAAATAAATTAATTAATCTTTTTTTCAGTCAAAGTGAATGGATTGTTTTTGGTTACGAATGTTCCTCCCTCACAAAAAAACCCCTGTTAGTTGTCTTTTATTTATAATGAAATATTATTATAATTTATAATAAAATGAGAACCGTTATAATTTAAAAGTGACCAAATTAAGAATTTTTGTAAGGATGAGTATGCAATATAATATTCTGACTCTGAAATTCTCGCAGTGTTGTTTTACCGTTGATATTCATGTCATATATTTAACCGAAATTTGATTCGTTTAACTTATGACATGAACAATCGTATCTGTAAAACTACCCTCCCCCTCATTTTTGGTTTTAATAAGTAGTTTATATATTGTCAAGTTAAACGTATAGTAACTGTTCCCCGTCCGATTTATCTGATTGTGCAACGAATGCTTTTTTTATTTAATATTTTTGAGCGAATATACGTGCATTGAATCTAACGAAGTATTTTTTTCTAGCCAAGCTGAGATTTAAAATAATTTTTTGTGGTCGAAAAAACTTCTATTTTTATTGGGAACAAGGGTGAAAAAATAATAATTAAAAAAAACCTGCCTTAGGGTTTAATGGACTTTTTCCATCACATTAAATATCCGTCTGTTTTGCTCATTTGAAAAAAAAGTATGCTTTTTATTCACTGCATAGTAGTGTTATTTTTTTCTCTTCGGGGGGGGGGCTCGGCCAAAAAAAATGGAACCTTAAGTCTAAAAATTTATAGCATGATAATGTTTTAATCTTGATTCGTCTGACATGATTGCATTAGTCGTTGCACACTGTGCATAACGATTTTTATTTCACGGAATTTACAGAAAGAATCCCAGGCTAAAAACATTATCATTTTAATAAAAAATCCACTGTTTTCTAATATGTTTGTAATAATAAACTGGAAAATCGAACTTTTTTTTATTTAGTCGCACGAAAACTTAAAATATTCGCATTAATCATTCATAATCTTTCTATTTTGTTGCACGCAGTTATATATAAAGAAGAACCATTGTTACAAAATTGTGTTAAATACTAATTTTGAATAGTAAAGACCATGCAAACGCAAATTGTTTTTATTAAAATTTATTAAATGCTTTTTAAAAGAAATTGAAGGAAAAAATGGCACGGAAATAAAATTGGTGTCATTGAATTTTTTTTTTTTAAACTTTTAAATTGGTGTAAAAATGGTTTTTGAGCGATAATAAGGCTCCGAAGTTATTGAGGAGAAACGTTAAAATACCAATTAATTTTTAATTAATTAAAATTTTGAACAAACTTTTTCTTTCTGAGGCACCTGTTACCCTTGAAGTAACTACGTTTCAAACTTGGTAGCTCTATGTCCAATAATCTGCTCTGTTGAGCGTTTTGAATGATTTTCACATCACGCATGCCGCAATTTTCGGATAGTATGCTATTAATTATCATGCTAAAAAAATCAATTAGAAGTAGACCTTACTGACAGGTAGTTTGCATTAGCTGATATATACATCTTGGAAGAAAAATCCTGTGCAATAGAGTGAATTTGAAATTTGTAATAATTTTTTCAGTTCGTTTGTATTCAATTTTTAGCGAAGTTTTATTGTTGGGTTTTGGATAGATTATTGTCATGGTATTACCGTATCAGAATGCCAGAAATAAATGGAGTTATTAATGTTCTTATTAACTTTTATATGAAAACCATTATGTAATGTCCATAATGAAATCTGATGACATAGAATACATTTTATGAATGGATTAAGTATGTGAAAATTAAACGTATAAGCTTGATATTTTATAGTGTTTCCATTTCTTTTGGCATTTTTCTCAACTTTCGCATCTAGCAATCGAATTGATGGGTTCCGTTAAGAGTAAGATAATATTTATATCATTCAGATATTAAAAATTTTAAAGTAGTTAAATCGAAATCGGAGTAAGTCGTTCCTATAGAAATAGTTTGGCTGACACGAAAACTCTTATAATCGGAATTCTATAGTAAGTAATTTTATGCATCAGTGAGTTTGACACGCGCCAAAAGAAGGAAAAGCGCACTTCTTATTTCTGCGACCCTTTCTGTGGTAACCTGTGGAATGTCTTCAGGGCACCCCTGTTGTCGACGCGTGTGTCCAATCAGGGGAATAGAATGAATGGTCAATGGGGTATGGGCGCGTGTGATTGGGCAGTGTTGGTCAGAGATTTTTTGAGACCCTCTTTGAAGAGATTGTTTTTTTGTATTCATCGTCTTGTCCAGTTGGGAGTTGGTGCATGATGCTTACTCTCCCAATATCTTACTAACGTGGATTTTTTGCTTTATTTCCTATTAAAGAAATTGGTAAGGATTCGATTCTATTTTGATTTGAAATCAACTCTGTGGAATTTTGAATATTCGACTTAAATTTATTTTATATTTCCTTCGGAATTTTTATAAACTTTTATTTTGTTAGGGAATATGAGAATGTGCAACAGTTTGTTGCTGATTATTTATATTTTTACGATTTATTTATATTGCAAGTATATCTGCTTTTCAGCAAATTATGGATTTAATTTTAAAAGCAGAAATTTATTTAATTGTTCTTCAGTTTAATTTAGTTAAACTTTTTCATTTTCTTAATGTTTATAGAAAAAAATTGTTTTTCGGTTTCAAAGTATTTCTTAGCAGCTAATTTCTGAATTGAAGTTGGATTTTGGATTACTTTGGAGTATAATATTTATTTTATAATTTTCTGAGGGAATGATTTGATTTGATGTTTAAAGTTGGGGATGAATTTACTCTGAAATATCAGCAAAGATAGCAGAAGTGATAGTACATTTTAATGCTTTATTTTCCCTATTTTTTATATTTTTTCTAACATTTATTTATTCGTCTTAACAGTTAGAAATAAATTTCCCATAAAAATTCTTGGAAAATATTTAATATCTTCGATTTTTAGTTTTGAAGATATATTTTTGGTTTTAGAGGAAAATGAAGATTTCGAGTTATTAAATGCTTTGTTTGTTTATTGTTTAGTTATTTTATTTGAAATTGTTTCTTAGGTTTTTTGACAACACTTTGCAATAAAATAAAAGATTGTAGCAATAAATTTTTTGAAATGTTAGTGGTGAATTTAAATATTAAATGTGCTGCATTCTCTCCTATGCTATCTTTAATTATCTATTTTTATGGTATTGGAAGATGTTGATAATACTGGCTTCTTTTCAGTTGTATGCTGTCTTCCAATTGCTTTTGATATATTGTATGATTTCATGTCACAATATAATAATGTTCTGTACATTTGAAATTTTTAAATGAATTTAATTCACTCTCTTCATTACCTTAATTTGCTTTTAATAGAGCCTGTGTAAAGTTATATTTATTTACAAATTCATAGACCATATTAGGGCCTCCATTTTTGCCCAGCATATTTTGCTGATGTATATGCTGAGGTTGTTTAGTTATTGAACTATTATTTTGCTCTGTCTTTTCTATATATCTCTGTCTCAAAATTAAAGGACTAATAAAAGCACAGATTAAATTCTTTAACTGAGAAAACTTTTCATTCTATGTTTTTCATTAGTACCTATAAATAATTTCCTTTCTAGCTGTGTGATTAACCAAGGGAATACAAGTTGTCCATAACTATAGAGACATATTTATTTTTCAGTTTGCTTAAGAATATCAACATCAGTACATACTTAAGAAAAATAAAAATAATAGATTTTACTATTATAAACAACATGTAATTTTTATTTTCAGACCGGAGAATTATGAAAATGTTCTGCAAAAAGTAGTTGGTAAAATTTGGATTTCAGAAGAAAGACAAGAAGAAAATCCATTGAAAGAAAACACAAAATTTGAAGATATTACACCTTTATCAAAATTAGATATCCTATATTCATTGTGTTTACATCTCCTGGATAAAGCTTCAGATACAAGATCAAAGTATAAGGATCAAATTTCAAAAGTAAGTTTTGTCATAAACTGTTTTGTTAGAAAAATCTAGACCATTAAGACGGAAATTCGTAATAGTTCAACAAGAAAATTGTGATTTTCATTTAACTTCATTGTGTCTGTATTTGCACTTTACAAAAAAATAAGGTTAATTAGGAGAATATGATGTGCCCTTTTGCTTCATAGAGTATTATCCATTTTAATATAAAATATTTGTGGAATATCTTGAAATGAGATCAACATGTTAATACTTTTCTATGTTGTAACATGCCTATTTTGGCAAAGACCTCTTTACTTTTTGTTGAGAGTCCTTTACTTTGAGTCATCTTTTTGACCTCTAATGACATTTATTTGATAGACCATTTAAAGGTTATAGAAGGTTCCTGCTATCAGTTGTTGGATATAACACAGAAATGAAAATTTTGCCTTCATATATATACATTGCTTTAATTTCAATTGGCTATATATCTCGGACATTTTAGGTGGACATCATGAATATTTAACCAAAATGGAAGTAAACACTCAAAGTATTATTTTATAATCAATTAGTCTGAGAAAATTTAAAATCAGTACAAATTTGAAATAGAGGAAGTAGAGAAACAGTTATCTTTGATCATTGCTGAGACTGAATAATGAATGCTAAGGTGCCTTATGTATATATTAAGGCATTGGTAGGCTATGTTACAGTTATTTGTAGATATCTGTTTTGCATATTGGATAATAGCGAGGCTTCTGTTACTATGCACTGCAATCTCAAATAGAACCACATATCAAAATTTTGGTATTGATAAACTTTTTGATTATTGAATAAGATTCTTTTATGTTAATAGAAAAAGAAATGAATATTTAAAGCATCTTCATACATGCCAACTGCTACGGATTCTCTGTAGTTACTACGGATTTTATCGAAAATTTCAGTAAACTTCTGAACAATGGATAATATTAAAATTTCTACAGAAACAAGTTTTCCCCCCTTGCGTGCAGTCGTTTTAGTTGTATTCCTTGATGACATGATGACCTAGATTTTTTTCTACATTTCATGTTTTTGAAAAATGCCATACAATTATTTATAATTCTTTTAATAATAGTAATATATATACTTATTTCTTGTATTTTTTACCTAGATAAGTTATTTTTAAAAAAATAGAAATATATAAATGATCAAAAATTGAAAATTTTGACACAAGTCTGTTTCCGTGTGTGCGCGCGAGAGCATTTGAAACCCTCGTTTACCTTCTGCTACGGACAGCCGCCTTTCCAATGTTGGCTTGCATACATGTTATTTTATAATCCCATCGCTATTTACCAAAAAATGTTTTAGTATAAGCTTCATTATTTTATTTTAATTAATTAGACTATTTTTGTATTAAATTTTTATTATATGTACTTTTTGATAGATGGGAGGGGGTAATAATGTACCAATAGGAGTAAAAAAATAAAAATATCACCCTGAAAAGTTTGTCTGCAAAAATAAATAAGGTGAAAACAAACTACTTGCTAGATATTTAATTTTATTTGAAGACATTTTTTTTCTCAAATATTGCTTTTTTAGCTTTATTGTTTCGATCGGGGATTATTTTAATTGGCTTGCTTTTCATTTTAGATGAATGGTGATGTATTGAGAGTTCAGCCTTTGGGCTGTGACAATGAAGGTAATGAGTACTGGTATTTCTATGGTACCAGACTATATAAACAAGAGCCTGCTAAAGACAGAAAAATAAAAGATTGGTAATTATTAGTTTTATGTACTTTTATTGTAACACATTCTTAAATTAAATGGCAAATTTTTTATTGGTTAATTTTATTGTTGATGGTATAATTGATATATACCATAATCTGTTTTTACTCGCCTTAATTTTAATTAAAAGATAGAATCTGGTAATTGATTTCTCTCGCACTTCTTTATGTTAAAGAGTTTTGAAATTTTATACACTTGAGTATTCTCAGTGACAATACACAATTTTAATATTTTTAGAATTTAATTATCAGCTAATGGAATAATATAATTAGATTTTGGTTCCATATGTGTGATGCTACATGATAGTAAATTTGAGGGGGGGGGGAATTGTTTTTAAGATTCTATAAGGATTTATAATAACAAATTATAAATTAAAGTCTAAAAATTAACAAATAATTAAAATCTACTTTTTAGCATAGTAATGAAAGTATGTTGTTTTTGTTTATATGATTTTGTATTTATGCTTTTGTCAAATTTGTTCTGATATTCAATTATAAAATGAGTATTTTCATTACAGGATTTAGTGGTCATACAGTAAAATTTTGTAAACACGAATTGTAAAACTCTAAGCCTCTGAAATGTGCTTTTAAATGTGATAAAATGGCACCTTATTTTTTGCATAGAAATTTAATTGATAATTTTCTTTATTTAGGGAAGAGGAATGGAATACACAAAAGAACACCTCCTTGGTCAAGAGAGGCCGTGGTAGACCTAGAAAAATCCAACCTAGAAAATCAGATGGAGAAAGGTTAGTTCTCAAACATTTATATTTAATATGGTTAGTACAGTAAACCATTAATTGTATGCTGATCAAGGTTTCTAAAATGATATGTGAGCCAAGAGAATGATTTTCAAAGGTCCTTTTTTGAAAACTTTATTGATATGTGAACTCTGAAATAAATCTTTCTAATTATAGAATCTCTTTTTCTTAGTATGCAGTTTTCATGTAATATTTCTTCTGAGTTTTTTAAAAAATATCTTTAGTTCCTAAAATTTTTGTTTGTGCATATAGTATGTTTGTAATTTTTTTTTGTTTGAACTGTTTTAATAAAACAGTTCAAATTAATTGTTTTTATTTATTGCAAGTGGTAAATTATTTTAATTTAATAACTTTCTATCATGTTAAATTATCTTTTAAGGTGCATTCACCAACTTTTTTGTTATGTAATCAAATCTTCTAGTCACAAAGAATAATATACTGTTGTATTTCAAGTAAGAGCATAACTAAATAGAATTAGGGACTATAAAACATCAAAAATGAAAACCTGGTTCATGTGCTTAGAAGGTTAATGAATCTTCAAGGTATTTTCATAGACTTATTTTTCGTGTGATGTTAAATATCATGAAATTTCTTTTTTCATTTCAGTGATGAATCAGAGGAAGCACTTGCCAACAGAAGTAGATACATGAATCTTGGAGAAAAGTCCCGCTGGTCTGTTGTTTGTAACACTCTTGATGATTGGGTAGAGTTTGCTGAAAAATTTAAGGATAGTAAATTGAAATGCGAAAGAAACCTTTTTCGTACTGTCACTGATAACTTTTTGCCTGTTATGAATGAAGCCTATCAAGCAAAGGTGAGCTGATATTTAATAAACTGAACTGCAGCAGAATTGTTTTGTTCCTTTTCTTTTTTCATGCCATTTTATTTAACTTGTTCCATGCTGTAGAAATGGAGTTTTCTCATTCTTCATTATCTTCCTGATATTCTTTGTTTTGTGCACTTGTGTGTTCTTATTGACAATTTACTATTTCAATATTTTCATAACTTAATTAATTAATGTAATTAAATTTTGATTCTATTAGAGTGAATCCACTTGATATTGAATTTGAGGGGATAAAATGATTTCAAGATTCATAATATTTATAATAATGAATAATATACTTAAGAATAAAGAGTACAAAATAATTAAAATAAAACATTTGTACTTTTAAGCACACTAATAAAAGTGTTTTTAAAAATTGTTTTATTAAATTTATTTTGTTATATATAGAATTCTAATGTATTTTACAAATGTTTTTAGGAAAAGAAATTGCAGCAAAAGCTTCGTGAATTGATTCCCAAACCAACTTTTACAAAAATGGAGACTCGACAGAGAAGAACTGTAAGTTCATTCTTTTTTGTTTGCTTTTGGAGGTGCAATTCTTTCTAATTAGTAGGGGCAACTCATAAATAGGAACTACAGAACTGAAGTTCCCTTAACTTTATCAACTATCTTCTGCAATCAGTATTGATTTTTCTTGAGGCACACATTAGCGAGGGAAAAATCAAGGAAGAAACCAGGGGTCCTCTGTAGTTTCCCCTCTACAAAGTGTATATATTTCTGGAGTGAGAAAAGCTACTGGAAAGGAACTGTTTTTTTACCTCAGTGTCAGTTTTTATACTGCACAGTTTTTCAACTATTCGAAGCAGTTCTTCTTCCGAGTTCTGCTTGCGTTAAAGCTAGGCTTTTTAAATTTCTTCCATGCACTACATCATTCAAGCAGACAAATTTTTCATGACCCCCAAATTAAAAAAAATCAAAGGATTAATTATTGATATATGAAAGATTAATTTAAAATAATTTTTTTATTGAAGTTTTAAATTTGAATAAAAAATTTTTGTTATCAAAATGTTTTGAGTTTTTATGTACAAGTGTTAACCAATCTGTAAGAAGGTGCTTTGAAAATTTTCGTGACTGTAATATTATTCTGTATGATATTATTTGGGATCTTGACGCATAGTTTGAGCCTTGACTTAGAATAAAACACAAATAACTTTAAGATACATGACTACTAAAGAAAATTAATAATTGTATTCACATTTCAAAACATCACAGCATATCTAAAAATAGATATAATAAATGAATAATTTTTTTTTATCTTCGCAATTCTTATGATTATGTCAGAGTGTAAACTCTGCTTTTCAATGATTTCGATGGCTAAAACTTTATTCAATAGTTATATGAACATCAAGATAAAAATATTTGATCTTTTCTTGCCAATAGATTATCTAATATATCTAATCTAAACATTAAAATTGTTATACAATGAATTACACAATAGTTTTATAGTTAAGTTGCAGTTGTGTAAATCTATAAATGTGGATAAGGATTGCGGGGAAAGCAATTGGAAAAAATTTGTAATTAAAACGAATTAAAATATATACCTGTTACATTTGAAAATGTAATAAATAAATCATTTTAATAACTAAATAATATTACAGCATTCAAGATTATTTTAAAAGGGCAGAAATATAAGTGGTGCAAATATGCATCATTGCACAGTGTATTTTACCACGTTTTTATTAACTCGGTTTCTTGTCTGTCTGTCTGTTCAGTACAAATTTTGCAATGAATTTTAAACTCACTTCCCGATGAGCTGGAGACTTGAAACTTGAAACATAGCTCAGAACTAGATGACAATGCAATATTAATTCGCTTTCTTGTCTGTCTGTTTGTCTGTTAATTTTTTATTTCATATTTCGTGTTTTACCGACCCAGAGCTTCGATAGATGGCGCTGTCCAGGTGTCACTCATGAATAGCGAGGAAGGGAAATCTCAAGTTTGAAGGATTCCAAGAAATCGCGGGGGAACATCGAAGAGTGGATTGAAGTTCGGAGGGGAGGGTTTGCTACACCAGAGTGACAATAATTTGTTTGCCATGAAATTCCAGAGGGGAGGAGGGAGTAAAATGCTGTTCGGGTGCTAGTTGTTTTCACGAAGGTTTCTGCGTCAAGTAACTTAATTTTTCAGGAAAATAACAATTTTCTATTTATGATCAGGTGAAGAGAAACTGAAATAAACCTGAAATTTGCCACATGTCTCCATCATAATCTCATCAAGATGGTTAAAATCAATTGCAAAATTTCACACACAGAAGACTAAAAAGCAGAAAATAATTACTTAAATAAAATAAAAATTTTAATATACCACGTTTTTATTGATGTAAACCGTTCAGTTACGTATTGCTTACCCAGGGGCTAGAAGAAATTATTTTACTTTTTTAGTCCGTTTAAAACTATCAAT
>BGPR01001558.1:208475-226055 GCA_013235015.1 Araneus ventricosus
GGGGCTAGAAGAAATTATTTTTTACTTTTTAGTCCGTTTTAAAAACATGGTATATTAAAATTTTTATTTTATTTAAGTAATTATTTAAAAGTTACATCACCAATGTGGTTACAATGCACAAGCCTCCACTACTTATTAGGAAGTTAGTGAACATCCTTTTAGTGTTACTATAATACCATACTTATTAACAATGATAAATTTGTATAGGAATTTTATTTTTAGACTCTCAACTTTTTATTATCTTTTTGAAATAGATTTTGTGTTTTAAATTAGTGATTGATTTTAAAACAATGCCATTTCCACTTAAGCTATCTTTCAAAGACTAATAAACTGACACGTTAAGAAGCATGCTTAAGACATCTTAAAGAAGCATTTTACACACCTTAAAGAAGTATGCAAATTTTTCTGTGTGTTATTCACTGCATTTTAATATGTGCATTTCTTTTTCTATGATTGCCTGTTTCTTTAAGTATTTACTTTTTTTGTTCCTATGTCAATGTGTTAATGGCAGCATATATATTACTTCTTTAGTTCTATTATTTACATTGGCATAATTAAAGTTATTTTTGATTGTGTATCCATTATATGCTCATGTGAGTTGATGGAATGAAGTTAACTTTTTTGTTAACAATTTAATTTTACTTTGTGTGCACTAATAGTTTGTTTTACTGTTTTTGGTATCCATGAAAATTAATGGTGTGTGTGTTATTTTATGTATGCTTGTGTAAAATATTGATTAAACAATTGAAAAGACTGCCTTTAATGGCATCTGCCTATTTGTTCTGATTTTTTCTATATAAAATACAATTTTTGATTTTTCAGAAATCAACTTCTGACACTCATGGAAATGATGATACCAGCAGTAGGGAACATCGTTTAGAAGAAAGAAATCGTATGTATTTGTCAAGTTTTAAAATTTTTTCTATTTACACATTTTCATTTAACTTGACTTGTTTCAAGTTTGTAAAGATAGTTTTGGAATTGACTTTTCACTCGCTTCTTGTTGTGCAAATTTTGTACTCATGTGTACTTTTGACAACAATGCACTATTTTAATGTTTCCAGAATAGGTTAATCAATTAATTTAATTAAATTTTGATTCTATGTGAGAGGAGCTATCTGTAGTGAAACATTATTCATCTTTATGAAAGTATCACAAATTTTATAATTATAATGTTGCTTAAAAATATATGTATCAAATGCATATTCTGAGATTTTTGAAATTATACTGGAAAAGTCCATAGCAGTTCTGGATTTTCAGATTGTGGTTGCAATCACCCCTATTAAAAGTAAAAAAAAATTCAGGAATAACATATTTAATCTGTACTGGTTGACATTTAATCTTTTTCCATTTATAATTAAGAGATTCATGATTCACATTTGATGAAGTGATGCTTCAATTGCCACAAAATGATTATATGAATCATTGCTTGCTTTTCTTCTTTTTTCCCATAGTTTCATTAATTTCTGGAGCAAAAAACTAAATAAAAACAAGAATATGCATTTCTTATATTTTTAGCTTAAGTTGAATTTGATTCTTTGCCTTTTTTTATATAGTCAATTTATATTTTAAGAGTAATTATGTTGAAATAAATCCTGTGAGTTACTTAGCTTCTAGTCCTGAATGCCAAAGCAAGAGCATCATGATAAGATTAGGCTCTTAAAACTTCATTTATGTAAAAAAATTGCACTGGACTGATGCCCAGTGATAAAAGAAATTAAAAAAATTTCAGGAATAATAGTTTTTTTTCAGAGTACTCTTTATCTCTATATATAAAAGGCAATGTTCGTATGTGAATTCGCTATAGACTCAAAAACTACTGTACCGATTTGCGCGCGGTTTTTGGCAAAATGATCCGCTTTGTCCAGGGAATTTTTAAAGCTATTGAAATCCTTGATCTGACCATTAGAAAGAAAGTTAGGGGCTTAATAATATTTTAATATTTGTCTACTGTTTGCGATGGTTGATAAAATGCTTGGCGAAACTCCTGATGCAGGGTTGCTTTTTGGTGTTGCGTAGACCTTGGGAAGAGAGATAGGGTTGCCATATTGGCCTTTTTAAGGTCAAATTCTTTACATTTGGTATTTTTTCAAAGCTCCTTGGCCTTTGGAATTTTTTTTTACTGTTTTATTGTTTATTTTACTATATTATTGTTTTTTTTTACTGTTAGTTATTTACTATGAGCGAAAGAACTTTTAATTTATTGTAATCACACTGAAAAATAATATAGAACATTGAAGTTCACAAGGTAAGAATTGTTATAGCGCATTCGTAGAAGTAAGCTTGAGTGCTGTTGTTAAATTTTGTGAAGTTCCGTAATGTTCAATTTTTTAATGTTTTGTAAGTTTCTTAATGTTCAATGTTAATTGATGATTTTGCTGCTTGAAATGAAGAACCTGGCAATAGTCGATTACGCATGCAAATGAATAGATTAAATCAATTGGTAAAACTTGATCATATTGCATTTCAGTATAATTCGAAATTGAATATAGCTTGCATCCGGTTGTGGTTGTTGAAAGTATGAATAAAGTTTGCACAAATTTCAAGCCATTAAAATTCAAGAATGAAGCACCTGGGGGTGTGTTGTTTGAATGGTAAAGTTAGATTGCCACCATTGAAGGCACTACTTGAGCCATTGTTCTCATTGGTTGCTGGTACCTACAACACAATCGAAGTATTTTTTTAATAACACAAAATTATAACACATGTTTTCAAGTGACTTCGTTTGGTGCAATGAACAAATATACCATACAGCAGGCTCTTTGTTTCCATTTACAGATGCCGATCACAAATATCTGCAAATATATTTCATTGGAAATTCAAGTGATCAAGTAAATTGATACACACATATCTAAACACATGTACAAACACTGCCTTTTATATATAGATATCCAATTTTAAATAAATACAATAATTGATATCAAACTTTCAATTGTGTTCATTTAATCTATATATATCCTGAAATCTAGCAATAGCAAAGCATTGCCGGGTTCAGCTAGTTATATCTACGATCAATTGTGTTTTTTTATAGGTCGTTTAAATCAAAGTGCTGAAATTGGATCAAGAAGACGATCTAGAAGCAAGATATCGTATGATGAAAATTATGATGATTTTGATGATGAGCCAAGTAAAAGGCCCAGAAACAGGTTATCCTATATAGAAAATGCTGATGAGGACTTTGTTAAAGCTACAAGTAAAAGGTCGAGAAACAGGTTATCCTATATAGAAAATGACGAGGAGGACTTTGTTGAAGCTGCAAGTAAATCAAAAAACAGAGAATCTATTGAAGCAAAAGCTAATGAAATTTTGAAAGATTATGTTTCTTTAGTTAGGTATGTGCATTGCATTATCTTAAAAATGAATAATCAATCATACTATGTAATATCAGATTTTTAAAAAGAATTAATGAAATTTTTGATGAATTTAATGCTGGTGGTTACATTGATGTGATGCAGTGTTCAGAGTTAAATATTTCATTTCACATAATTTAGTGAGGTTTCTTTATTATGATGCTGAACCTTAAATATTTTATATGTTTTGTTGATAGTATTGTTATTTTCATCATTTTAAGTGTAAAATTTCATTGTTTGAGTGAATTTTACCTCATGACTATTGTTTATAGGAGTAATTAAGTTATTCATAATTGGAAAAATATTAGGATTGTCAGGAAAGAAAGGACAAAAAGATTTTTTTCATAGTAAAGTTTTTATAAAAAATAATCCTGTTTACACTTTAGTAACATTAATTTGGGGACTGCATCTTATCATGATTAAATATGATTTTTCTTAATTAGTTTTGTTAATAATTATTATTTTCTTTATTTTAGTAACAGCAGTAACAACAAATCTCAAATCCTGAAAGGTAAGAGTTTTGACTCATTTGACAGATACCTGACATTTATTTTTTAAATTTACTCCAGATTCATTCTTTAATCTTTATTATTGATACTTTTATCACTATCCAAAAGATTTTAATCATTTCTCACAATCAGCTGTTAGTCATACTACAGGTACAATAGTTATTACCCTTATAAACATGTAAAAAACCAGGAACTTTTTAATGGTGATAAAAAAGTATGAAATTTTTATTTTCCAGTCATATACCATATAATGTAGGGAAACAGAAAAAAATTTCTCTAGACTGTTAGGATAGCACACATCAAATCAAGGCTTCTTGCAATCTTAATACAGTTCTTGATGAAATTTATTAGCTATTTTTAAAAAGAAATTGAGAATGTCTGAGAAATTTTATTGCTCTAGGTTGTAATGCATTGTGGATTTTGTTCTTAGTGTTGAATATGTGTAAAATTATTAAGTAATATAAAATTTTAAACTAAGCCTTAATGTCTAGTAACTGAACATTAATTTTGATGTATAATAATTGAACACATCGTTTAACGGATCGGTAACACAATTGTGGTGTCGCATGGCTAATTCTGACATGTGTGTTTAACTGACAGAAACAATTTAGAAATGAAAGTAATTTTTTTTACAATTTTTAGCTTTAATTCCGAGTTGATCAAAATAAATTTAAAAGATTGTAGATAATATCCTAACATTATGTTGATATGAAATTCAAGAAAGATATTTGAATTGCTGACAAATTCAGATTAAAAACATTCAAGTAATTTGTGTTCTGTTGCATATTTTATCCAAATAAATTTTATGCTTGATTTACCTTGTTTAATGTTTTTATTATAATTTACAGCAAGGGATAGAGTTAAGTATATTTTTATTTTGCTCATAAACAGATACTCATATTTTAAACAGTAATTTTTTTTATGATTTTATCTTTCTTTTCATATTCTGTTATCTTTAATATTCTATTTCTTTCCAACCTTCTTATATTCTGTTCTATTGAATGACATGACTGAGCAGTATATATTTGAATAATCTGAGGAATTGTTCATTGAATGTTTTTCTTTTGCAATCAATCAAGTTGTGTATTATGATAAATAATTTCATGATATATGTTTTCAAATTGTTTATCAAGTTAGTGACATAATTTTATTCTTCTTTCAGTGTTTACTCAAGTGAAGTTGGACAATAATTCATACCCATTTCATTATAAAATTGATAAAGAAGAATTTCCTGATTACTATGATGTCATTTCAGTAAGTATCTGATTTTCTGAATTTTTTTTTATTTATAAAGCTTTAATGAATAAACATTTAAATAAATAATTTTTTATTTTTAATTTCTTCTTTCTTAATTCTTTTGTATTGTTAAGAGAAAAATTTTTAAATTGCAAATATGGAATGATTTGGTATTTTGGATAAAAAAAAGAATAATTGTCGTAATTTTTTTTGTTAGGAACCTATGGATTTAGGAAGAATAGAAAGAAAACTTCGATTGAATATTTATAAGACAGCAGCAGAGGTTGATGATGACTTTAAAACGATGGTAGAAAATTGTGAACTCTACTTTGGAGTAGATAGTGGTATGTATTTTTATTCTCTCACAGACATTGAGATTACGATGATGTATAGATGATTATCAGACATTGGATAATTTTTTATATTGGAAAATTTAAACTAAATACGAATTAAATGACCTGTAACAATGCAATGAAAATTCATATTGAATTATTAAATGTATACACTGTACTGGATTTTAAGATTATCCATCTGAATAATGTTATCAATTATTCTATTATAGTTAATGTTCTTTATTATTAATTTATTGATTTAATTTTAATTGAAGGTTATGAATTTTTGTTCCATACAACATGTTGTTTCTGAATATACTTGATACTTTTTTCTTTGTATACCATACTATACCATATTGCTATATTATTTTTATCTTAAAATGAGGGCAAAATCTGTTGCATGATGCAAAACACTGCATCTGTTAGTTTTTGAGGAACAGTGCACACAGACTGAATCAGCTTCTTTTGTGCATTCTTCTTTGCTGTTCATTTCAAGACATTATTTTATGAATAGTAATAGTAAAAATGAAACGCATACAAATGTCATTTACTGTATACATATGTTAGCATTTCAAATAATATAATTACAAATAAAAGGAACAGACATTGCTGTTTAAGGAAAAGTCATGAATCCAGTTAAAAAATTTTTTTATGGAGCATCGGACCCAGTAGTTATTCAGAAACCTAACTTTGAGAAATATGCCTTCATGATCTAAAACAATTGGGATGCTTTATGTTCAAGTATCTGCATTTTGTTTAGGAATATGAAGGCAGAAAACTTCAAAATTTTGCTATAAAATGATTTTTTTAAAACACTTTTTATAAAACAGTGATTGCAATTTTTAATTTCTTGCTGAATAATTAGAAAAAGTGTTATCACGGTTAAGCTTTTACAAGACACGATGATGTCTTGAAGTCTTAAATTCTTATTTAAACTTTAAATTGTTAAGACACACAATATTGGTTCATTTCTCAAATTTTAATTAAAATAATTTTAGACAGTTACTTTATATATTTTGAATTAAAAGCAATATTGTAATCATTATTATTAAAAGTATTTTATTATCTAAGTTAATATAATATATTCATTATAATTCCAAATAAAGTCCCAAGTATAAAAGTTAAGAATAATTTTGACTTTGTAATTCTTAACTTTATTTTCTGACTTTTAACTGTTTAGAAACTACTCATTTTATTTCTGATGCATATTTGCTAGAATATTTTTGTGTAGTGTAATATAAATTATTTATCAAATCATTTTGAGGGCGAAGCTGTATAAAAATTGCAAATGCTTGAAATTTTTGTTAAGTTATTGCACAGTTTTATTTTACACAAAGTCTATAAGTTTACATTAATTTTTTGTTATAGACCCTTTAAATTTATGAATATTTGTAAATGTGTACCTAGATTTCAGTGTAAAAAAAAAAAAAAAAAAATCAACCCAGGAAAATCTTCCCTGTAAAAGATGTTTAAAAATGGCAATTATTTAAAATATGTAAATCTTACAGGATTCCTCCCAGCCTAAAATTGACAATATTCAAAAATATTTCATTAGTCGTAGAATTGAAGTTGTATTCATTGTTGAAAATTTAATTACTGAAGATAAATTTTTAAATCTTAATTTGATTAAAAAAATTGTTTGTACTTTCAACTCTTTATTTTATTTCTTTTTTGATAAAAGGAAATGAGTGAAATAAAGGCCGAGTCTTTTGAATTTTGAAGTTAAAAAAATACCTCAAAAATATTTGTAAATTTTTCGTTACAGAGCGAGCTAAAATGGGAAGACATACCTGGAGATTGTTCAGAAGACTCATGAAAGAGTTGCCTGTTCCACCAAAACAGAGTGAAAACTCTTCAGTGTCGAATGGAACTGGAGAAAAAGAAAATCCCAACTTGTGCAAAGAAAAGAAAACAACCAATGTAGATTCTGAAAGATCTGAACGTCCTAAGAAGAAGCAGAAACACATCAATAGTGAAGCATTGGATATATTATCTAAGGAAGCCGAATTGGCAGTTGAAGTAAGTTTGATAGAAATTGGACAAATATTTTATTTGATTGCATGACATTATAATTTTTTAAATTAACAAAAGTGAACGGATTGCCTTTATTTGTACACTTATAAATCAAATTTGAATTAAAGTATTTTTGTGGGGGTTGGAACCTAACTTAAGGAAAGGATTTAATGATTCTCAACAGTTTTGCTTTCATACTTTTATGTAATGATTAGTGAATTTTTATTATTTCTTTCACCTATGTTCATAATGAAACATTAAAAAGAATGCAAGAAATTTTTTTATGCTTAAATTAAATAGAAGAGAAAAAATATCTATTGCATCATCTTTTGTAAAATACATTAAAAAATTTAAACAGTGGTATCCTGTATGAACATTGCTTTTATTATCAAGAAAGGTATTCTTTTTTAGCTTTAATGTTGTGCGAGTTTAGTTTTTATTTGAAAACTGACAGTTAATGTGGAGATTAATTACTCAAGATTTTGTGTGCAGATATTTTGTACACACTTTTATTTAACTTGACTTGTTTCATGTTTGTAAAGATGCATTTTTGTAATCGATTTTGCAAATTTTGAGGAAAAATTGTTTTTAATATTCCATGAAATTTATAATAATGAATTATAAATTAAAGGATCAATAATTAAAATTTAAGCAAATTCTATTTTTTAATACAATTAATGAAAATATTTTAAAACTTTTTATTAAATTGTTTTTAACTCATTCTACTGATCTATGTAAATTATGTTGTATAATAGTGTAGTTAAAACTTAACAAATACTATCTTGAAATGAAATTTAGTTAGTCAGTGATAAATAAAGTTGATAGTATGCAGAAAAACTACATACATCACAAAGGTGCATGGCATAATGTGTGTTTCTATATATCTTAAGAAGTAAATACAACTCTATGAAATTTAATGTTTTAAATATTTATTTTTGTTGCACAGATAGCGATTATTGGTGTATAATAATAAATTATATTCAGTGGCGGCTCGTCCATTAGGGCTGCAGAGCTGCAGCACTCCCTGAAATATTTTTAAACTTGTATTTTTGTTTTTAATCTTATTTGCTTACTTTTTCACTCTCGGAGTTCCATGACTTACGAAAATACAAAAAAAGTAATAAAAAATAGAGAAGAAGACAGAAAATGAATCCAGAAGTAAGAGAGAAGCAGGTTTGAGCTGCAAAGTACTCTACCCCCCTTCCCCCCAAAAAAATCCTCTCACTGTGCAGAAAATCCGGAGAGAAAAAGCAACCCTTCCTCCTTTTAACTTCGGGCTATGGGCTGTCGGGCGAGCAGCTCTGGCTAGCACGGATCCAACTGAACGAGGAAAGAGATGCTCTTTTTAATTTATATTTCTTTTTTTCCTCATTCCCACACAAAGTGGCAATCTCATTGGTTTGTATTTTTATGGGTTTTGCTTTTGGTTTGTGTCACACCAACAGAAATACACCTGTTTGAATTATTATTTGCTTTCTCTTGATTGAAGGCTAGATTTCCTTTGAAGTTATTCATTTTTGGAAGATTGTTATCGAGTGAATTGGGCGAGGAGGGAAGTGTGAATGTGGAGCTCTTATTTTTTTCAACAGAAGAATCGTCACATCAACATTCACTTAACTTTCTGTTAGTAAAAACTGTAGTAAATGCCATGTGCTGGGTATTTAATTTGTTTGAAAAGATTGGATTTGGATTTATAAAAATTTGGCCTACTGAAACATAAAGTAACTTTTTAAAAATGTATTCTCTTGATAAATATTATCTTGCAGCCCTCCTCGTTTCTGAGCTTGCGAGACGCCACCAATTATATTGAGTTGATGTATTTCAATATAATAATATGCATTAGATTTACAATCGGAACTGTTTTACTAGACAATGATACAATGCATGGTTTTCTCCACACTTTTCAGTTTGATTTGTCAATGATTGTAATACAGTAAACTCTTGATTATCCGGCATTCAAGTATCTGGAAAGCTCAACTAACCGGGAAAATTAGAAAATGAGTTTTTCTAAAAATTTTACACCCACACTTCAAAATTTAGCATGCGCCGTTCCATTCACGCGGACAATTTATTTCTGGAATGCAATGTCCGCCTCGCACGGAGGAGTGTAGAAGGAAGGGGAAAAAAAAAAAACAATATACAGTACTGTGGCACACAGACTTTTTTTTTGGGGTGTTTAAAAGCAAAAGTGGGAACCAAAAAAAATCATAATAATAAAAAAAAAAGTTCCTCACCTTCGTCCGAAGAAAGCGAGGACCTAAAATGAGGAAATGTCAACCGAAGAAAAGTTAAAGGGATAAGGCGGTAAAAGCTCATGGGGTTACTCCCAGATTGGTAAGTCTCTTTCTTTTCCTTTATTTATTTAATCTCGAATACCGGCAGATGTTAAATTCGATTCACATTAATATCTTGTGCAGGAGTGCGAATTGTACGGCTTTTTCAAGATAATTAGTTTTGATATTCAATCTGGAATTTGTTTTATGGTCATTTAAAGGTTTTATTATTCTTGCTGAGTAGAATATTTTCAGTTTCATCGGCTATTTTTATATACTTATACTTTCAATCATATATATTTACAGTAAAAAATTCGGCTGCAGATCATGTACTTTTATCATCAATGTTAAATTAAAATCTTCATAATATATTTTTTGCAATCGTATGGAAGATACAGAAGTATTCTTGAGGTATATTTAATACACATTTCAAAATGACAAAAAAACAAATTATTTAACAGAAAAATCTAAAAAAAAAAGGCTCTATGGCTACCTCCATTTTCCGTCACACTCAATTATCCGGACTTTTCAGGTATCCGAATGCGGCGTTTTCCTGAGCATGCGGTTGGTTAAAGCTTTACTGTATATGTTTTTTCTTGATGAGTGTCAGGTAGCTTTGTGATTTTGGTTTTTTTGTGGTTATTTTTTTATCTTACAATTCATTTAGCATGTTATGACAAACTCCCATTATGAAATTTGAGAGCTGTCATGTAATTATTATTATTATTTTTTTTTTTAACTTGTAGAGATCCCAAAGCATGGATGAAGAGCATTTTCGAAACTTCACTCAAAAGACAAAGAAATGTACACAATTTTCTGATTTAATAGTTGAGCCGATTCACAGCCATCCTTCTGATTTGATTCAAAAATTTATGTCTGATTCATCCAGTCATGAAAATGAGGACAGTAACAGTGATGAGTTTTCACCCACTGATAATCAAAATTCTGGCAACCTGTCTTCTGTTCATCAAAGTTTACCTGAAAACATGGAAGTAAATGATTATCATGAATCCAATGAGGAAAACTCAAACACGTCGCAATTTATGGATAAAAATGATCCCAAGAGTTTTAATATTCTTTCTGGTGACAATGAAGCAAATCTGGAAATTTTTAAGTGAGAATGAAATGTATCCACATTAAGCTATCCAATTGTTTATCAACTGCTAACAGAGATAAAATCTGGTGATGATGATTTTAACAACTATCAAGTTCTTCAGACAATCCTAGTAGCAATAATCTAGCTTCTCCAAATTTTGTTAGAGATTCTAGCAATCTTGGTACATCCCCTTGCAGTAATTCTTTTGGAGTCTTATCATTCTCCTAATTCCAAGTAATAGTCCTGGTTTCCAAGTCCCAAAGATTCCTTCAGTACAGCCCACAACATATTGAAAATAATACCACCGTTCTTAGTTATGTCAATTTTACACATGAGTAGTCAATTGAATCTGCATTTGATATGCTTCCTGTTACAGGTCTTACGTCTGCCAGTATTTATAAACATCAACTTGAAAATGAACCCAAAACTTCTGTTGCAGAAAGAAATATTTCTCAAGCTGCTTTAAATTATAATGGTATCAAAACTCATACGTGGTTTTAGTAGAATTGAATTCAAGGACCCAAGCATTTTTCTAGAAATCAACCAAGATTGAGATTCCAGCTCTGATAACCTGCTGATGCAAGATCGGTTTCACCAGGAAACTTCAGGAGGTAAACCAATTCACCAACCCTAGCTTTCAGGGTATGCAGGCTCCACTGGTCAATCTGGAACCATCTAAGAGCCAACTTTCATATTCTTACTCTTCTCACATCAGTTTATGCAAGGACAAGTGAGAGTCAATCTTCTAAAACTCAATCTCAGAAATTCTAAGCTGTCGCCAGACAGGAATTGTGCAACACAGAGGCAAGATTTGAGAGCTGCATTCAGAAAAACAGTCCAGATGCTCTCCACCTTTCTTATCCATTGAGAGCCTGGGCCAAGGAAATATCGAGACCCAGCCAAGCTGTAGCCCGGTTTTCAATGCAAGCCAGGGTGGTGGTCTAGAGCATTCCAGAAGCCTCCAGACCTGTTCATCTTTCAATAACTTACATTGCTTCCAGACCAAGAGTGACAGATCAGGAAGCCGTGAATAGTGAGGTACAGAATTTTCTTCACAGCAAGAGGTAGAAAGTCATGATTCTCAAAAATCATCAAAAGATCTTCTCCTGTGTCTCTTTTCTCCAAAATGCAAAGACAAATATCTGGCAATGATCGGGCGAGGTCCTACGTTGCTGCTTAAGAAATTTACAACTCATCTGTCAGTTATTCAAGAGCACTTACGGCAAGATACAATCAAAACATCAAACTTTGTTATTGTCAGATATTGTTAGCGGGATATTTTGAGATCTCTTCATTTTCCGCCTGCTGCCTTGAAGATCAGGATTCTGCTGAAAGATCAGCGAACATTCACTTAATTCCTCACATGATGAAAACCAAAGCAGAGGCCTGTAAAGCCAGTGAAAAAATTCTAACATCTTATCCAGAATCAACAAGTGTCTGACCAAATGAAGTTTACTTCCTCAGGAAGTAGAAAAATGGAAAATAACAGAAACCAACCTATGGTTTCTTACCTCATGTGCTGATCAGCAGCTAAATAATCAAAACTCCTAAAAAACTATTCAATGTATTGGGATCCAAAATTTTGCTGGAAGCCAGCCAAGAAACTACTTGCTCTATCTGCACCAGGAGATGACCCCATCAACAAACAGCTGTAAACCAGCCTAGATATTCACCTACTGTATCTGTACACCAGGAGATGAACCATCATCAACCTAGATATTCACCTACTGTATCATCACATCTCAGGAGATGAACCATCAACAGCCAGCCAAAATCAGCCTAGATATTCCTCCTAATCTATCTGTAAACCAGGAGATGAATCATCAACAACAAGCTAGAACCAGCCTGAATTACTAGTCTATCTGCACGCAGGAGATGAGCCATCCCTTAAACAGCTGAAAAAATCAACTTGGATGTCCACCCAATGCCTCTGCAGCAAACAGATGATAAAAATCTGCTAAGTTCAAGGAAATTCAGCTTTCTTAAAATCTCAAATTATAGCAGAACAAGAATCTGTTGGATGCCAATCAAGCTATTCACCTGCCTTTTCTAATCAGAGTTCTTGTTCAGGAATCTGCCAAAAGTCAGTTCAACATATATAATGAATCGCTTACAACATGCAGAATCCAAGTCTATTGAAGCACCACCATTTGATTTTTTGGAAATATTTTTCAAACTCTTTCAGTTCCATGTAATGCCACTGCTCAAGTTAATGAACCACCATTTACAGCTAATTCAATGCAAGTTTCCATCTCAAATTCCCATGTCGCATTTTAATCAAAACCACATGACTAGGTCAGGATTTTCCTACAATGAAGGTTCTTGCCACCATCAACTGGCGAGCTAATAGTTGTACCTGGAGACCCTTCAAGCATGACTTTCCATTTTTTTTCATGACCACTATGGATCTTCACATCCCGATGATCTAGTGTGGAAATTGTACCAATAATCAGATGATCGAGATTACCAGGAGAAATTCTAATGTTAATTAATTTTATTTAAATTTTTTAGGAAAATGTTCTGTACTGTAAACTAAATGATTTTTTTTTTTGATCAGCTAAATAATTTTGTTCTATTTAGATTTTTTCTGTATGTAATACATGTTTTTTATGATTAATGTTGGACATATGACTATTTAGGTGAAAAAATTTTTTTTTGTAGCTTTGAATACAATTTCAATAGTTTCAAAAGTAGGCAAATTTGAAAATGCTAAAGTTGTAACAAAAGCTTCTATTCCTTTTCAATGAAAATTCTATAAAATGGCAACTTTCTATGGTTAAAATGCAGAAAAATCACATTTTATAAAAGACATAATTAGTCAGATGAATATTAAAATTAAATCTGGAGAGTATATTTTATAGTCATTTCTTTCAAATTCTTGATTGAACATCTATACTTTGTATTTTTATTTGTATCATTAACTTACTAGTTATGACAGCATATCTGAATAAGTTGATATTTAAAATCTATAGAACATATTAATGGTGTTGCATCGACTCTCATTTCTTTTTATGTTGCTGATAAATACTAATATTACTTATTATACTATTTTGTAAATGAATATTTATACTTAATAATACTTATTTGTAAATATCAGCTATAATATAATGAGTATGTGTGCTAAGTAGTATATAATAATAATTGTTTATAAATCTCTGGTTATTTATCCTTCAAAATATATGGGCCTACCGCGGAACTTTGTGAATTAATTTATCAAGTCTTAATGATTATCTGTCTGTAGGTGTTTTTTAAAATCTAAAGATGTAGTTTTTTATTTTTAATGCATTAAAATATCCCCCAAAAATTATTGTGAATATGTATAGCGTTAAATTTAGCTTTTGCATTATTATTTTGTGAATGTGTATGTAGCAGATTTTATCACGTGTAATAAATGTTCATGATTATTTGTGCCATTTTATTAGCCATGTTTACTTACTAGGCATTGATGAATATTTGTTTTTCTTTGGTGTTGCTTTTTTGTGTACTAATATGTTGTTTTTGTTCTTTTTACAGTCTGCAAGTGCACGCGGAACAAGAATCCGACGGCAAGATTGACTCCTCTTCATAAAGCAAAGCTCTCCCACTAGAGTTGAAACAGTTATTTTAAATCCTATAAGATCGCTACTTTGTCCTCATCTCTCAGAAAAATAATAAAAACTGTGATAATAGATCACATTCAAACAGATCTACTAGAGCCTAATTCATCACATGCATAGCTAGTGATTTTTCTATAATAAAGCCAAATGCAGTGCTAGTGGAACCTTTGGAATCCAGTGCGACTTCTGTGCAGCAGCAGCATACAAGAAATAGTAATTCTTTCCAACAAGGTGCATTTGTGCAGCAAACAGAGGACCAAGAACTTTGTGATGATTTTCCCGAGAAAGGGTAATCGAACCGACAAATGTTGTGGGGTTAGTCCATTTCTACAAACTCCATGTCTATAAATGTCAATAATGGTCCAAAAGCACATCATTCCTAACAACTTGCCAAATGCTGTGATGCAGAGATAGCGTTGGACAGTATGTGTTTGTGCCTTCTAAAGATATACCACAAAGCAATGTGTAAGAATTTTAAAAGTGAAGAATTCAGAAAGGCCACCTGAAAATTTTGTCAACAACAAATTACAGGAACTTTCCTTTCCAGAATGGACTAAGATAAGATCAGTTCAAGTGTTGCCTCAGACAGGAGTCTTGCAAAGAGAAGGTCTTAGGTGTTAGAATTAGTTTTTCAGTATGCAATTTCTTTTATGCTTTATATGGGAGGGTGAACCTTTTTTTGGCGCAGAAAGGCCTCATTAATTTTTTGGCAGTTGTTGAAAGCTGCACAGGCAGAATGTAAGGTAATAGTTCTGTAATTATTATTATAGTCAAGTATATTATTTCAATGCAAATGCAAATAACTGGTAAGGCAGCATAACAAATTTTAAGCTGCATTTGTCCTTATAGCAGCAGGTTTCCCCACCCCTACTATATGGTTCATGATTACGATGTTAGATGATGATGAAAATGTTATATGCTCCCATAGACAGGCCACTCTGAGAGAACAGAATAAGCCCAGATTCAGTGTTATTTGGTTGATGGCGAAATTAATGAAAGGAAAAAACAAATTTTTTAGTTCATATTGCAGGCTGTACAAAAAAAAAAAAAAAAAACCCACCGTAGAATGAGATTTTTTATGCCTTATTTATCTAAAATTTTATTGCAAATATTCTGAGCGTTAATATGTCAGAAAATGGGTGCAGAGATAGGATTTTACATTTGATCTTTCAGAATGTTTCATATTGATATTGGACAGGATTCCAGGCTACAAAGGGTATACTTTTGATTTATAATCTTACCCTTGACGAAAATCTGTCTAATTGGAATCTTTATGGTGAGTGGTCTTACGATAAAGTTCATGATTCTCATTCATTTCTTCCGTTTGAACATTTTTACTTTCTAAATTAATTTTATGTGTTTTTTTAAATATTATCGTTTTAAACTTCTGTTGATGCAATCACTTAGCAGGGCCCGTTCGTTGAAGATGCGCTTAAAGACCTTTGTCATCGTTTATGTTTTAAATCTGCTGTTTCTTATCTATACTTTTTCTTTCTTTTTTAATTTTAATTTTTGTTAGTATAATACTATCAGAAAATGAATACATTTTAGAATAGTAAACTGTAATTTGATGTTATTTTTTTTTAAAAAAATAAATTTAACTTTTCTGTAATGGTAAATACTGTACCAGAATTTTTTTATGATTTATTCCTTATCAATAAATGTTTTGTTTTGCTCCCATGATGTAACTAATTTGTGGATTTGTTATCTCAGGGTGATTGTGGTTTTATATATCAAATTCTGCATTTTTTACCATCTCAATCTGCAATCACTGTATTTGTGAAATTTAGATTCACTATTTGGTATTTTTATTTATGGGACAAAATATATTATTCAGATGTTATACAAATTTAAATTTTTTTAGACTATATTAAACTTAAGCAACAAGTCAAACATCTTATAATATTTATGTGATCTTTTCATCAATAGGGTGTTTACAAAAGAATACTCTCCACCTTTGAAGGGCTACAATTCACGAAACTTAAGAAGTTTCAACCTTTTCTGTATAAATATAAGGAAATCAAAAATAACATTTTAAATTTATAAGGTATAATTCTTAATGCTTGACCACCAGAGTTTAAGCTGATTTAAATGAGTTGAGTTAAAATCACTGATTTAAATCAACTGATTTTTTTTTTTTAAAATCACCGATTTAATCACTTTATTTAAATATCAAGTTAATCTATTAATAGAAATAAAATTGTTCATGTATTTAAATAGTGATTTTTAAAATATTTTTAAATGTATATTTAAAAGAAAGAATACATAGAACATAAAAAATAATTCATTGAAATGTAACTATAGTACTTTTCCATACCTTTATTTTTTGAGAACACAATTAAATTAGATTTTAAATAAATCTCTCCTAATGAGCAACACAATAAAAATACAAAGTATGAGATGCTCCTTTTTTTATAAAATAGAATTTTATTGAAAAGGATCATGTGTTCACAAGAAAGAACATAGTAAAATGCAGTCCAGTTTCATTTTAATATTGGAGAAAAACTAAATGAGTGTTAGGGACAACAAGTTTTAAATTGCAATAATGTTCAAATGTGAGATAATTAGTAATACATATAAATGTTCCAAAAGAAAAGAGGGAATACAAAAGATTTACGCAGATTTAATTAGATTATAGATCTATACTTATAAAAGGCAAAGTGTTTGTAGTGTGTGTGCTACGATGTCCAGCGAATCTATCAGCGTCATGAAATTTGCACATGGTAGCAATGGTGACTCAATCGACCTAGTCCTGAATTTAAAATTTAATCTAGAATTTTTTATTTAATGTTTTGTGTTGTTTTTGGATTTTTTCGCATAATTAATTCTCATAGATTGGTTCTTCTGAATAATTTAATGACAAATCACGAATGATGTTACCCCATGAGGAAGAGAAGAGATCGTTCTAATGAAGTTATGTTTAATTCCTAACGTATTACTGAATTTTTGAGAAAATTTTTTGAAATTAGTCACTTTTACGTTTGGCCTTTCCATTGGTTTCTTAAAATTCTCGCTTAAATAAATATTAAACTTTATTTATTATAAATATTAAGCACATAGAATGATTGATGTGTAAATTATATTTAGAAAACACATTTTTGAGTCCAGGTTAAGTTACTTCAGAAAAAATTTCAGTGGGGGACTTGCCACCTAGTTTATTGGCTTCTTTTTTCTT
>BGPR01001558.1:226080-242176 GCA_013235015.1 Araneus ventricosus
GAGTAATACCTTCCGTTCAGTTACGTATTGCTGATGCATTTTGTGTTAACCTTGGTTATATAAAGAAATCGCCTCTTCCCAAATATTCTCAAATGGAATTCATAACATCCTCTAAAAGTATCATAATCTTCTTTTTTTTTCAAAGGATAGGTATACTGCTGTTTTTTTTTTATTTTTGACGCGTGAACGTAAAACTAATTGCACTAGAAGGTAGATATCATGCTGGTAATACTTGTAATTTAGATCGAAAAATTTGAAATATTAAGTTTTATAACAAACGCAGTGTTCTGGTTTCGGATCTAGGCACATTAACCTATTATCTGCCAAGTCTATTATTTCACTTTTGAAAGGAAAAAAAAAAAAAAAAACATGAATAAGAGATATGAAAGAAAGCTCTATTTCTGAACTTTTAATTAAACTGATTAGTGAACTTTTTTAATTATCTTTTAATTAGAAAAAGGATTTTTTGTGGATTTAGCGCAGCACTATAGCAGTCTGCTCAACATTCAGATAGACAATCAAGCTAAACATTGCACTGTTTGGTGAAAATGACTAGAAAAAGAAGCATTCGAAAAGGGACAATGGCAGATAATTAAGATTTCCTGTTTTGAAATCCGAACTACAAGGAGGTAAAATATATTATAAAATTCTAGAAGCTGCCCATACCAGCGACCCTTTTTTCATAGCACTAGCAGAAAAAAATTTGTGGAAGTGAAAAGAAGTCTTTAAGACGTCAGAATGCAAAAGAAATACAATATTTAGTACTGTTTAATTTATTCAAATTAAACTAATTAAAAAAAGAATTAAATGGGAAACTCAAAAAACATTTTCCGGACAAGACAAGGGCCTGGATGAGGCTCATCACTCTACATCAACAATAGATATAAATAGTAAAAGTAATTTTCTTTTGGTGGAGTGATGACGGCTTTTACAGATGAATCGTCAGATTTTTTTACATAGTAAAATTTCCCACTCTCGCCCATATTCACTGGCCCAAATCGGACACCAGTCGGACTTCGGGAAATCTGGATGTATAGTACTTTTTCACCAGATAATGGGTTTGATTTATAAAATGCAAACATATATCAAATGTAGCCTGGTGTATAGGTATTTCCAACGAATGGGAAGCAAATCGTGTAACAAGTCTACAGAAAATCCTGGTACATTCTAATGTCATACTTATTTGGATGCTGTTCCTGGTGTAGGAGATCCAACAGGAAAAAAAAGTTTCATAACCTTTGATTAAGAAAACCGATTTAATGTCTCTTTGGCAAGAAGTATTCAGTGTTCATTTAAACAACTCATAGATGCATTTAACAGGGATGGATTTTCATTGATTTCCTTTTTTGTTATTTTGGAGAAATTTCAGTTTTTTCTCTCAAAATTCCGTTTTTCTTTCAGTTTCGTTTTCCCCCCGCCGCAAAATTTATGCTTTTTCTTCCGAAATTCCGCTTTTACTGGGAAAAGAAACCTTTCTATCTTCCGTTTTTTGAAGAAATTCTGGGAAAATATGCTCGACTCCACCGGCTAGGATACTAGCTGATTCATAGATCTATTAATGAATCAACATTATAATAAGCTTAAGCTCTACAAGGATGAACATTCAAGCATATTCGTCATTCAAGTATTAAGTACCACCTTTTGCGAAAAAACAAAACCTCTGTGGAATATTTTATAAAAAAAAAAAATTTTTTTTTTTTGCATGAACATCATGAAAAAGAGTGGTTGAAAACTAGGTCATCTGTAGGGCATACCAAGATGAAGAAGTAATAAAAAAATAAAAAATGGAACAAAACAAATAAATAAACATAAAAAATAAGAGAAACTCACCTGTCAAAAGAGGTATTCAAATCTTGTACTTACTAAACTGTAAAATAGCTGTCATGGCTTCAAGGCACAGGGGCATGGGAACGGTGTTCTGTCTCAAAAAGGTAGCTAAAGCTGTGTGTGCAAATGCTGCAAAAAGCAGAGAATAAAGACAAAAAAAAATCTTCTCAAATAAAAATAAAACTGATGATTTACCCTAGGCATTCTAGGGATAATGTAGTCACAACAGCTATACCAGTAATTAAACAAAGAGATACTAATGAAGACTGTGCAGAAGCCTCTACTGAAAATAAACTTGCCGAGGGTATAAACACATCCTTTATTGAAGAAAAATCTGTTAAAGATAGGAGCCTTCAAAACAAGGGATGGCGTGTTAATGGAGATCTGTTACCAACAAAGCCACACAAATAAAAAAATGAAGGAAACCACTTCTTTAACAATTAAGGAAATGTTTCGGGAAAAGCACCTAATGCTAAATGAATCTGTCGTGTAACTATTTTAATTTCTAGACCCCTCTCACTTTATAAGGTACAAAATCATTGTGCTGTACTTTTTTTGAAAAAAGTATAAAAAATAAAAGAAAATAAAAAACAGAATTCAAATTATGTAATTACATTATTATAATTTATAAGAGCTTACTTGACTCAAAATATTAAGTGTGTAAAGAGCACTTTACACAATAGCGTAAACAAAAAAGAAATTATTTATTTTTATTTTATTTTTTTAGCCAACTTTTATCAAAGGCTATTAAATATAATTCTTCTTCTCTCAGAGTTCTGTTGGGTGTATGTTGAATCACAGTGATGCACAGGTGGTAAATATGTTTTTTAGCGATCTAATTTTTGTATTTTCTGATGCCCCTGATGATGTGTTAAACTTGTTTGTTAACTTTTAATGCGAATGATTTGTAATAGACAATATTCTTTTTCTTGTTATACATACTGAATTATAAATAATAAAGTTATTAATTATTATAGTGTAATATATTTTCATCATGTTGCATGTTCTGATGTTTCACTAAACGTCTTTCGATATAAATTATGGTACAAATTTTTTTGCTGCATTATGATTTCAAGATCTTTTTGCTTTTTGCCGATCTCATCCTGATTTAAGAGTAGGGGTATTTCTTACAAATGAAATGTATGTGCAAAACCTTTGTTGTTATATTTTTTAGTTAGTGTTAAAAACTGGAAATGCATTTTCCTTCATGCTCATTAAAATGAACAAAAATGCTGGCAATATTTAAAAAAAAAGAATCCGAACTTAAGGAGGTTTATATACTTTTATTATTTCAAACCAAATATCTGTTTACTTACTTAAAATATGTTTACAGGGTGCTCCTAACCTAGAATTATATACTCTAGTAAAATACTTTAACAACATCTATTTGTACTAAACCATATTTATGCATACACAAATATATTCATGCAAACAATTATTCATCACCAATTCAAAACAATTTATAAATAAGTATAGTGTTAGAATAAATAGATAATTATTTACAAATGAAATTAAAATACTTATATGAAAATTTTTGGAAGTTACTAGAGACCTATTTTGCAACAGATTTTAATTTAACTACATATTCAACTGTTTATACTATTAACTTGCCATGCCTGTCAAAAAATGAAGGAGATTGATGTGTAATACATTTTAAATACATTTTAATTACTATTTTACACTTATATTACATAAATATCAATAATGAGTTTGAATTCTAAGCATATGAAAATACAAAAAAAAAATAAAAAAAATAAAATTGTAAATGTACATATGTATATTACCAAGATAAATTGGAATTTAAACATGTGTCTGAGAGAATAAATTTACATTTATACACATATTGTGTATTGTTTATACTATAAATTTATATGTTGTTTCTCAAATACAAAAGCACATATTTGCTTTTAAGCAAATGCAAATATTTTATCTCTTTTAAATAAAATTACTTAAAATTGATAACATTTGAAAATTTGCTTAATACATAATAAATAAAATGATATGTTAATGGAAATAATTTTATTAAATTGTATCTGCTCCAAAATAATTATCTATTGCGTCTTCAAAGGCATTTCTGAGATAAACCATATAGAACTGTAGTATGAATAATTTATATATATCCTTTGAAAAAATCCTTTTGAAAATTGTATTGGTAAAATGTGTTTATTGTTAAAATATTTATAAAGTATTCAATAATTTTCAATCCAGAATAAATAACTTTCTTGGCTGCTAATGTATAAACAAATTTGATAATGTTTTTTAATTGGGAGTATCCTTTGCATTTAATTGATGTTTACATTAATACATTTAGAAATTGGAATTTCGAACAGCTACTACTCTATTTCTATTGCAATGTCCGTAAAGAACGCATGGTGGGGGTTTCGATTCAGCAAGCTCCCAAACCAAAATATAAATTAATTAATGCAGTTCAATCACTCCCAGCTTTATATATATATATATACACCAAAATAGGGGAAAAGTGAAAATATGGAGGGAGATGTTTACATTTTGGTAGCACTAACAGTACTCGCATGGCATTGCCCTTAGATCAGGACTTTAAGGGAAAAAAAACCGCCCACAATGACATGAAAAAGTTTTGAAATCAAAACAAAAGATACATTTTTGTTTCCTGCTTTTTTTTTTTCTTCCTTTACAGTACAAGTACGTTAATACAAGAATGGAATGTAGAAAATGATTATTATACAACGAGCAAAATAAAAAATCAAATCCGAAAATAATCAAGTAATTCAATTCAATTGAAGGTCTTGGCGTATCCTGCGCGTCCGCCAATCAAAATTAGCATCGCGTCATTCGAAGAAGTGCCGCGTGAGGAACTCGATCGAGAAAAAAATAACTCTCAACGGCCCGAAAAAATTAATTTAAAACAGGAAGAGATATTTTAGTACCGTTCTTGTTTTTAAATCAAACAGAACGTTCTGATTTATAAGCTGAAAAAAATTGAAAATAATAGATATTATTAGAAAGTCGGATGGAACAAATTTAAAAACAAAGCTAACACTTAGATGGCAAAACTGACTATTTTTTAAAAAAGGGGAATTCTCAAAAATTCAGTAAAGTGCAGTTAGGGAATCAAACAAACTTCATTAGAACGTGAATCTCGTGCTCTTTCATGGTGGTAACACTATTGTATTGTATTACAATTATCTCAAAGAACCATGCTATAGGATTAATTAGTGCGAAAAATATCCAACAAAAGCAACACAAAAACATTAAATAAAAAATAATCTCTGATTAAATTCAAAATTTCAGGCTAGGTGCATTGCAGTCACCATTGCACCCACTGTGCTGAATTGTCATGACGCTGATAGATTCGCCTGGACATCGTGACGACAACACACCTAAAACTTTCTTTTATATAATTAAGATGACGTAACAAGAACTCCGGAAGCATAGCTCATCTTACTCTTTACCTATCACCCCTTTCCGGAGTAAATCGTCCAAAAGTGCTAGTCTTGTTGGAGTTATTGAGATGATCAGTACAGCTTAGTCGATCAAGGTGTCCATAAATAAGTTGCATTAATTAGAGATTAGTTCGATTTTGATATCTTGTATGGGTTGGTATAGTGTTGAAAAATCCTAGTTTTCAATTCCCCACTACGGGCACCGCCATCTTGAAAAAAACCGTTCAATTTTTGGACTTCCCTGTTTTTATATAAAATATCTCCTAAAGTATTGATCTATTGTGGCAAAAGTACTCGTCTTGCACTTTTATTATTAAACTAGAGAACGTTGTCTACAATTTGTGACAAGAAATAGTATTTGCTTAGCTCTATGCTTTGAATGGAGCTATACTTTGAATTTTGAGAATTTTCTCAAAAATGTAGAATTATGAATTTTGGTCAGTGATTGCTTGATAGCAAATGAAAGCATTGAATCCCTACATAAGTTTTGACATAACAATTAGTAGGGGTAAATAAACAAAGTTTAAGACCAAGCTTATTTTTCCTGGCTCGTTTAGACTACGAGATGAAATCTTTTAGATATTTGTTATGTAGTTTTTTAGGAAAACGCGTGATAACTTAATACTAGCAAAATCAATGTATTTATTAAAAAAAAAAAACAAAAGAAGGTTCATAGATTGTTAAGTTTGTATATCACATATATTCAGTGGGTACTCACTCGATGGACCTTGGAATACATCTCCCGAAACATTTGACTTTTGGGGTGAAAAGAATTCTGTGATGTAAATTAACATCATCAGACATGTTTACATGACCTACTCAGGAGAAATATCCCGGGGATAATGAAGATGCAGAAAAGCTCTCTCAGTGGCTTTCTGAACACAATCCATTCCTAAAATTATTCTTGATAATGTCTCGTAGATTCAGGAATTGTAGGAGGTAATGAAATAAACTGCCATTTGTCAGAAGAGATTAGGAGAATATGATTTCAAAATGAAGGGAAAAAAAAAAATTCGAAAATGTGAAATTCAAACGGAAGAGCAAAATAATTGGCACTTGCGTCTATTAACAGTTTGTTCCGTCAAAATTTGTAACATCAACGTTGTTGTGGATTCCCATACTTTTCACAGGTTATGCACTTAGCAAAGCAGTCAGATGACGATTTAAAAGCATTTTTCAAAATTCGAACTGTCACACTTTTCCTATCTTTATTTATTCACAAGAGAAAGCATGCATAAAGAGACAAAATCTTCATTACATACATCATTCTGCCCATTACAGAGCATGTAAAACGGAAGGATCCCCGGTATGTCGTAGTTGATGGTGGTCATTTACTGCACAAAATTGTGTGGCGAGCAACAAGCCATTTCATAATAATGACAGATATGTTCAACTGCGAATAATAAATACGGTCAAGATATAGCTGTAATTTTTATGGTTTCCCTGATGACAACCAAAGAGCACCAAAATTGTGAACGGCGACAGGCGGCCATTTCTCTGATGTAATGTTTCATGAAGAAACAGTGTTACAATACTATAACGAAAAAAAAGCTCGCACAAGTGAAAAGTTTTGTGAACACCGCCCCAAGAGAAAGCAAGCTGTATCTGCGCGTGCAGGAGGCAGTTGAAGATGCGACCTCACGATTGTAGACACTGCCATTTCTGTTGCTCCTCAATATGACTATGTGCGTGTGGTGGTGAGGACATTGACCTTCTAGTTCTCCCCTAACTGCATTAGCATCGACACACAGTAATGTTTTTTTTCCAAAAGCGGAAGGGCTTATGAACGGTATTACTCAACCACATCAATTAATCATAAATTCTCGAATGAACTTTTGTTTGTCATGCGTACAAGTGGTGGTGGATATCAAGATCAGCACTGTTTGGCCAAAGTAAAAACAAATTTATTAATTTATTTTTGAAACATGAAGAACTTTTAATGAGCAGAAACATTCCTTAATCCTCAAGCAACAACAGAGCAAGAACGCAGGAATGGTGGGAAAAGGTTCTTGTTGTCCTTTGTATGGGGAGATCCAGCAACTCAAAACCTTGATGACCACTCATGTATTAAAGCTGCAGCTAAAATAAATTTAACCTTAGACTTCAGTCCACAACTACTGATGCTGCTCAACTGCATGCCATGAGAAGCTTACCACCAGGTGTAAACATGGTTGGAAACGAAAAAGACATCCTTGAATGGGGCTGGATGACACTCCATCAGGCCCTCTTTCCAAGAAATCAGAAAGGATCCAGCACCCAGAGTCCCTCATTCAATTCATTTCCTGCACTTCCAAAAAGGTTGCTACGAATGGCATGTGGATGCAGGAAAGCAGGTCTTGCATTGTTCTTTACTATGCAAACATTGTGCATTGGGCAGTCTCGAAAACTCAATGCCATATTTTTAGATAACGTTTGAAGAAGGAGATGCTCCAGCGCAACATGGTTGATGGTGCAACAGGAGGTGGTGAACATTTGAATGTGTAGTAGTGTAATGTTACTATGTGCGGAATGGTTTAGAGCAAAACAACGAAGGATATGAAAACCTTCAAAAGGCATAGAAAATAAGTAAAGTTGTGGATTTCAGCAGACATTTTTTTCATGAAATTTTTGTGTATAATTTATATACATTATTTATCAGTTTATTTATTTACTCACTATTTATTGATATATAGATGTTCAGAACTACTGTGAATATATGTGATATCTAAACTTAATAACCTATGGACCTTTTTGTTTTTTAATAAATACATTGATTTTGTCATATGTTATCACGTGTTTTCCTAAAAATAAAAAATAAACAATTCAGTAGTATCCTCGTAGTCCTAAACGAGCTAGAAAAATAAGGCTTAATAGAACTGCAGCATTTAATCTCTACTATAAATTGTTATGTAAAGCTTTTTCTCAGTAGGATTAACATTTACTTGCTTATCAATGCACCACACTGACCAGAATCTGTAATTTTACATTTTTGAGAAAAATTCTTTAAAGATTTAAAGGGTCTATCTCGAGTTTAGAGATACAAATTCTATTTTTGTTTCAAATTGTAGACAATGTTCCTCTAGTTTTAATAAAGTGCAAACGGTTTTTGTCAGACCTAATACTTTGGAGATATTTTGTAAAAGCAGGAAAAGTCAAAAAATTGAGCATTAGATGGCGCGCCGCAGTGGTGGAGGATGAAAACTTGGATTTTCAACACTGTACTTAACCCGCCAACATATCAAAAAAATCGGATTTTCTTCAATTAATGTAACCTCGAGTTTTGTTACAAAATTTGATCTGGACCTAAACTACATACGCCGGAGAGTAATATGCTGTAGGTGAGGTGGAAATCTGCGCTGATTCAATGATAGGCCATCCACCTCGAAGGGGAATTAAAATGCGGTGGGGTGAAATTTTCTATGTCCTATGTAGGGTATGAGGGAGGCTCTAGATAATAAAGGTACAAGCTGAAATTCACAACATGGTATATTCTGAAAATATTTGTGTCTATTTCACAAAACTGCATACTTGTTTTTTTCTATACGACATAATCTTCTAAACTAATGAGACATTTATCCCGACTTGATACTCGATTTGAACATACTCCATGGTATGCATTTTGCAAGTTGCTGAAGTATTCAGAACGTTATATATTTTTTGCAAAATCTTCCTTATCCGTAAACTTTCCAAGACGATCCTTAGAACTTTAATATTATAATTCAAATAAGGCAATCTAATATAAAACACCCTAAATAGAATGAAATGCTGCATTTTCTTTAAAAATTAATTCTATTGATTACATTTAATTATCAGCTGAAATTAGCATTCTATTTCTAGGAATTTGTCATTCTCCTTACAATTTATTTGAATTATACACGGACAGTACATTTAATTTTTGCTTGGTTTCTCATTGTAAAATTAATACTATTTATTGCATTTGAAGAGATTCAAGCTCCATATAGAGTTGTTTTCAAAAATACCATTACCTCTACAGGAGGTTAAGTGATGTTAGTAAACCAGATATTTAAACTCCTCCAGAACCTTGCCTTCTTCTGCAGTTCAGGTCTAGTTCTGGCAGCTCTGTCATAGCCTGGAGTTTCAGTATTCTCTGGGTTTCAGATACCAGTTCAAGCTGTCAGGAGGTGTTCTAGTGATGTATTAGAATAACCCTATCTGTGGATAATGATCCGGAAGCTGCCATCATCCTATTTTCAGTATACAACATTCAATTCATTTCCTTTACAGATTGTTACATATTTACCATGTTATGTTCATTAAAGAATACTTACAGGCTTGTTACTCCAATTGTGTTAATTTTAGAAGTACCAGTTAAGCAGCAGTAAAATTATAGAGTATATAGAATGTGCGAAACATATTCAGCAGAGCAAGATAATACTTATAACCTGTAGAGGTGACGGACCTTCATCCCTGCAGCTAAAGCTGCGGTACGGTTCCTTAACACCTTAAATGTGTTGTTTCCTCTATCACTTAGATCCCTCCGGAAGGAGCACCTAAATATAGGGCCAGATAGTCACAGGATAATCAACGGTTTTCACTTCCTGAGGGAATTTACTGGCAGATGGTGCTGGCTGCATTTGTCATATCCGAGGACGGACGTACCTCTTAGAGGAGACTTGGTGTTGGGTCGAGTGATGCATATTTTGTAACTAACATAGTCACCCGTATATTATTGCTGCAACGACTGCGCCTAGTGAATGATTGCTCTTTATTCCGAGGCGCATGACCTCGGGTCACTCCTCGATATATTGCAGTTTTTATCGTCGAGACTCACATAGGATGATGTAAGCCTGAATGACAAAAATTACTGAAAGGGGGGGGGATCGTTGTTCCGATAAGGGAAGTTTTTGCTGATCTTTCGTGAAATATCTCTTCAAATCGCCTAATCATTCATCTCTTCCATTCTTCACTTATTATGTGCAATATTAAATACAACATAGGAGGAAAAAGAGGTAGATTTGTTATTTTGCTAGATGCTGCGTGCATTTGCTTGCTCATGTCGTGTGCTGGGTAGGGGAGTGTGGGGTCTCGTTTTGTGGTGGTGGTGGGGGTGATTTGAGACTTTCCAGGAAAGCCCTTTTAGAAGGGCTGGTATTGCACTGGTATTCAGTGAGACTGGTTACTAAGCAGGGCAGGGATATATTTATGTTTTTATCTTTGTCAATCAGTAACGACTTAATCATCAGTAGGAAGCTGTTAGCTAGGCAGGTGCGTTGATATTTATGTTTTATCCTTCTGTCTATTGGTGACGACTGGCGTGTGAGTGAGCCAGGTGCTAGGCAGGGCAGGTGATATCAGTTTATGTTTTAATCTATTGATAATTTGGACGACTGAGTCATTTCAGTGGCCGGTTTACAGGCAGGGCAGGTGCGATATAATTTTATGTTTTTTGCCTATTGTCTATAGCGAGCGTCATGGAATTTCATTGAGCACGGTTCTAAGGCGGTGCAGGCTTATTATGTCAACCTTACCTGTCTAATTCGACAGACTTGGCCATGGTTTCAGTGGCGAGTTACTAAGGCAGGGCAGGTGATATGGATGGTTGTCACCACCTCTATAACGATTGGTTGACGTTGAATCAGTGAGCCGGTTTTTAAGGCAGGTGTGAGGTGATTAATTTATTTATCAACCCTACGTGCTAAATTACATGACTCTTCCTGCTTCTGAAAAGTAGTTGTTGTACTTGTTCAATGAGTCTGCAGGAACCACTTGAGAGATGTACTCCTGATTCTCTTTTTGCTCGAGGAGTATACATGACAATGACAATTTTAGATTATAATTCATAAATAGATAATTCGAATCACACACTCAATATCAGTTGACAGTTGGATGAATTGATTGAAGGATATATTAAACTTTGATAAACCGCCGCTTCGGTGACCAGCTTGATCGTCGAAAATAAAATTACTCACTTCACATAATCCTTTTACTCATTCAATCGCGATCCCTTTACAGTGACAGTTTAAAATTCAAATTGACTATCGATTGTTACCTTCTCATTAATAACCTTGCACTTGTTCGGTCTATTGAAACTATCATATAACGTAAATACGCATTTGTTTCAAATTGATGGTACGAAGCTCGTTCAATGCTCAATATCTGTAAACGCCTTTCGCTTAAAAAGTAGAAATCATAGCAACGATAATCTTTCAGTTTATTGCGGTACTTCATGTCTCTACTATATTAGAGGACTTCCTTCTACGGATTCAGAAAAGATCAATAAAAGAAGAAAGATAAGACATTTTCTTAGATTTCAAATCAGAAGAGAAATACGCAATTAAATATTTATTTAAACAAGGTAAAACGGATTGAAATGCGTTTCAACAATGAAGAGATTGTTGTAAAGTATGTTAAAAAATATGTTTAAAAAAAATTTATTAAATTAGAGAGAAAAAAAAAAAATCGTACGACAATTTAAATTGACTATCATTGAAAAGTACATTCTTTAAATTTTCAGACTGGGTAAAAATAATTTTTGCTTAACATATATTTTGGACGTTATATAAAACATCCAAAATGTGACTTAATTTTTTGGTGCCAAAATTTCAAAAAAAATGGCACGAGGATGACGCACTTTCTTTATTAGTAGGGATGATGATCTTCTTTTCAACTACTCATTCATTGAGATATAAGGTGTTAGATTAATTTTTCTAGTTCAAATAATTAGAAATTTACAGTTAATTTTAGATAGGTTAAAATGGTAAACTGAACAAAATTTCGAACTCTTTTCTCCAATCCTGGAAAACTAATGCTAATCCAACGCTGTGTCCTAAACGGTCAACTTATATTACGAATGAAATTTCCACTCTACGAAATCGCCGGGCTTTCAAAGTAAAAGTCATAAAGAGAAACGACTGGGCCGAGATATCTAATCTTGTGTTAGAGCAGCGCAGATACTTTCACTGTCATTCATAAATCCCTTCCATAAAAACCGATGTCGTATTTTTAGAGATCTTTCTCCTAACGACGTTATCTTGGCGAAAAGCGGGCGCTCGCAAACGGCAAAAGCACATTTGCCCATCATCAAATGACAAACAGCGATTTCTCCGCTGATGTCGCTGCGATACAACGAGCAGCAGACTGCCTGTCGTCTGCAAATGCCGGAGCGTTTCCTGGCGCACCGGTTTGGCGAGTTTGCTGCTGTTTTGGCGTCAGTGGAAAGAATTTGAGAGTTTCTGTAAAACGAGTTACCTTACAATAAGATGAGGCTAAAGGAGAAGCTACTTAAAGGGGGCGGATGCTTGCAAGAATACAAAAACTGAGTTCGTTCGTAGATTTACTTGCATGAAGACGGTCAATTCATGGCAAGAAATTGAATGGGGTCAACAAGAATAGTGCGTAACAATTTACGCACTTACGATTTACTTAACTGAAAACATATAGCGATAATCATAGTCAACGACAACTTTCGTTACATGATTGGAATGTTCTCAATAAGCGGAATAATAAAGTATTTAAAAACACACTTCTATTCATGGGTTTTTTTAAAAATTATTTTCTACATTTTAGTTTTTAATTTATATTTCATTATCATGAATATTATGGAATCTTGAAATCAATTTTCTCTTCAAATTCGTTACCAGGTAGCTCTCTTCGTTTGGAATCAAAATTTAATTAGATTAATCGATTAATCTATACTTATAAAAGGCAATGTTTGTGTATGTGCGCGCGCGCGATGTCCATACGAATCTATCGCACTGACAGCCATGAAATTTGACACACAGGTAGTCGTAAAGGTGACTCAATGCACCTCGAAGCCAGAATTTAAAAATTCAATCTAGGAATTTTTTTATTTAATGTTTTGTGTTGTTTTGGGTCATTTTTGGCACGTTTACGGGAGTAGTATTTTTTCTAATGATAGTTGAAAAACAATCAATGCACCATCGGATAGAACAAACAATTTTCGTTCTAATGAAGTTTGTTTTGAACTTCAAATATAATTAACTGAATTTTGAGAAATTTTTTTAAAAATAAATAGTTTTGCCATCGAAATTTTATTTTTGTTTTTAAATTTGCTGCATCCACCATTCTAATAAGACTATTATTTTCAATTTTTTCAGCTTATAACTGCAACGGTTCTGTCGGATTTAAAACAAGAATGGTTAAAATATCTTTTCCCGTTTTTTTTTTAATTAGTTTTTTTCCTGGTCAGTTCAAAGATATTTTTCTTCTATCGAGTTTCCTCCCGCGACACTTCTCAGGAACGTTGCTAGAAATTTTGATTGGCTGACGGTGCAGAGCACAGGATACGTCATAACCTTCAACTGAATGACTTCGATTATTATTTTCGGCAATGTCTTAACATGTTTATGCCTCGCATATTTTACTTGCTGTATAATAACCATTTTCACGTTGCATTTTTTAATATTGTTTCGGATTATCATACTCTACATTGTTTTTCTATATTTGAAATATCATCATCGCGAAGAAAAATAAGGGGGAAAATTAATAATGTGTATCTTTTGTTTTGTTTTCAGAACTTTTTCATGTCATTGTGGCCGTTTTTTCCATTTTGTTGAATTCCTGATTCCACGGGCAACGCCGTGCGCGTACTGCTAATTGATAATAAAACGCTGAAAATTTTAAAACAGTGTATGCGAGAACAAACAATTGTATAAAATTGGAGAACTCAAGCTCATCAGGAAGGGTGTAAAGAATCGACTACAAAATTCCACCTTTACAAACACGAAACAAACACAAGTGTGTAAAAATAGTTTTAATATTTGCTTTAAACAAGAAAAATCGAAAATTTTCCAAAACGTATCGTCATTTTGAAAAGTTGTTCTAATTTTTTTTCAGATACGTACCTACATTCCTGAGTACCAAATTTTATCCATGTAACTATTTAAGTTTTTGAGTTATCGTGTTCACAGGCACACAGACAGACATTACTCAAAAATTGAGTTTTTCGTTCTTGGGGAGGTCTAAAATGTGAAGATTCGTAAAAAAATGACGGGAGGCTGTCTTTTCAAACAGCCGCTGATGTTAAAGGCGTACGATCTTTTGTTTCTCGTAAGTTTTTAAGTTTAAGTAATTTTTTTTTGTAACTTCTGTTGTTATCCTTTATCTCTAAGATAAGACATTAGTTATGTTTTTAACACATGTAGTTACCGAGATATAGAGGATCGCGTCACCAATTTATTCGTATTTTTACCCAACTTTGCGCCTCGGTAGTCGCTGAACTACAATTCAGATTTTTAAATTTTGTTTGTAACTTCTATTGTTACCCTTTATCTCTAAAATAAAACATTAGTTATGCTTTTAACATATGTAGTTACTGAGATATAGAGGATCTCCCATACCAAGTTTTGTGGCGTTCTGGCGTGTGAATCAATTTCCTTCCTGAGATCCCAATGGGAGGAACGTAGACCCACGTTGAAAAAAGTAAAAAAATTAAAATCCATTAGGATATTACTTTAGTTTTCAACAATGGAAGTGAAACACGCAGTTAAATATCTGTCGAAACATTGAAAAGGGATTGAATTTCATTACAACAATGAAACGTACTAATGCAAATTATGCATTAAACTATTTTTGAATTTTTTTAATTAATGAAAAAACTGAACGAATATTAAATTAGCATCATTAAAAAGATAATGTCTTAATTTTTTGTGCTATAATGTTTTCGTAAGTTATTAAGGAAAAACGTGAAAATCCCACTTAATTTTTAATTTATTAAAATTCTAATTAAAATTAAAAGAAAGGGCTCCGAGGTGCACCACCCTCCAAAGTATGTTATGTTCAATTTTGTGGCTCTGGGTCAAACGGTCTACCCTGTAGACCGCCAAAGGTATACAAAAACACATTCTCTTTTATTATTAGTAAAGATTTTAGAGTAATGTCTTAAACGGTTCATTGATTATTTTTATTTTATTTTTTCTTTCTACTGTCAACGAACGTGGTAATCAGTTAAATTTAACTTCCATTACTTCCATTAAAGAGGTTAAATTTATTGCAACAGATTGTACACTAGTTTATAAAGGATTATTTAAATTAATTTTAAAAAAACCATGACAGATTTTTTCATATTAATATTTAGCTGATACCGTAGCTTAAGAGAAATCATAATTGACTGCGGAATGTTGTTTAATTTTAAATAGATAAGGATTCCGTTTTGGAAACACACGAGGGCTATAATGGGACGTAAGCAGTAATTTTGAGCCGAGATCTGATGTCGATAACGACACCTGATCGTTGTTTCTATACTTTCCAATCGTCTCTTCAAACTCCCACACCAGCTGGAGGACTTTTAACACTCGATGGAATGAATATAGCCCGGGCTGTACGCACTGCAGATCTTCCATGCACAATCAGGTCTCGAACCCGCACCCTTCCGGCTCCGAAGCCGAGACTCTGCCAAGAGGCTATTGTAGCTTCCGTGAATGAATTGTTTTGTGGTAAATTAATTATTCATTATTGCAGTGGTTCCCAACCTATGGGCCACGGCTTACTTTTGGGCCTCGGGTAGCGTATTAGTGGGCCGCGGAATGTTAGTCAAGATTCGAAGTCAGGGGAAATTCAAGAGTCGTCATCCGTTTGTAGCTCAATAAACAATATATTTTTAATCCTTTTACAGTGAGCCTTACTAATTACTGACATATACGTGCATATAATATACAGGGTGGGTCTAAATTGTTTTTACAAAATCAGAGGGGTGGTAGTACCCATCCAGACGAGCAATATTTACCATGGAACATAGGGTCGCATTCCACTCTGAGAGGCAGAAAAGAATGAGAGTCGAAATGCGAATGAGAATGAGAGTCAAATGAGAATGAGAGTCGAATGATGAGATGAATGATATCGATGAATGAGATGAATGAGAGTCGAAATGCGAAAAAAGAATCGAATGA
>BGPR01001559.1:0-151274 GCA_013235015.1 Araneus ventricosus
TTTCAGATATTTAAATAAACAGTTGTTATTTACAAACACAAGAAATTGCCGCGGTGGTCGGTATTATGACATGTCTAGAATGAATTTATTTTATATAAATATTAATCGCAAGTATTCCTCACTGTAAAATTTTATTAAATTGAAACAATAGCTGATTGAAAAATATAGTGGGTGCATTTTCATTTGTTTATATCGTATAAATATGTTTTTATTATCATGTTATTCTTTTCCATCTCTAGTAAATTACTTTAGAGTTAATTTTCCTCAGATAAATAACCTTTAATTTATATATTTTATTTCTTTGGAAAATTTTTAATCTGAAGTTAGCGAGCTTAAATAACTCAATGTATTGAAATTAAATATTTTGTTTTAGTAAAGAATTTTATTAATCCCGGAGAACACACACTAGGAAGAGTAACTGAAAGGCGTGCAAAGGCGCCCTCTATTCATTATTTAAGCAAAACTAGCAATATTTTTATACTACATCTGTTCTAAAGATCTTTACAAACAGTTCTAGCTTAGAAGAACGAATTTTTAAACAAAAAAATTAAATGAATATTAATTACATTATATCATTCGAACACATGGGAATAGTGTATTTCTCACATACAGTGTTTTCCTCCTTTTTTTTACTAAAGGATTTTGTCGTTCTGCTCTTATTGTGGTTACGTTGATGACAAAGTTTGTATGAAGCATTTTGTTCGTTTGGGTTTGGCTCCTCAAAATTGTTTGCTAGCTTTTCATTGCAAGCTTCAGCAGCCCTTTTTCTATGATGTTGTCAAGGGCTAACTTTTTAATTTTTTCTTTTTTCCAAATTCTGTAGGGATTTCTTTTGTAGAAAAAAGTAGCACACAAGAATTAATGGCAACCATGTTCTCAAGTGAAAAACATTACTTCCATTGGCCATCTGTTTGAAAGTGTAGCTGGGGAATATGCTGTTACTATTTTAACCAAGACATCAACTGCCCGTTACACATTGTAGAAGGCAATTATTTTGGACTTTTTGAAGTCATCTGTGCTCTCATCAATACTATTATTGTAATGAAATGTGTATAGTAAAATAATGCTTCTAATTTTCTTAGGAGCGTAGTGAATAATTGTCTTTTCTTTTTGAAATCCAAATACAAAACTCTGCAGGGCTTTTTCCTTTATCTCCAATAAACTTGGGAGGAAAACTTTTCTTCACTTTTATTTTTCCAAAAGGTTCCTACAATTGTAAGCTTTTTCTCCAATATATTTTTATTAAGCCTGATATTTTGAAAGCAGAGTAGCAGTTATATCCAGGATTATATAACTTTTGCATCACTCTCATGGCACTTTCACTTGTACTTGTTATCTAGTTTATAAGTCTGGATATTTACATAAATCTCCATTTTAGAAGGGTTTTTTTTTTTCTTGAATCCACTTGTTTCTTTGGCATAATTTAAGCTCAGAGGCACCATTTTCCACCTATCCTTAATGTATTCACTCACCTTATCTAAGAAACCTGATGCGACAGCATTCAAGTTGAGTTCCAGTTTTAAAAAGGCATTTTTCTTGAAATTGGTTCTATCTGTTTAATGGGACCTTAAAGGCAGTTAGTGTGGATTTAACTCATTTCAAACCAAGGGAAAGCAGTACATTTTATGTGGTGTGAGGTGTAAAATACTCCTTCTGTGTCTTCGCATGTAACTTATATATCCAATGTAACTCTTTTTTTTCTTCTCACACATTCATTGAGAAATATGTGATTTCTTTTTTTTTTTGGGGGGGGGGGGGCCTTCAATAAAAATAACTTTTTTATTGATAATATATTTTCAGCCCTGAAGTATGGCTTCAAAACGTGGTAATGAAAATGGTCAAAAGGATGCGAAAAAGCCAAAAGTTGGTCATTGGAGTCAAGGCCTTAAAGCATCAATGGAAGACCCAGAACTTATTGTAGACTCTGATGATCTTGTAGTTATAATTAAAGACAAGTATCCAAAAGTAATTTTACTTATTTATGTTTGAGTTTTTGTCATGAAAACAGTTCAATTTTACAACAGTGTTTATTTAAAAAAAAAAAACATTTAATCATAGCTTATTATATAGGCAGATGGACTACAAAATAATATGAACACTTGTGAAATAATTTTAAAAAATTATTGGTAGTAGATTAGGTCATCATTTTTGATTGTAGTATACTTTATATCTGTTGTGGAACTGATGTGTAGATGCCATCTATATTTAAAGGGATATGAGGTCATTCCTTCAGCAAAGCAGTCTCGAATTCTGACAACCTGATCAGAGATGGAATTCAAGCATGGAAATTAAACTTCAATCCTTATAAATCTTCAATAATGTCAATATGTGGGATTGAGAAAAACAGACCAGATATCTTATTGCTGTCAGATTCTTGAACATGCCAAGCAGAGTGCTTAAGAAAGTTGTTGTCTTGAGAAAGCAATTACTCTCCAGGGAATAAAACAGGACCAAAAGAATGGACATAAATCTGTCAGAAAAAAAGATATGATAATTATAGAATTTGATTTTTTCATGCAGAGTAACAAATAGGTCAAAACTATGCCAATATATTACACCACAAAACCAATAGATTTACCTCCCATGTTTAACAGTGAGTAAGTAAGAGTCAGAAATAAATACTTTTTGGGGCTTCATAGATAAACACATCTGTTAGTATGAAATAGAATGAATAATGATTCATCATATTGGATTACTTGTTGCCACTACTGTTGTGCCCTTCCTCAGTAAACTTACACCACTGAAATTGTTTGATAAGATGACATGAAATGACCAACATTTCATAAATAGCTGTCCTGTGATAAATTTTTACTGCATGGATATCCCTTTTTAAAGTTGTGATTGAAACAGGATTATGGAAATGACTATTCATTTTTAATGTTATCTGTGACAGTAATTGCCTGTTTTGGGGGTAACTGTAGATTTCAACACTCATCTGTCCTTATCAGTCAGCTTTTTCTTTTGTCCACTATTGTGCTTTGAAGATGAATTAATACCATTTCATGTGTGTGCTTCCATGGAAGGTGATATTGTGCTCCACTCGTATCCCAAAATATTTGCTGTCCCTATCACAGTCTACTTACTCCTGCACCAAACTTAGAAGTCTTTATATGGAAAACCAAGAGAGTGTAAGGATTTAAATTAATCCTGCCAATTACAATCAAGTTGACTCTTATGTGCTAATCAACATTAAATATTCTTGCTCTGCTTCTGATGAAAGACTGCTAAAGAATTGGGCATTTATTATGGATTGTTCTTTTAGAGATTGTTTTCTTTCATTATTTTGTAATATTCTGTATTTTTTTAAATTATCAATAAGTGGTCTGGGCATTGGTTGATGGATTTGGAGAGTGGAGATGGGAGAGGTAGTTAGCTTGTTTAGAGTTGTTGGGACTTCATCTTCTGGTGTTGGGCTGTGGCGCTTTCTGCAGATGTTGATAGCACCTATCTACAACTGGCAATTCAAAACAGTAAAGGACTGCCATGGTCTTAGGTATAGAGGCAGGTTATAGTATTAGTTAGTTAATATTCCTATAACAAAGGCTCCAGCTAAATGTGTTACAAGAATTAGGCATATTTGGAAGTCTAAGAAGTCAGACTTTGCAGCATTTCTCAGAGAGTATGATGGGCATACATGCAGCATCTATGATAGTGGTTGAGGGATTGATATCGTTCCATTTATAGCCCATAGTAAAGACCAGACTTCAATGTTAGATGGCAAGGCTGTATCTCTGATCTGAAATGAGGTATGCTTTCTCACAAGTGTTCATTTTATTTCATCTCCCATCTCTCTTTCTGTATATAATATACCTATACACACATTGTTAAATTTGTTATAACAGAATTTTTGATTTTATGAACTGATTTGCAGATTTTATATTCATCCATTCAACATATATTTTGGGTATTGCTAAAAAATTTTAATATAGTATTTTTAAACTATGCTAACATGTATTAGTGGGCAGTTTTGTTGAATAATAAATTATGTTTTTTATGGTTTGATCTAAGATGCAAGGCAAAAATCATTTTCTGTCTTTTCTTACAACCAAATAATATCACTTATTTTTTTTTTTCATTTGTTGCCATTTAAAATTGAGTGTATAGGCAAAATTATGTGTCAACATGAACACTTGAGTATTACTTGGCTAACTTGAATGTGTGTCTAAAATGAGTTATGCATATAATTAGTGCACATCGCAAGATACTGAAACATAATGGTTCTGGAATTCTTTAGTCTCCCAAATCTGTCTCAAAAAGGATTTGAGAAGAAGAATGTTTTTAGTTAAAAATTGATATTACAGTAAAAGCTTAACTAACCGGCATGCTCGGGAAATGCCGATTTCCGGATACCTGAAAAGTCTGGATAGTTGAATGTGACGGGGAAAATGGGGGGGTAGATTGTGGCCTTTTTAGATTTTTTTTGGCCAAATAATTTGTTTTTGTCATTTTAAAATGCGCATTAAAAATAATTTTTAAGAATATTTCTGTATCTTCCATAACATTGTATTTAGAAAACATATTATGAAGATTTTAATTTACATTGATGGTAAAAAAAAAGTATGATCTGTAGCCGAATTTTTACCGTAAGTATATAAATTGTAAAAATAGCCGACGAAACTGAAAAATATTCTACTTAGCAAGCATAATAAAACTCTTGGTGATCGTAAAGAAATCTCTGATTGAATATCAAAACTAATTATTTTTTAAAAAATCGCAAGGGTTATTGTGCAATACTCGCGCCTCCAATTCTCCCACACACGAGTGTCCTAAATTTTGGCTCGCGGATGTAAAATTTTGAGAAAAACTCATTTTCTAATTTTTCTGGTTAGTTGAGCTTTCCGGATCTGGATACTTGAATGCCGGATAATCGAGAATTTACTGTAATCTAAATAGTAGGTACAAAGTTGAATATATATACAGTAAATTCTCGATTATCCGGCATTCAAGTATCCGGAAAGCTCAACTAACTGGAAAAATTAGAAAATGAGTTTTTCTAAAAATTTTACATCCTATCGCCAAAATTTAGCACATGCGTGCCCGCGCCATTCCATTAATGCGGACAACTTATTTCTGGAATGCAATGTCCGCTATGCAAGAGGGACGTAGAAGGAACAAAAAGCAATGTACAGTACTGTGATGTACATAGATTTGTTTTATGGGGGGGGGGAGGTTCAAAAGCAAAAGTGAAAACCAAAATAATAATAATAATAAAAGGTCCTCACCTTTCGCCGAAAAACGAGACCTAAAACGAAATCGGCAACCAAAAAAAAAAAGCTCATAGGGGGTTACTCCAGATTGGTAAGTCTCTTTCTTTTCCTTTATTTATTTACACTCCGAATACCGGCAGATGTTGATTCCGATTACGTAATTTCACGTGCGGGAGAATTGGAGGCGCGCGTTTTGCACAATAATCCTTGCGATTTTTTAAAATATAATTAATTAGTATTGATATTCGATCTGGGATTTCTTTATGATCACTTAAAAGAGTTTTATTATGCTTGATGAGTAGAATATTTTTCAGGTTTGTCGACTATTTTTATATGTTTATATTTTTACAATCTATATATTTATGGTAAAAATTAGGCTACAGATCATATTTTTTTTTCGTCATCGATGTTAAATTAAAATCTTCACATGTTTTGTAAATACAATGTTATGGAAGATACAGAAGTATTCTTAAAAATTATATTTAATTCACATTTCAAAATGACAAAAAAAAATTATATGGCTGAAAAAATATGAAAAAAAGGGGCTACAATCTACCCCCCACCACCACCACCCATTTTTCCCGTCGCACTCAACTATCCGGACTTTTGAAGTATCCGGAAATCGGTGTTTGCCGAGCATGCCGGTTAGTTGAGCTTTTACTGTATATATATGCTGAAAAGGTAAGGGATGATATGGTTCCTCAGTACCTCTAACTCAAGCCAAGCTGCTCATTTATCATGCTTATTCCTTTAGTGTGTTAAAAATTTATTTGATAAAACTATTGTCTTTACTAAATAATGATGCTAAATATTTAACCTAAATTTTAAATCTGTATTATAATGGAATTGCTTCTATTATTGTTCTTTTGTCTTTATTAGATATTTTTTTCTGTAAACCGTTTTCCTTGTTATAATGGAACATATACATAATGGTTACATGTATTACATATAGAATATAATTGCTTTTAATTTGGATATCAAAAATATAAGATTATTTTTATTTCATTGTCAATTGTTTGAAATTTACAAACAAAAATAGCACTTTTTAAAATTTATATTTTCTATCTTTTATGTATTATAGTAAAAAGCTGTGTTTTTAACCCCCAAGTAGGTTACTATTTTAGATTAACCAAGTTCTGAACAATGAACTTTTAAAGTGGATGAGTCTGGTTTTTAAGCTGTCATTAAAACTTCATAATCTGCAGAAAACTTTACTTTCAAATTTTTAAGAAAAATGGCCTGTTTAATATTATTTTGCTGATTTGGAACTGAACTAGAACAGAAGAGGCTAATCCAACCACTTAGAAGATTAACGTATATATATATATATCAGTTCATATGTATTAGAATAAGAAAAGTGAGTCTATTTTGAAAAACGAAGTAATTTTGTACCACATTCATTTTATTTTTACATTCTTGTATACAAAGTATGCCAAGAGAAAGTATTGTAATCGTCAAAAAATTCAAACTTGAGATTTTGATTAATCTCCACATTTTAGACCTCCTCGAGTCTGAAAAACACAATTTTCACCTTATGTCTTTGTCTGTCTCCGTCTCTGAGCACAATAACTCTAAAACTGTTTGAGCTAGCTGGATGAAATTTAGTATGTGATTTTTACACTTAATTTGTAGGTTTCTATCAAATTTTGGACAAACTCCGTCCGTGGGATTGTCTTATGTTCATGTAAATACAATAACTCAAAAACTTAAATAGCTAGATAGATAACATTTGGTACACAGTTTTATCATTAGGATTGTAGGTCTGTATCAAATGTTGGACCAAATCCGTCAAAGGGTTGACTGTCTGTTGGTCTGCATATTTGCATGCATGTGCATATGCTAACATGCATACTAAATGCAATAACTTAGATAAATAAAAATTGGTCTGAGGTCTTTTAACCCTAATTATATATCTGTACCAAATTTTCATTTCAATCTGTTGAAAAAAAGGCATTGAAATTGCATATTCGGGTTTTTTTCATCTTACACTGGTGCAAAGCTATATTGCGTAATGGCACCCACTTTGCAGCATTTCACTTCCACTACTGCCCACCTTTCGTCTTTGACGCTTATTAAAGGAAACTCATGGCATTCTGGACGTTACAGAAGATTAGCAGTTTTTTTCTGTGTGGGGGAGAATGAGTCTTTTGTTTGGAAGTATACAAGAAAGTCTAGGGGAGACCACTCCCACTGGTTGAATATCTTATTTGCATGTCTTTTTGTTTTCTTTTCTAGGCACAGCATCATTATCTAATCTTACCAAAGAGAAGTATTCCTAGCTTGAGAGCATTGAATAAAAGTGATTTATCTCTTTTAAAGCATATGCATGAAAAGGCTGAAGAATTATGTGCTAAGTAATTGGTTTTTATCAGCTATTTTTTCATTTTATTATTAAAACTTATAAAAATATTAATTTTTAGCAAATATTTTCAGATGTATAGATTGTTAGGCTTAGATCAGTTATTTAACCTATATGTAATAGAGCAACAATAACTTATATTTAAAAGATTGAGATGAGCAAATGGGTCATTCTCCAAAAATTGTACCTTTTCTGTCACATTCATTTTAGAGCAAAATCTTCAGACAATAATTGATTAAACTATGTTTTTAATGGTGGTAAAAATATATCTATTTAAATCAGTCACCAAATTTTTATGATGATCTTTAATTTATTATTTATTTAGTTCACTGTATGTGAATTCTCACCTCCGTGATCTGTCACACACCTAGTATGACTGTTAATAATGTTCAATAATTTTAGTTAAAAAAACATATTTAAATATTTATTATTCCTGCCACAAGTGTCTCAAATATTAAATGGTTAAACATATTTTAAATTTTTTATATTGTGATTTAGTTTGTTTTAGAACAACAATGAATGGTCTCGCACAATAAATTCTCACCTCCTTTACCCAAACATAAAATGCCATTTTTTTAATCATAAATGGCAGTACAGTATACATTTTGTTTCCCATGATGCATGTCATCCATCTTGTGTATTACATCTGCAAAAAGTAAATGAACTTTTGGTTTTAAAGACAAGTAGACAGATTTTGTTCTTAAGAAACAAGTTTGACTATTCAGAAATCTCACCTCCGTGACCTTGAAGTTCATGTATATAAAAATACAATTTTACCTGTTTTAATATGCTTAACATGTGCAGATTGTAATACCAAAAATAATTTTTTTTTTCTCTGAAAAAAAACATCCATTAAGCCTACTTTTATAGACGATTCCTCACCTCCGTGACAACCTTGTCAATTTCATTGTCAAGGAAGTGAGGTGCATTGTTTTTAGCCAGCAATTTGAGAATATACTGATATTATACATTATTGAACACAAATTTTAAACTCATAAAGTGAATGACTAAAATTTAAGCTGTATCTTAATCCTGATATTTCATTTTCTAATTCTCTATATGAGCTGATTAAATGTTTACAATTTATTTTAGTATAGTAATTATTAATTTTCTTGTGTTTTATATTGCCTCCGTAAATAAGGTTATATATATATATATATGTTTTTATTTATGCGTAAAACAATTTAAATTTAATTGGGCCACTGCTCATGGTAATTTCTAGTAAGTAGAAGTTTCATATAAAATGAAAAAAAAGGAAATTTAGGTTTTGAAATCTGAAAATATTTTGGTCCAAATGGTACATTTTCTGGAGAATGACCCAAATATTTACTAATCATTTTCTAATTTTTCTCGATAAAGGATGTTCAAATCACTAATTTATAACCAGCGGGAATTTTGAAATATGTTATTTGAGGGATTTTTTTTTTAAAGTGATTATGTTTATATTGCATTTTTTACTACTATTAATATAATTTATATTTTGAAATTTATTTTTCTTAAGAGTAGCATTTTTAAGCACTATCAACATTATTTGTATTTCAATGTGTTACACAATAACATGATCATTATTTTGAATAATTTGTGAAAATCACATATTGAATTTATCATTTACCTCGTTAATTATTTCTTAAAAAGTTTTATGTATTTTATAAAATGTTTTGTGTTATAGCTACAGAGGTGCTTCAGTTTGTTTCTGAAGACATTCCGAAATAGAAAATATATAGCTGTATTCAAAAAAATAATTTCTTCACACCGGCATGTACAACCCATGGTTCACGCTTGAATAATGCAAATTTCAGAGCCAGCATGAGTGTGTTTATTTCATTACACCTTATTGACTATTCAGATATCTATAAACTATCAGAATCTGAATTTTTTTAATGTTAAGTTGTAAACAAACGTTTCGTAATTTGGATTTGCTAATTTCAGAGCTTCTTAAAATTTTTCTATTGCTTATCCCATTTCAGCCAGAAAAATATTGCTACTAAAATATTGGAAAATGAATAATAAAATGAAGTATTAATTAATAATAAATAAAAGGCAATTCATTTTTTTTTTTTTTTTTTTTGAAATTTTGATGTGACTTTTTCTCTTGGGGCTCTTTCCTTATTTTTTCAGTAACTATTTTTGTTACAAATGTTGAAAACTCATGTAGAAATGACTGTGAGAAATTTCATACCCCATTTTTTTCCCCCACTGTTGTCACCCATGAGGTGACAACCCATAGTTTAAGAAGCCCCAGTTTGTATCTCAGTTATATTTTAAATAATTCTGTTATATTGCTTCAGAATATTACTGAGTGTTTTTTAATTACTAAAAATCAATCAATCAAGTGAAATCAAGTTTCATTTTAAAATACTACCTCTGTCGCATAATAATTGTAGCAGTTGATAAATTTAATTTGCCTCTTAATAAGAGTATCAAAAGAAAATAAATATAGAACACAACATTTATTATCAAAAAAACTAGATTAAATTAAAAATATTACTCCTAATTTTTATTTTGAGTGTTCAGATAATTTCTGGATTTTTTAATAATTTCGTTACTGCATTTTAAACTTGTAGGTAGGATCCCTTGGCTGCGGAGCTTTGCTTTCACAATATATGTGAACTTAATGAACTGGACAATCGCAATTCTCTTCTTTGCTTGAAAACTCTCTTTTTTTCATCTTACCTTTATAATGGGTTGATATTCAACTGAAATAAAAAATTTATTTCAATCAGCAGATGAAATTACAAATATAGGTAGAATTCGTAATAATTAGGTTAACCTAAAAATTCAAAGATGTGTGAAAACAAATGACAGATATCGTGAAATATTGATTTTAATTGAAGGCTTTGCAATTTTGCACTACAACAGAACTTACAGCTGCAATCACCAATAATTCCCATTTAAATATTCACTTGTAACTATTATTATGGGACAGAGGCAGTAATAAATGGGGAAAAAATAAGAAGCTTCAAATCGCATCATTTTTGGAATAATTGTATCCTCACCTGAAAACGCATTAATAGTTGATAATCATAAATAGCTTTTTAGCTTTAGCATGCTCTTTTTTCATCTTTGTTTTTTAAGTTAGGTTTCTTTTTAACCAATTAATTCATTTGCCTTTGCATCAAGTTATCATATTTTTAAAGTTTTAAGCTAAAAATAAGTCGTTCTTAAGCAATACAATTCAAATAAAAAATTATAAGGGATTCATATCTCAATGGGGAACTTCGGCATTTTTTAAAAACCTGTGAAAGCAATCCATATTTATAGAAAATACCATTCTAATTTCAAATATGCAAGTAAAATTTTACATAAAAATGTATTTATTTAAATATTGAGGGCGAAAGATGCACTGAAATAGCAGGAATGATGATGCAATCCAAAACACACTCTCATTGGCCAAGTAGATTTTGACGTCACATGTGCCTTCCTTTGCATACTTATCTTTTGCTACTTTAATTTGTACCTTGTTTTGATTCAAGGCGTTTGTACTAACTTACATCTTAGAAGTGATGTTTTTGACTTTTCTACTATTCAATGTTTAATTTCATAATGGATATTGGTTTTGTACAAGGTAAATCGAATAATTTTCCAAGGATTGATTCTACAGTGATGGCAAAGAAACTAGACACAAAATGCCGGCTCGTAAATCATCTCATAAGTAAATCTGTTCGTACTTTCCCTTGAATGCATTCAGTAACCGGAACAAAGCTCTATACTATACCACAATAGACTTCGCCTTAGGAAAAATGGGTAGGTTTACAAAAGCATCGGGCAGCAATAAATTGAAAAGGGGCCCTAGGATATTCTGAGAAGATGCTGCGATTTCTGTTACACAAGAAGAGATCTGTAAAATTTTGTATGCCTACAAAAAAAAACACCAGGAATATACTTATTTCAGAAGTTCTGCTCAAAATAAATTCGGGTACGGAATTTTTTTTTAAATACACGTGTGCCTTTGATAAATTAATTTTATTTTATATAGTTTTATATTATTTTGCTATGAAGAATATAAATTATTTCCTTTGTACCAGTATTAATTTTAGGATATTCGTTAATAGTAATTAATATAAAATATCCGTTAAAAATAACTTATATAAAGAAACCTATATAAATTTGTAATAATATTCAATCATGACCGAATGCGACTAATCTAGGAATTTAATGTACAAATCGACAAACTCTAGATGTGCGGTGAGATAAAATTATCTACCTTTTTCAAATTGTAATAAGTGATAAGTAAATTGACTTTTTGAAGACTGATTTTGATTTGAATAGATTCATTGAATCAAAATGATTCATTTCGCTTCAAAAATTCTGAGAATTCTTTTCTTACACTACCAATGAAAACGATTTTCATCATCAAAATAGTCATGAATTAGAACTTATATTTAAGACATTCTAATTAATTTTGAATGGCACTGTAATTTTAAAAAAAATATAAGAAACATTTGAATATCCATGGAAATACTGTAAGCAGTAATATAACAAGATCAAGTTTCTTTTAAATCTTAAAGTAGTTGGGACAGCCTCTGTGCCACCGCCCCTCAAAGGGTTAAAATATAAATTCCATGTGATCAAATAGAAGGGAAAAAACTAATTAAATTTAACTATTTTCTTTAAAATTGATAATTAAAATCTCACCTTATGCGTATATTCAAAACAAAATGGATATCGAGTTTAAGGCTGTTATACAATTTTAATATAGATAAATTACTCATCGGATGCCATTATAGTTATATTAACACATTTAGGAACAATACAATTCTTGTATTTTTCCGACATTATTTTATCTGATGTGGTAGTCAAAAAATATAGAAAAAAAAGCAAAATCTCTATAGCGAGCGAATGGGAGCTCGCCCCTGTTTGGGCACATGCGATGTCAGGCCCACTTCGCACCAATATGGATAGTTTTTCCCACTTCATCTGAGAGGCGAACTTTGATTGCAAATATAAAAAAAGCAAAACTGCCCAGAATTTTTTTTAATGTTATTGTTCATTTTGAAGCATTTTCAATCAATTAGAAAAATAAAAAAAAAATGCTGAAGTTCCCCATTGTTTTATGAACTCTTAGTTGAATCAAAATGGCTGCAGATTCTGAAAAACAGAAAGTGTCATCTAATTATATGTTTAAAAAAAACTGAATAGTTTAGTGGTGAAGCGATAACCCAGTTATTAATTTTTTTCTCATTGTATTGCATATTTTTTATTAATTAAGGCAAATTATTAAAACTATACTCTGTGCAAGTGTTTCACTATTTTCATATTTTTTCATTCAGAATCTGCTGTCTGCTGCTAGGCATTAAAACTGAATGTGTGCATTTTTAACGTGACTTCTTTTTAATTTATTTTTCTTTTGAATTGATATTATATATATTCTTTTGTTTTCATGTAGGAGTAACTGCAAATATAAATTTCAGATTGGATATCATGCAGTCCCAAGTATGAGGTATTATTTTGAAAATTAAACGATGTTATTTAATAATTATTTTTGCCATTGTATTAAATTAACCTTTTTTTCAGTCACTTGCATCTTCATGTGATTAGCCAAGATTTTGATAGTCCATGTCTGAAAACTAAAACTCACTGGAATTCTTTTACAACGGAATATTTTATAAGCTCCAAAAGTAAGTGTGTTAATCTTGGGCATTTTTTTGTACTTAATTATGAAAAATTTGCATAGCTTTATGTTACTGTTCCCCTCCCTCCTCTTCAGTTCAGTATATTGTATGTGCTCCGATTCCGAAACCCTCTGCACTTTTACGCATGTGTCAGGTGGAGTTATTTTCACCAAAATAGGGGGAAGGTGAGAAATGGAGGTGGAGCTGTTTACATTTTACTTTGCGTGACTTAACTAAGAACTCTAGAAATGCGTTTATCTTGCTCATAGCTTGTCACCCCTACCCAGTATAAAATCATCTAAAAGTGCTAGTCTCGGGATATTGAATTTATTATTAATGTTAAGTTAATATTCTTAATGAAATAACTCATTTTGAATTATATATATATATATATTACAGCCACTGTGATAAATCAGTTATCATGCATAACAACTGGATCTTTAAGCTATTATTACGCATAATAAATGGATTTTTTATATGGTTATTATACATCAGCAGTTCCCAACCTATGGGACTCAGATGGTGTATTAGTGGGCCGTGGAAGGCTAGTCAAGAGTAAAGTCAGGGAAGCTTCAAGAGTCGCCACTTGTTTCATTGCTTAATAAACAATATATTTTTAATCCTTTTAAAGTAAGCTTTACCAATTACTCACATATACATGCATATAATATATAAATATATTATATGTGTTTTTGTATTTCTTTTTATTTGCATATTTAGTTTGTAGGCTGCAAAATATTTTTTATACAACATGTGGTCCATGCAACCAAAAAGGTTGGGAACCTCTGTTATACATAATAACCAATTATTTAAATTGGCCATAACATATATATATATGCTTAAACATATAATGTCATGTTCCAGAGAAAAAAGAAGTTCCATAAATAAGTATATTGATCTCCTTTGCAATTATTTAATTTCACAATAAAAATTTTCAGAACTTCTGTGTAATGTCTAAATTTATAATTTTAATTACTTAATTTGTTTTGAATATTCAAATGTATAGTATTATGTTCAAGAAAAAAAGAAGAAGACAGAAAAGAGTGGTGCAAAATTTCAATTTTAAAATCTATATTCATTCTTCTCATAATATTTAAGCTTTTTTATTTAATATGTTTATTTAGCATATCTATAAATATAAAACAACTAACATTTGATAGCATTTAAAGCAATTTACATCCTCATGGAAAATTGTCACCTAACTTTGTGGTTTAGAAAAAATTTGAGTAAACTTTCATGTGGCATTCATTATATTAAAATTGCGTAGGAATTATATTTTTTTAAAATTAAAAACTAATCACCATCTTTCTTAAATTTTTCCATTTAAAACCTGTTTTCACTCAAAAGAATGTAACAGACATACTCTTATTTTCATCAAAAAATTTTATATATAATCCTTTATGGAAGGAGAATAAATCTGGCCACCAGGCATTATTTTATAATTAAAAAATAATACAGTTATAAAGAAAATTTTAATGTAGTATTTTTACTTCTTGTCTTCATTATATTTTTAATTACTTATGGTACAGTACAACCCCAGTTAACCGAACGAAAGGGGGAAGAAGACCTTTCAGATAGCGATTTTTTCAGTTAAGCCATAAACATCTAATTACTATTTTGTATTTAATTACAGTATGTAATTCTGAAATAATTTGAGTGTAAATTGTATTCAAACTCTCTTTGTAGGCTACACTCATGTTCTTTATTAAATTTAATACTCCGTTAGATGTAATATTCACAACGGTGAGTTCAGGTGCAATGCGTCTGATGGGTACAGGTAAACTGTATCGCAATTAATATTGTTAATACCCATTAATTTTAATTTTGGCATTATACAATTAATCACTGACCCTCTTGTAGAGGCCTAAAAGAAAACAGTGGGGATATTGTTGCAAAATAGTCTCACGTTCGTTATTATTTCCATGCAGTAAAGTATGTGTTTTTTGGATTTGCGATTTTGGATAACCCAGGTTTTGGTTAACCGGGGTTTTACTGTAATTTAGTTATGTAACAAAAGTATGTGATGATAGGTTTTTGTCAACTCTAAGTTCTACATAACATATAGTTTAACAATAATATAATATAGTTTATAACTATATTAACAATAATATAGTTTTACAATAAAAGTTCTTGAATCATGATAATCATAGTCCAATTTGATTAATATTTTTATCGTGTCTGTATGAAATAGCTTTTGTTTTTGTGATGTTTAAATAAAAAGTTAATTTTTACTTTGTTGTGTTTTCAGATAGTAAAATAATTTCTTATTCTTATTGAGAAATGTAAATAAAGCAGTAAATACAGTTCTTCTTTACTTTCTAACATTTAGATGATAAATGATGTAGTCTGCTTTTACAAGGTCTACCAAAATCGATTAAATGGTAAATAAAAGAATATTATGATTGAAAATTCAGAGATGAGAGGAAAATATTTTACTTTTATTTCTTTCATACAAGACAGGATTGAAATTTTTTTAGGGCACTTTTATGCATTCATTTATATGATTCCTTCACATGAGCATTGTAATAAATTAACATAGTTATGGGTTTCTTGCTTTCAGCAGTATAACATTTCTAAAGTATTACGTTGTTTTATTTTCCATAACAGATTTAAATTATTAAGATATTATTTTATACATATTAGTATTGCATTCTTTTTCTGTGTTATGTAGTTCTATAATGCATTAAAAGCATTTACTTATTTATTTAAAAGTAGATATGTACTTCCTTTGTTACAGTAGAAAGCCCCATAAAAATTGCTGTAATTTTTTATTTGCTGCTAATTAAAATATAGTCATGTTGAGTATATAAGCATGAGAAGCCCTATTACAATTGTACTGTTCTTGTTTTGCAAAAATTTCAATACCTTGGTATTAATTATTACAAATTAACCAATTATTATTATCTGCATGTGGTACAAAATAGCTTTATATAGAAAATATTAATTTATTTTAGAAATAATAGAGCAGTTGGAATCTACTGGGCAGATAAAATTTATGGAAAGTCATCTATCTCAAGAGTTATTAAAGCAGTCTCTAAGGTAATTTATTTTAGAGCATACGTTTTTTTAAATATTTTTCTTTCAAATAATTCATGTTGTATTAATTTTCTCTTTCTTAACAGATGTCATATTTGTAAAAAAGAGCTGCCTACGATGCCAAAATTGAAAGAGCATATCAAAGCATGTGTAAAAAAGTCACTGTGATATTTTTTGAATAATAAATTTTGTAGAATCTCTCATGTATAGAATTTTTATTTTTTGTTCTATCTAATAAATTGCTTCATCAAAACTTTACATTATTGTAATGTTTCTTAATAAAAGTTTAAGATTTCATAAAAAAATTACCAATACAAATTTTAATGAATCCAGAAACAGTAAGTTAATTTTGTGTGAACAATTTTTGAGTAATAATAATTCAGATTTATTGAATATTTTCCTGCAAATAAATTGATTTATTCCATAACTGAATACTGGAAATGGAGAATGAAATGAATGACAAATTGCAGATTCTATCTCCAGGTTATCATGGAACTTAAATCAGTGGAGACATCTACCAATGCATCTTTGAACTACTTAGAGTTTGTCAAACACTTACATGAAAGGATCCCCAAGTTGAAAACCTTAGTATTTACTCTGTGATATTGAAAAGGGGGGGGGGATTAGCACTTTTGGCGACTTCCACTTTGTTATTTTGTAAAAGAATTATTTATTCTCCATTTGAAAAGACCAAAAGTTTTTGCTTTCTTAGCTTTTCATTGAGACAAAAATTTGATTTTTTTCTCCTTCTTTTTATTTGGTAAACTTATAAGAGTAAGAAAATACATTTTTCATGAATGAAAAATTTGGCATAATTGTATTTGGTTCACAAGCTTTTTCTCCCCTCTGTAGCCAGGATTTCTTTTCTGTGTGTGTGCATTTTCATTTGCAAATTTTAGAAATTCTGTGTAAAACCATCTGTTGTTGTGGTTATTACTAGTAAAATAAATATTAATTTGTTATTACAAAAGAACACACTTTTTTGTGTGTATTTTACTGAACCATTTAATGAAAAAATAAAAGAACAAGATCCTAAATATATTCTTGCGAAGAATCGTTCACATTACATGTACTTGATTTTACATTTCTACTACTAGGGATATTGTTGTAAAATGTAGTGACTTCTTTGTTGCATCATTAAGCATGATGGTATTTATTCTGTTAATTGGAGAATTTGGAATTGCAGTCTTTTATTTCAATCAAAATCTTAATTTTAGAGAATAATTAATATATAAGGAGGTTTTTTTTTTCTTCTTCCTAACCTTATGCCCTATCTTAGTTTTGTTATAAATCTTTTTTTACAAAAGTAGTATTTGGCTGAATGTAAGGAAAATAAATCCTGTCATTAAGTTTGTGTCTACTTTTTGTCAAAGAAAGGGTCTGCCCTTTTGTTTACTTTCGAGAAATGAAAATGAAACATTTGTTGAAAATGAATAACAAATTGAATCAATGGAATTCAGCCTATTATTTTCTCTGGAGTTGCTTAAAATATAGTTGTATTGTTCTTCATTTTTATAGTTATCCATTTTATTATGCTTTGGGGAGTTTTTACACTTTCTCCTACTAGTAGGGCTACAAATAATTGTAAATATTTGGGAATCTGTTCTTTTCTTTATTTTTTTATCCTCTTCACATTTGGTAAATAAAAAATTTGATCTTATTGAGAGCTTTAAAAAAGATTTCTGGTAAATGGAAATAGAGATATGCTAAAAAGTCTAATGTATATAAAGACATGCTAAAAATTATATATTGTATCTAATAGCATATCTTCTCTCTGTGTTTCTGTTGCACTTGACAAAAGTATTGAAGTCTAGTAGGTAATACTAGTGGCAAATTAAATAACATTAACAGACATCTGTTATTAAGAACTACATTTATTTTTGAATAATCATAATGATTCCCTCTAGCTCTGCAGAATTTCTTTGAGAAAAGGTTATTTATAATTCCTGGATTTTTTTTACCAACCAACAGTTTTTTAACCCTTTTTTGTAGAAGCTATTTGGGGAAAAGAATCATGGATGTTTAATAATTGAATTAATTTGGAGGAATTTTCCATTCAATTTTTTTCTAGAATACTTGTCGCCAATCAACCATTCACATGAGACTAGATTTTATAATGGGCAAATGGTAGTAGTGATACTTAGTTCAGCTTCTTCTGTACAAAAGTGCTTGATATTTGCAGCTGTTTGTGAATAGTTAAGTCTTTGTTGTATCGATAGAAATATTTTCAATTATTCATATGCTGACTGATTAAAATTTATAAAACCTAGCTGCTTTACTTGTATTGATTAACTAATCTTTGAAGTTACCCTATCATTATTTCAGAAATTTTAGGCTTAATCATATGTTTTTTTCCCGAATTCTTGTACAGTCTTGAAACAATAAAATAATGATCTCTCACAAAGTCATTCACAATACAATCTCATTAATGTGCTTATGCTGTTCTGAGACATCTCTTTTGTACATTTGGTGATTTGCAAGACAAATAGCTTTTACAATGTAGTAATTTGAATCCTAATGGCAAATAGTATTTTATTTATAAATTGAAATAAAATATATAATGTAAATGGGCACAAATGACGATCTAATATGAAGACAATCCATATATAAAAGAGATACAATCACAACATTCAAAATACTAATGCTAATCATTATGATGCATTAAAATCGCTGTTTGATGTTCACTCATCAATTTGCTGTTAAATTGTAAAAGTATACTAATCTTCTAGCATCTTTGTTATTTTTTGATCATATTATGATACTGAAGCTTCAATACCTTTATTTTGTTGCTAAGTTTGGCAGGAAATTATCAAGCAATCCTTAATTGGTTGTCAAACATAACGAAGGTTTTATTTTGTCTTTCATACCTGGCACATTAATTCATTTACACTACTGTATTAACAAATGAGGAAGCTACCTCATTAAGATTATTTGTGTATACTCCTTTACTTCAATATAGAATGCCATATCCAGAGGATTTCGAAAAATTTAGGTTTTGACTAATTTTTTCTAAAAATCAATGTATTCAAAGGTTATGAGGCAAATATATTAAATGTGATGGAATCTTTAAACGCTTCTGGTGAGTGGTTTACTTTGAGAAGAGAAAAGCTGAAGTCATTTATGATGAATTAAGAGAAGGAGGACAAATTTAAACAATACTCACAAGCCAGGAGTACAATATCAAGGACAAATATAAATGATACCTAAAAATATTCACTAAAAATCACTTCTGCAAGTGGTGGAAATGTATATTGAGGCAACAAACATTCATAATGACATCAGTTTTTACCAGCATGTATCGGTTCTTTTTTGCATTTCTAGAAGGTATTAGCATATTCCTGTAAGAAGAAAGAACTGATTTTTGCAAAGAATTTTTTAAAAATTTTATTAATAGATGTAGGTATTTTAGTATTTCTGTGATAAAGATTTAATCTTGTTGGAAGGGTACAAATTTTGGAATATTTCCTTGCATATATATTATACTTTAAAAAAAGAAAAATTTTAAGATTTCAAATGAATAGACATATATTATCAAAGTACAAAGGAACTTTCATTGTCACTCTTCTCAAAAAGTTTCAGATCTGTATCTCTACAAAATATTACTGTTTAATAAATTGCCATGAATAATATCAGATTGATGGTGTTTCTTCATTTGAAAGTTTGTTAAAACTGCATTCTAGAAAATTTTAGCTTAATCATCATATGTACTCTTAAAGAATCTACATGCTTGCGTGCTAGACATGTACTCTTAAAGATTAAGGACTGGGGAATTATGTTAGAAGCAAGCAGAGAAAGTGCTTCAGCATTGTGGCTAAAATGTGTGTATCTTAAACACAAGTAAATTTCTCAACATGACAGTCAATTTAATAAAAATAAATTTATTAAAAATTGAATGAAAAAGCAGCTATTCATTTTCCTTCCCCATAAGCAAAATGACTACCCAGATTCACCTAATTTTACATGCTTTTGAACTTTGATTTTATTCTTAAATAAGACCATGAGGTTCTTATGAAGTGATATTGGTTTATGAATTTAAAAAAGCTGCATATTTTTGTGACCAAAATGAAGATGTACTAGAACTAATCCTGTGTGAAAATTTGAATGATGTTCTTTTGCTTTAAGTAGTATAAGTCTACATTAGTACTATGGAGAGGTAAGTTTAATTCTTTATTTTCTGTCGACACTTTTCCCTCAGTAATAAAAAAAATTAACTTATTATCTTAAATGAGACATCAATATTATACTTATCAATTTATTATTGTTAAGAAACAATAAAGCATTGAATTGCTTTTTTTAGGCCACCACCACCCTCTTTTCTGACTAGCAAATTAAACCTCCAAGGTTTTATGAATGATCTTCTATAACTTTATTTCTTTATCTCTTTATTTTTTAAATTCCTGGCTGAAGATTGTTAAAATTTACCTGGGGATGATAATTCCATTTTACTTAATTGATTTATGTTAAGAATGATTTATATACAGACTGTGAAAACTAATGTTAGTACATTTGTTTTAATTTCATTTCTTCTTGTTGTGGTAGCTAATTACTGTTTCGGCACTTCAAAGTTTGTCCAAAAAATAAACTTTTTCTGTTATGTATAACTCATATATTTTTCCGAAAGGCACATTGTTTTATTTAGCAAACATCTAACAGTGCTGTCCATTGATATACTGGATAGCTATAATATTGATACCAATTTGGTATCAGTATTATAGTTTCTACAAATTAATTTTTATTTAAATTACTTCACCTATCTGATACGGCATTGTTTTCACACAGATTATGCCTGATGATCATTCTTCATCATATGAAATGTAATAAAATTTCTTACAAATTAATTTATAATTAGTACTGAAGTTTCTATTGAGGGGGAGGGACGTGTTTCATGGCAGTTGTTGTCTTATTCCTTCCCCACCGCCCCTATTGCCTTTTTTTTCCCTCAAGAGATGCAGTAAGTATACATACATCTTAATACTGGTGTTTAGAGCATTTTTTGTTAATTTAATTAATTAAAGTTATTAATTAAGTAAGTTACTTATTAAATTAAGTTAATTTAATTAATTTTTCTGTTAATTTCAATCATTTTGTTTCCAAATTTCCCAAATATAGATAATGAAATTATGTCAATTTTTCCATCTAAATAGAAAAATTAAAGCTATTTGCTAATTTCTTCTTAAAAGTTTTAGTCAAAAAATATTGTATCTTCGGAACATACCATAAAACTATTAATCAGGGAGGTACGCCATTTAGCACCGCTACTTCCGACTGTCCAAGTTGTCAGGACACAGACTCCGTGTGTTCTTAACTTATTCTCAATTCTAAAGGTCAAGAATTCCGCGGTTTTCCATTTAACGTTTAACTGAATTCGGGGGAACGCGTCCTTGGTGAACTGACAATCGCAATAACGGACAAAACAATAAATCTTAAGGTTGGCTATATTTCAATTGCGCCAGATTTTCTCGCCAAGATGTTCTTGAATTTCTGCATGAAAGTAATAACAAAAAATTCCTTTTTTTTCACAAATGTGTTTTTTAACGAAGTGTGCTTAGATGATGTTTACATGCATTCCTGACGAAATATTTGGGAAGAAAATTTAAATGTACCAAACAGTGGCGTACCAAGATTAAGTAGCGTACCTGGTACAGTATCCCACCCTTCGTCATAATTAGCATTCAAAAATAAAATAAAAATACTACTAATTTTTCTTCGAGACGTCCTCTTAGACAGGAGCCTGTTCACCTCGTTCGATACACTACTAGTTTGACCATTGTTTTACCTTTAACTTTTTCTTGTTGTTGTTTGCATGTGTATTTGATTTATTTACCTCAGATTAATGATAATTAATACCGTGTTGCGAATGTGCACAAGGGCTATAATGGACGGTTCTCATAATTTTCAAAAGTGTTTAGATGACGATGGCGGTATCTTAACTGGCACCTTATTCCCAAAGTGGCTTCCACACCAAGCAGGGCCGGACGAACACTCCGTTAGTCCGTGCCTCGGCATGGAGTAAAAAAAATCTAGGGGCGCAAAATTTTCAGAACAAAATGAGAAAAATAAAATCGCAACGGAATTTCTGAATTAATTTGAAAAGTTTCTGAAAAAATTCTAAAAAACAATCAAATTTTATGTACTAATGAGCAGAAAACTTTCAGGGCACTACTCTAGTAATCTATATATATATATGAAAGGCAATGTCTGTGTGAATTTTGCTCCAAACTTGAGCATTGCTCTAAGAATTTTACTAACTCTTTCAATAAGTGTTGCTTCCGGGCAACGTAGTTTTTCCAAACTAAAAATAATCAAGAACTATTTACGAACAGCAACATCTCGAACAAGATTGTCAGACCATGCTGTATTAGGAATTGAGTATGAACCGAGTAGCAGTTTATATGTTTCTGAATTAATTGGAGAATTCTCTGAACTAAAAGTTCATAAAAAAATTCGTCCGAATTATACTCCTGTAAACTTTTTTTAAAATGAAGTATTTTAAGTGAAAAGTTATTTTAAGTATTTGTGACAATGACTGATTTACACTGTTTTGGGGTTTTTTTTTTGAACTTTCGCTAAAAAATGTGAAAAAAGACCATATATCTTTTTTTTAAAAGTGCTTGCATTGTAGTTCCATAGGGGCGCAATTTTTAATTTTGCGCGGATTGTTTCAAAGGCTAAATTTGATCCTGCACCAAGCCACTATCAGGATGTACAATACATGAAGACGAAGTTAAAATGCACCAGGCATACTTACATCCAGGGCCGGATTGTTAAATAGGCAACTGTTCTATGGGGTACCGACGCCTCCTGATTTTTTTCTTTTGCATTATTTTCAAGGTGATTTAATTTAGTGCTTTCAGTTAATTTACAAGAGCCGTGTACCCATACTTACTCAAATTATAATCAAGTGTCGTTTGAATTTCAAAACATTATCCTTACGATTTTTTTTATGTCTTCAAATTCGCTTGCAAATCAGTGTGGTTTGCCTGATTAACTCAACAGTCCTGGCAAAGTTAGTATTGGACCATTTGGATTGTGTGAATAAAGTTTTGTAATTTTTAAAAAATAACTTAAAAAATTGTTTTTGAATTAAAATTTTTCATTTTTTTTATTTGCGAGGTACTAAAATCAACTCTCCTGAAGGTGATCCGCAATTAAATATTTTGTTATTTAGGTTTGTCTTAATATATTTTATTTAAAAATTGCTTGTATAGAGATTAAAGATGATTATTACAAGTTTAATGCTATTATTGCAAATTCATTTAAATGTATTAATTTAAAATCTTTTTAGATAGAAAATAAGAAATCTCTATGCATAATATAGAAATCAATAATTAAATTTTAAAATTAAATATTTATCATAAAAGTGAAAAAAATCATATCTTTATTGTATATCTTGAGTACTAATTATACATATCTTATACGATTTATATGCATTTAGGTAGGTGTTTTATTAAGAAAATCTAACCGTCGTATGACGTGCTGATTGTCTTTGAATATTAAGTATATTATTATGAATCGAATTAAGTTCTTTGGATGTTTTTTTACTGTTCTTTTAACAAAAGAAATAAATTCGAAGTTTTTCAATGGAGTCCATTCAGTGGCGTAGCTGAAACTTTTGCCGCCCTCCTTTACAAATTGTATAGGACATATAAAACTCGAAATAAAAATAATGAATTCCAGGAAAGAAATAACGCTATATTAGTAACGTAATTCTTCGTTTGACGCCTTCTATCTCTGCAGGTAAGTTGCGAAATCGTGCTTCTATCACCAGTATTTCTTTAACATATCGGCAATTTGCCGATAAAAGGTGAAAAATACGAATTAAATATGTTATTTTTTTATAAGAAATTGATCAGTCTAGTGTCACTGCTCTTCTTAGTTATAAAATTATTTTCGTTTATGTCTGATTTTGCCTCCCGGGGTGGACCCCCACCCCCTTCAGCTACGCTACTGAGTCCATTGCGTCTTTAAATAAGGCGCGGAATAATTTCTTCACAGTCGCTTCAATTACTACTAGGCAATTTGTTTTCTACTAATTTATCAATTGTGAATAATTTTGAAATCATGATATCTTGATCAGAGTTCACAACCTGAAAAAGGGGAATTTTCACATTTAAGAACGGGAGAAAACGACGTATAATCGAAGCTTTGCATCGTATAAACGATGTAATTTATCATTCGAATGAATGGGGACTGGGATGACATGACGCATAAATGGTGGTTTACTATTTAGTTTTGGAAGTTGGGTGACGAAGCTTGCATTGCCAATACAGATTTAACTTCATAATTTTTGTACTTTCTATTTATCAACTAAAATAGCATTCATTATATGCAAATTGTGTTGCAATATAACTAGCGAGAATATTCTCCCCTCAACTTTCTCGTATGTTTCCACAGTGTTTACCTCGTGTTTTGTATCTAGCTTCTTGGAGCACTGAAGAGAATCGCATAGGCATTTTTCACCTCTTCCTTTTGACCAACTGGATCCAAAACGTAAAACAAATCTGCTTAAAATAAATGCCAAATTTCATTTATCCTAGCATGTTACATTTTTGAGTTATCGCGTTCACATGTACACAAACGGATAGACAAACGGACTTCCCTTGATTTATTTGTCCATCCAAAATTTGATATAGAGTTACAAATGAAGACCACTTACCAACTTTCGTTCAAATGGATCGTCCATTCTGAGTTATCTTGTTCATTGACAACCGCCATTTTTCGGACTCAAGGAGGTCTAAAATCTGAGGATTCATCGAAAATCTGGTCTAATATATTTGACGATTACAATACTTTTTCTTTACATACTTCGTATATGAGAAAGTAGAAAAAGTTATCATATTGATAAATCAATGATTTTATTAAACCTATGAAATCAATCACTTTCAAATGATTGATTAAAACTTTTTATCTATATAAAAGTAAAACTAAAAAACCAATTTTTTTTGTAAGCTATAGAAATCAAAACTGCTCAATAGATTTTCGACAAATTTTGCTCACAAATACTATGTAGCATATGGAAGGTTTCAGTGAAGGTTTCCGGACAATTAATTAAATAGTTTATTTTTATTAATTAGAAACTATGTTTTCACTGCGCATGCGTAGTTTAAGCTCTTCTGCTGACGCACCTAGAAGGCTAAACAGGAATCAGAAACTGTTAATAACTTAAGAAAAAAACAAGCTTTCGGAGGTTACTAAAAATTGTATGATTCAATTGATATTCTCATTTTAATTAAAAAACGTTTCCGACGATAAGAAGCTTTTGTGCATTATAATATTTTATATAAAAGTATTTTATATTAAAAATATAATACATGAAAGTATTTTTATCCCGAAGAACGCTGGGCATATCAGCTAGTGGTAAATATTTTCTTTCATTGGTTAGCAGAGGATTTCTTTCCCCTGCCAAAGGAAGCGAAAAATGCCAACTATAGCAACCTTAAACTGTAACTGCAGGTCCGACGATTCTCGCGAAAGTCTCTTCAGGTATATGGTCTAACCTCTGACCTCAAGCTAATAGTTGTCAAAAGCTACGATACTTCTTCTGGGCAAAGGGGGATGAAAGACTGTTATAAACTTCAACGAAAGCATAAACAAATCTGTAGTGCGGAGGGAAAATATTTCTTTTTAAGCTCAGGTCCCTTAAATCGACGAACCCTACCCGAACTTGACATTAAAAGCCAAAAGCTTCTTTCACGCAATTTAAGGTTTTTCTAGGGAGTAACAGTGGGCGGAGAACTATGAATCATTCAGCAAGAAAACATTGGTGGAATTTTTTTTAGAGTATCTATTTAAATCAAAATGTGCTTCTTTTTCTTTCTGGCATACGGAAAGAAAGAGGACAGAGATGCATACAAAGAGAAAGTATTGTAATTGTCAAATAATTAGACCTCGAGATTTTGATGAATCTACACCTGTTAGACTTCCCTGAATCCCCCCAAAATGCATTTTTGGAATTATGTCTGTTTGCCTGTGACGGTAACTGAAACACGCAACGAGCTAGTCTCATGAAATTTGGTGTACTGTTTATTGTAGATTTATATCAAATTGTAGATAAAATCGTTTACGGGAAATCTGTCTGCCCGAGTCACTTGCACATCCGTGAGCATGGAAACACCATATTTGTGTTTTATCGTTGACTGTTTTACATCTTATTTTGTCAAAAAATTCTTCTTTCTGTCTTAGGAGTTTAAAAAATTGTTTGGTGCTACTGATATTCTAATTTTAACCATTTATAAACCGAATTCAGATCCAGGTTAATTTTTAATTACTTTTTGTATATGTATAATGCTTTAGTTTAAAGATATAAATCATTAAAATATGAATTAAAAAATTTATATATATTTTTCATAATGTTCCCAATCGGGAACATTGGTCACTTCTGATTAATGTCATTACACTAGACATTGAAATGGAAAATAGAGATGATCAGACTGAATTAATAAGTAAAGTATTGTAAGAAATATTTTTATAACTAAGCACGCATATGAATTCAATTGAAAAGTTATGAATTTAAATGAATAAAAAATATTTTTTACACAAAAAGGTGTAAAAAATGAAACTTTATAACGATATCCTATGGCACTCTGATAAGTAGTTCAGGTGCAATACCCTTTTTTCCCCTTATTGTACTGTAATCTTATATTTTCTCCAAATTATGCATATTTACCCGAGTTGTTACAATAGGGCAATGACTATCACTTTTCGGCTGCTATTTAGAATCGGTAACTTTGGTCGTGTTTGAAGTCCATCCTTTTTTGCCCCAGTTTGTAAAAGAATAATTGTGACTTCTAGACGAAACTCCCGATAAGTAAGTTGGTTATGTTTCCCTTGAGTTGCTGTATGCAATAACCATCCAGAAACAACAATTGTGTTTAGTGCATTTTCAAAAAAAAAAAAAAAAAAAAAAACAGTTCTTTTTGGGAAGTTGTGAAAGTCGTTTCTCGCATTTTATACAATTAATAAATCCCACCTAGCCCAGAATTATATTTATGAATCAAATTTTCTTGTTCTGTGCGTACTTTTTCCTTCTGTGCATGAAAATGTCTTTTAATTAGATGGATTAGGAGATGAAAATATTGATTAGAATAAACAATCAATACAGAATTATCATTCCGGCGATACATAAATACTTATCCGACACATTTAAAATTACATTCCCCCTAGATTACATAAAAAAATGAATTTTTTCCCCGCTAAAACTAAAGCATTAACCTTCTAAAAACAGATGGGAGTTTCCTTTCCTATATTGTAAGAGAATTTCCCTTTCCATTTTCCTTTCAATGGAAACTCACAATAGAGAAATTCCCTCTTGCACAGAATAGTCACAACTGGTCAATGTTCCCAATTGGGAACATGAAACTAATGAATTATAGAAAAAATGCGTTTCTTATTTATATAATTATATTTTATATGTTATTAGTAGCGTGGACATTTTTAACTATGTGTATAGGTTTTTAGAATTTTTTTTATCGTTTATTAGTTTTTTAGGAATTTTTATGCTACACACAAATTAAAATGTAAAGAAGGTCCATTTTTTTAAAAAGGTCTGTACATTCACCATTTTATATCTGAAATATAATTTGGATATCAAAAAACCAAGCTTACTTTCAATTATAATTAACAATTTTTTCGAAACAATATGAAAGATATTTTATTTTTAATTCGATGTTCCCAACTGGGAACATTGGGTTGTAAACGGTTAATTAAAAATAAAGTTGCAAATGGTTATAAGATTTTATGTGTTAAAATATTATATATAGAAGTATTTTTACATTAAAAATATTACCCATATTTTTAAAAAATGCTTTTATTTACGTGCCCGTTGGTATTCCGCCGAGTAATACTATGCAATATATTTTTACTTTCTCGCATATGACGTTTACATCACGTTGCCATCAAAATTGATTTGATATGAGATAACTGTAACCGTTGCCACCGATGATATAATTACTTCAAATTTTCCTCACACATACTCAAGCATAAGGAAGGATTTAGTCAAGGTTCTGTGATAATTAAATAGTTAATTTTCTATTAATAGAAAGCTATATTTCGATAGAAAAGTGAAAGAATGCTGCTGCGTTGTGCGCGAAAGGTATATTGTTATTGATATTGTTTACTTCTTCTGGTTCTTCTATAATTTCTTTATTGTATAATTAAAATATCGATAGAAAAAGCATTGAGATAAGTATTATATGTCCCCCGTATTAAATTTTAATTTTTATTCAAATAATTAAAATTTGGTCTATACCCGATTAAAGCAAACACGAACCAATGTTAAAAATGAAAATTTTTCATCTTGAGCAACGCTGAGTGTATCTAGCTAGTAGTTTTCTGCCATCCTGCCATCTGTGAGGCGGTAATTTAACCCCACACCATTACTGTACTTACCTAGGAAGAGAGATGCTGCTGAAGAGAGTTTCTCATCCCTATATTTGAGGTGGGGATTAAAGAATGAACATACAAACTAAAAATTTTTGTTTTTGAAGACAAGATCTTCCTGTTTGAAAACTCTGCAATAGGTATATGCATAGTTCATGCTGTGAAGGGAATCAATTATTGCAAGTATCAATTTATTTATTATTTTTCGTTTTACTCTAATAATATATAGAGTATAATGATTTGTTAATTGTTTCAAGGACAAATATTTAAAAGGTTCAGAGGGGGAAAAAAACTTGCCAAATCTAGATTTCTCCTCTTTCATTCTGTGTTTAAATTCTATTTAATTCATTCGGTTACAATTTCTTTAGTAACCGAAAGAAACAGCCCAACAGCTCAAAAGATAAATAAAAATAATTAGACAAATGCTGTCTGTTGGGTTAGAAATAAGTTCGAAGTTTTCTTTATAGATGGCAGCAGTGATGCTAGTTTGTTTTGTTTTCCGCAGAGACAGTTGTTCAGTATTGTTTTATTTATTTATTTATTATTGAACATGTCGAACTCCTCGTGAGCCACAGATGTACAACATGAGGCTTACCGAAGTAAGTATACAAAAAAAAAATTCAGTATTTGTGTGTGAAAAAAATTACTTACATAAAAAAAATTAAAAACAAGCAAGGGAGAAAATAAAAGAAGTATTGAAAGCAAGCAAATAATGCAAAATAATTAAATAAATTATATAAGACAAAGTAAAATAATATTAATAAAAAAATCATACTCTACTCCATCAGGAAAAAAAAGTCAAAATTTCAGTAATCAAAGAATCAATATTTTGCTAGAGTATACAAAAGTATGATACAAAATACATACAAAGAAAAAAAATGAAACAAATATATACAAAAGAATTATTAGAGAGAAGAAAATTTAAAAAACCACCATATAAAAATTAAACAAGAAAAATAATAATGAACAATTGGAGAAGAGGAAACAAAGATAATCAAAGCAATATTAAGCAAAACGGTTTTACATTAGATGCATAAATTTTTCAAAATCAGTAGGAAAAACATTATTTATATTTACAAGCGTCAAAAATTCTTTAAAAGATAGGGAAGCTGACTTGATGTTAATCAATGAAATCAGGGCGAACGGCCAGTCCTTTTCCGAAACGCCAAGTTTTTGCTGTAAAATTTTCCAGCAATCCTGAACATGCAGGAAACGAAAAATAATATGCTCCACGTTTTGAATTTCTCCTGCAGAACAGTCACACACGTCACTAGTTTGTCTTTAAATATTCCCCCAAATTACCATGCCCAGTAAGAAACTGAGTCACTTTAAAAGAGCAGAAGAAAAAATTTCGTTCGAGCCTGTATTTTACCGTTGGAAAGAACTTTTTTGTGTGGCTGCTTTTGATGAAGAACCGTACTCCTCTTCCCATTGGCCAAGGAGCTTCTGATGACTGAGTCTTTTCCAGTGACATTTGGGAATTCCGACGTTTATGTTAATTGGCATATTAAGGCATTCTTTGCCGAAAAGTCGGCTCTTTCATTTCCAAGGATCCCACATTATCCTTTCACATGAGTGAAGAAAATTTCCATCCGATTCTCTTTAAGAGTTCGAAAAACTGCGAGAGTTTCTTTCACAAGCCTTTCTTTGCTCTTAATGTTTAGTAATGCAAACAGAGAAGAAAAGGAATCGGAAAAGATTACATATTGATATATTTTCTTTAAACCACTTTACTGCAAGATTAATGCGTAGCAATTGCTTGAAAAACAGTGCACTAATCGCGAATGCGAAACTGTTGCGCGCAAATTTCTTCGTCGTCTTCATAGACAACGAATGGTAAGCCAAATGTAGAGTTCATTTTACTTCCATCTGTGAAGCAAGTTCTAAAATATTGATGTCTCTAAAACTTAACTTCTCCTGAATATCTATCACCTACGGAAAGCGGCTTAATTTTCAGTTTGAATTAATATGAAAACATTAGTTATGTTCATTCAAAAATATTTTAGAAGTTATAAACTACGAATAAATAATATAATCCTTTACTATTACCACTAGTTATAATTTTTTATTTTTATTTTAGCTAGTTATTCTGTGAACCCCCCCCCCCAAAAAAAAAAAAATCTAAGATCGTTTCTTCATTGAATTCTTTAAAGGTTTATCCAGTGTTGTTCATTTTGATGACAATATTGTTTCCAGGAACACCAGGCATCATAATTTATCTCTCGAGGAGGTACCTTCTTTGCGCCCATGGATACACTATGTTACAAAGCTATATTTACAGTTCTAAAAGAATAATATTGTACGTATTATGCATATATTTTATTCCCTATATTTACAAAATAAATAAATAAATTAACTTGATAATAAAGCTGTATCAGAAGTGTACTAGAACAAATTTGTAGAAAATTTTAAGCTCGAGAGTCGAGATAGTCTTCAGATTTTTATAACATGAACCGCTTGGTTAGAATCGTTTAAAAACACACTTCTAAGAAAAGAGGAAAACGAGATTAGATGGGACTAAATAGAAAAAAGCAACTTTCAACATGTAAGTACGATATCTTCTCTTTTTCATCAGTTTAAACAAAATTGCAATTAAATGTCTCACAATTACAAAAAGGATTCATATGTTTTAAAAGTGCCAAACTCACCGTTGACTCACCAAAGCATTGAAACCATTAAAACGGCCACCATCTTGGAATGGTATCCAAAAATAAAAATTCTTACATATACATCGTTTTTCATGACATCAAGGAATCTCCATGCCATACTCGAAGAAAATCAGACAATGCGTTCGTAAGTGACTGCGTAACAAACAAATTTACAGACAGACGAAATGCTGAACAGTCGAGTTGAAACAGAGACCTCCCTTCGCTCGGTCAATGAAAAAGTTAGAATTTATAAATGAAATGTAGCCAATTACTCTGAATCCTTCGAATATGCTGGAAAATAATCCACTGCTATCCTCTTTATTAACTTATTCCATCGACATAAACCATTAGGTTGCGCTTTGTTTAATGGCGTAGCACGGATGAATGAGACAAAGGGCCTAGTGGTATTGTTTTGCACCCCTCTTCTTTTTTTATTTTAAAAATTGACATAGTTCTGTTTCTCATAAAACGGCTCTTTAATAAGAATGAGCGAATTAACACGGGTTCTGAACGGCGTTCTGCCCTTTTTCTGAAAAGTTCATTCTCTTACCTTCCTTTGTAAGTAAGACGTAAAGTCATACATATTGATTTGAAAATTAAACTTGTTTCGTTATCGATCAATCTACCTCAATGAAATTTTTTGGAAAAATACCCCAGATTCAAAACGAACTGGGATAACTGTTACAGTGTGGCCAGCATACGACCCAACAAATACCCAACTCGAGGAAAAGACTGCGAGCAGTACTAGCCGAAGTTTTTAAACACTTCCCTTCTGCAGAACGACGAAAAATAGTTACCATTGTCGATGCAAATCTGATCAGTTAAAAAACTTCAAAATTATTTCTGCTTAATCATGAAAAGCAGTCTTAAAATAAACTAGCCCTATTGAAGGCATCTAGCCACGACAACCACATTAAAATCCCTAAATAATTCTATAGAATTTTTTAAAATTTCTAAGCTACGGTAGTTCTATTTTTTATTTTTTTAAATAGCGCAAATCGTTCACTTAAAATTTGATAAAAAATGTTTTCTCTTTTCGGCAAATAAAAAACTTGATTTTATATTCCAGATTCTGATGAAGAGGTACTAGGTACTCCGTAACATACTCGTCGTTGCCTTGCCGATTGTCTTTCTCCTCTTTCCATCGCCATTGTTCTTATCTTGCTAGCAGAGGCGGCCCGAGGCCCGGTCAAACCGGGCAACTGCCCGTGGCGTCAATGCCCGGGGTGGCGCCGAAGAGGAATTGTGAAGAAAAAAATGGTTCAATAGACTTGAGAAATGAAATCATATCATTTTAAATTTGTTGGATACATTATTTTAGTTTCAATAAGACCTTTATATAGAAAAATCGGAAGAAAGAGAGGGGCGGTGATGCCGACTCTCATGTCTGTGTAGTTCTGAATTAGAGACTTAGTTCTCAAATTTTTCCTGAATTAGACACTTAGTTCTCAAATTTTTCCTCAGTTGGAGACAAAGCGACTTTATAGCAAGCAAACGTCTCAAATCTACCATACTACTACTACTTACATTATATAATAGCTGAAGTTTAAAAATTCTCACCATAATATTTTATGTTTGCAGATAAAAATGCATATTTCTAAGTAAAATCTTGTTTGACATTTAGAATACAAACATTATAGCATTTTAAAAAATTCGTTGATTGGGGAGAGGCGCCATATTGTTGCCTTGCCCGGTTGATAAAATTACTTCGGGCCGCTTCTGCTTGCTAACAATAAAGATGTCATCATCTGCCAAGGAGATGCATGATACCTGTAAAAAAGTCAATATTACTTCGCAGAAATGAGTTTACTACCATAGAAGGATTCAAATATTTTAAACGCAGAAAGCATAAGAAAATATAATGAAAATTTCAACTAAAAAAATCTGTACCTCCACTTTTTTTTAAAAATCTAAGATTTTTTTTTCATAGCTCTTTGAAGTCTGGAGTTAATTAAGGTGACCTTATATTTAAATCGTGAATTCAGTCTTAAGTAAGTCCTCATAATAAATAAAGTATAAGTCCAACCTTGTTTAAGACCAGTAGAATGAATTTTTTCAGAGCTCTTTGAAGCCAAAAGTCCCTTAATGTCTAGTCATTATATTTAAATCGTGAATTCAGATGTATGAAAAGTCTTCAAAACAAATAAAACCAAAAGTACAGTCTAGTTTACGATCAATTCTCGCAGCAAAAAATAAAGACTGGATTTCGTGTTTTGAATAATTATCTAGTATTTAACAGACAATATGACAAATGAACTTCTGTAGTTATTTATTTATTTTTTTTAATTCTAGACGCTGAAAAAGTTTCCTTCTTTATGAAAAAGTTTGATTTTTTCCCTTCGAAAAAAAAAATCTTAATACGTTATTAAATTTGGTGCTCTCATTTTTGGCTGACGCAGCTTCTGAAAAGCATTACTGTTCTTTCAAATATAAGCTGTCTATCAAAATATTTGATATTTTTCATATTTTATATTTTGTTTTCAACCAGACAATCAAAATTATAACATAACCTAATCGTAAACAGGAAAGGAAAAAGAAGAGAAAAAGTTTCATACTTTTTGTCTCCCTAATCTCGTGAATAATCTCTTGTTTACCCATATATCAGTTACATCAGGACCAAAGCCCACACTTACGACAAGAAGTTCACGCCGCTTTCGCCCCCTCTTTTCTTTCCCTCAACTGTGTATTTTGAAAAGGACTAATCGATCTTTTGCTTCATTTTTTAGGGGGGGGGGAGGACAGGTATAACTATTTTTATAGCACTGTGTTTGAAATCTTTGCTATCAATAATCATTCGAAAAATGTATGTAATAAGACGTAAATTTGGTACGCAAATTCTATAGATTCGTTTCATGATGATTTCCCCTCAACAGAATGTTCTTACGAACTTGGATTTTCTTGGAGCGAACTGAATTTTATGATTGTGAAACCGGAAAAGTTGATATCGCCAAAATCATTTTTATTTATTTTTATTTCTACATTTTTATTTATTTAACAAGTACAAATGAAATAATTTAACAAGAGATATTAAAAATTAAACTTTCCATTACAGAATGGCGCAAAAATGCAGCAACTTCCAATAAAATACAAAAGAAAGATATTTAATTACAAAGACTAAATGGCCTATGATCTGCCTTGTAGAACGTTTTGAAAGATTTTTTCATCATGCATGTCGCAATTTACAGATAGTATCCAGCCTATAAACGCTACTAGTTTTTTTTAAAGAGCACTTGTACACTCCACACTAGATGACACTTCCCTGAAATGCTTATTTTGTTTTCTAAAAGATACATCAGAGTTACAAAACTAAGCAAAAGACATAGTTGACATTTTATCTTTAAAGACAAAAAAAAAAAAAAAATGGTGAAGTATTCATTGATATTAAGTTGAAACAAAAAACTTTTACATGATACGATAGTGACTAAAATAACAAACTAATGATAACACTGGAACATAGTCTATAACTAACTTTAAATGAGTACGACACAAAATAGCATGCAATTAAAGAAGACAAAATAAATAGAATACAATAAGAAAAATTATAAATAATGGAAGAAAAGATTATATATCATGCAAGATTCATTGTACACCAAATTCTAAAAATAAAATTTAAATAAGTACACAAATAGAAAAAAAATTAGTAAAAGTTTTTTAAAAAAGCAATATTTACATGCTAAGGAACTTGGAGATCAGTATTGGAAGGTATTCACATTAGTTAATTTTTCTGTATTCCTTAAATTTCCTAAACTGGGTTTATTCAATTTTTAAATTAAGAACAACCATAATTAACCGAACTTGTTTTGCTTTTTATCCAGTACAAATCGAAGTTTTTCTGAATCATTAACAAACATAATTACAGCGATAGTAAGGGATTAAAATATTTTTTGAGCATTCGAAACATTATGAACGTAGAGATGAATCTCTAATCTCTAATACTAATAAAGATGAATGTCTGTCTGTGTGTCTGTTGGCGGTGTACAGAACAGACCGTATAACATAGAGCTACCAAATTTGGCACACATATACTTTGGATGCTGAAGATGTGCACCTCTGAGCCGCTTTTTTAAAAATTTTTATTCAAATTTAAATTATTTAAAGATGAAACCAAATTTCGTCGTGTTTTGCCAATAACTTCTGAATGAATTGATTGACAAAGAAATTTTTCATGTCATTTTAAAGAGCAAAAAATTATCTTTCCAATGATACCAGTTTTATTATTGTAGAAAATGTTTTCTATTTTTTATAAATTTTTAAAGTCATCGGAACTTTAAGATCGCTGGTTGCGAGAGTAGAAATTGACTTAAGGGAGGCGGGGCTTAGCAGCTGCAATGGCCGCGAGTATCTTCAAAATTATTATTGATGTAATCGCTTCGGCAGTTCATATACTAAAATTGGAATGATACAAAGAAGATTAGCATGGCCCCTTTGCAAGGATGACACGCAAAATGGCGCAGCGTTCCACATTTTTAACACTGATCTGAGAAATGCGCTTCAGCTCCTAGCCTTAAAGAGTTTATTCTAAATCTAAAATTAGTCAAAAAAAAATCTTTGAAAATCTCCCTAATATTAAAAATCACTTCTGATCACTTCTTCTCTTCTAAAATTGTAAACTCTCCAGATAAATTTTATATAATAATTCCCCTCTTTTCAGCATTCTTCTGCCCCCCCCCCCCCCTTTTGTTTGCCTATACTCATTACAACTGCTTCAAACATTCCTTCCCGCTGTTTCGCTAGCGTATCTTTCTTCCATCATTATACCTCGAGTTCGAGCCGCGGGTGAATTTTGCCTTTGTCAGTGTCAACAAATACTTCGTCATCTTTCCCCCTTCTTTTTTGCATACCTAAAAGGAAATATTAGATTTTAATTCTTCCAATACTCTCATTTAGCTTTTTCTTATTTTATTTAATACTATTTTCGCAATAATTTTTAAACATTTTTTTTTTTTTTTTAAGTTTGAAAATTGTCTCCTCGTCTAAATTTTTTTCAAATTTTACAAAAATTTTTCCACAATGTTATTATCGGCGATTAATTAAGCCTAACAGATAGCTTTAGAATAGTTTGTTGTTTTGTTATGCACAGAATAATTATTCAAGATTTGGTTTTTTTTTCTTTCATGCATTTCAATTTATTAATTTTCTTTATTTATAAATGGATGCTTTTAGTGATTAGATTTAAATGGTTATCATGAATTTAGTTTTGCGTTTCACAAAATGTAGTCAATTCTCTCTTTTTTTTTTTACAGAAAAAACTTTATTTAGTTATTTTGAGTTTTAAAATGTAAATTATTTTTAGCCGAGAAATTTAATCACTGTACTTCAAATTTTTCATTACTTATTATCTTTTCCATTTTTTAAAGAATATTTTCACTTAATAACACTTAAATATAAGGGATTAACTCAAAGTTCATTATATGCAAAAACATCCTGTACATTTTCGTTTTGTGTATAAAGAATTAAAATTCAGTTATACTAACTAACCTGTTCACTGTTTGTGTTTTTAAATTCATTTCTTTGTCCTTATTGCAATTATTCCTTTCAGCTTGCAAAAATTGAAATGTTGAAAATGTCAGCCTTAATTGCCTTATTACTATTAATAAAAGACAGGCGAACCAGCTGGTCGCCGTAGGCGGCTAGTGATATATAAAAGACTCAAACTTGCTGTCCTTTTTCAGCACTGTAACTTTTTAGAAATTTCTCTCAGCAGCCTGGGAGACACGGAAAATGCAAAAGTGCTTCGTTCCCCTTTTTTTCACACTCTTTTATTTAGCACTAAACCTACCGTCATTTCATATATACCTATTTCTACCGATGGCTGTCAAATGACCGCTTTTCAAATAAACGTTATATTCTTTTCCAGTTGATTATAAATAATACAGAATTTAGCATAGGCAATAAAACACAAAATAATTTTCATGTAATAATTAAAAAATATTTATTTTTTAGGGCTTTAGGAATATACATTTTTAGAAAGAAGACTCGAAACTGAAAAATTATATGTTACTTCAGTAATTAACATAGATATTGCTATTCAAATTAAAATAAAATTTAATTGTCGTCGAACTTTTTACAGATGGATGGACGCTCCCGTAAACATTTTCCACAAACATATTTTTTACATGTAGAACAAATGTTTTTTTTCTTTTTGCAATATCCAATTTTACATGTTTTTCGACTTTCAGAAATTGTAGTGGAATCTGCTGAAGTTAGACTCCATTCGGATCCTAAAACTCGACTTGCTTCCGATTCTGTGCACATTTTTATGTGATTCATTATGCATTGGTCAAGTATCAACGAAAATGCACTCCTTACTTTGCCCTTCATAATATTGCGTTTCGCATATCCCGTTGGCCCTGATATTTCTCTGAAAGTAGTATGAAGCGGTGATCTTCCAGGTCCAGAACCTTGTTGAATTTTTTGCCAAATAGTTCCATCAATTGAAGTTTCAATATTCTGATCGTTCTCCTCACATTCGTCTTCGGAACTAGAGAACAATCTCATTCTTTTTCGTCCCTTACGTGTGTTCACAATGTTCTCTTCCTCATTATCCGTGTCGAATAGCTCAGAGTCGGTGTTCAATAGATCATATTATACCATCCTCAATCCCAGAATTTTCTTCTTCATCTATTTCAGAGCATAGTTCGCTGCTATTATTTATTTCTTCCAACAATTTTCTTTGCATTGACATTTTAGAGCTAAATTTTTGAATTTGTGTTTGAATAATCCACCAATAATAAAATACAAAAATTAGTACTTAATATTTTTATTTATTTATTACCCAAAGTTTGTAGCTTATTTTATTATTACAAATAGAACTGATCACGTCGAAAATATTTGTAATGCCGCGTTCAGAGCCAGAATTTGAATGATTGTTATTTTGCCTCGTGGGTTACCAGCAGTCGACGCTCTGTACCCAGCCTAAAATAAACCGCACATAAGCACATGGCATGTTCCTAAACACAATCGGAGGACATTTTCTCAGAAAACTTAAAATTAGTAGTAAGTTTGAGATTTCAATGCAGATAACTTTATAAAATTTCATATGTTTTCCAGCGTTCATAGACCGCTCAGGGTAGATAATGGTAGAGTACATATGATTATCAGGAAAAACGAAAGAAGAGAGATATTGAAAAATTAAGTAGCTATATATTATAGAAGTAAGTTGAAGAAAAATGAAAACCCGGAATTTAACCATTTTGATTAAATTCTCAAAAGCGGTCATTAGAAAAAAATTGATAATGATATTTTATATTATTTGTAATAATGAATTATAAAATATGTTAAAGAACTATGAGGTGAAAATTAATTAGAGGAAAATATGGTTTCAAATACACGCTATTATGAGTGTGCAAAGACATTGAAAATAATTTTTAATTAAAAGTTTGGAAGTCATAACAAACTCGCAAAAGCATGAAGCACTGAAAACAATACTATAAAGAAATCAAGCCACAATGAATGCCATAAGAAAGAATTTTCCGAACCATTCATGAAAATTTAAAACTATATTATAAATGTGATAAGAATTAGAATTTACTGAATTATTTTTCTATTATTACCTTAGGTTGTTTTGACGATTTTGTTTCGACCTCCAAATTTTTGATGAAAAATTATTTTCATCCTTTTAGTACACTAATAACATGTTTCAAAAACTTTTTTTATTTTTATTATTTGTTTCTTTTTCAATTATTTGGATAAGTTAAGTATCATAATACAGAAAAGACACATGATATCGCAAATACAAGAAAATATGTTGCTGACAAAGAAACGGAAGACAGATTATTGGTGTTTTTCTTAAACATAATCTATAACACTCCGCGTCTTCCTCTCCTTCTACTGAAGGTTGCAAACATAGGTAGTCAATCATTGACCCTTATCTGATAATTGTTTGCTGTCAAGTTCCTTTTAGTACCACTAGGCTTCCCTCTTTGTCACAGGTCAGATAGCCATCTCCCCAAATGAATATTACACTGATTACTGTCCTTTGTTATATATGAGAGCATTGGAGACTCCAGTTTATTTTATTTCTTACAGCCGAAGCTAAAGGTCGCCCAGAACGACAAGTAAATAATTAGGAGATCTGTTTGTTACTATAGAGGTAATAAACAGATATATTTTCCTCTGTAAATAAGGTCATGTCTAGACTGGAATGTGGATTTGTCTGAAAGACAAAAACATCTATATGAGAAACTGATTGAAAATTGAATGAAATATCGATGTATAATACCTTATCTATTCCAAACTTGTTAAAATCGATGTAAAACTTGTATCTATCTATAATTTGCCTTGAGGGCACATTTCTTTCCATAAAGAGCTAAAAATATCTATAAACATATCTTTATCTATGAACATAAAACAAATAACTAACATTTGATAGCACTTAAAACAATCTGCATCCTTATGGAAAATTCTCTTCTAATTTTGTGGTCTTGGAAAAAATTTGAATAAACCTTCATATGACATTCACTATATTAAAATTGCATAAGATTTCTAATCACTAGCTTTCATAACTTTTCCCGCTTAAGGCCTGTTTCCACTTAAAGGAATGCAACAAGCATACGCTTATTTTCATCAAAATAATTTATATCTCATCCTTTATCAGGAGAATAAATTAAGCCACTAGGCATTATTTTATAATAAAAAAATAATCCAGTTATAAATAAAATTTTAATGTAGTATTTTAACTTCCTGTCTTTATTATATTTTTACTTGCTTATGGTACACTACAACCCCGGTTTAGCGAACTAAAAGGGAGGGGGGAATCGTTTCGGATAACGAGTTTTTCGGTTAAGCCATGAACATCTATTACTATTTTGTATCTAATTACAGTATGTAATTCTGAAATAATTTGAGTGTAAATTGTATTCAAACTCTCTTTGTAGGCTACACTCGTGTTCTTTATTAGATTTAATACTTCGTTGGATGTAATATTCACAACAGTGAGTTCAGGTGCAATGCGTCTGATGGGTACAGGTAAACTGTATCGCAATTAATTAGAAGTTAAACCCTAATTAATTAGAAAAATTAATTAAATTAATTAGAAGTTTTATATAGTTAAGAGCAACGTAATACTATTTTTATGGACTTATTAAACATATTTAGAGATTTTAAATAATAATTTGCTTTATATAAATTCTCTCCACGAAAGAATAAACTATCACTTATCTAAGATTTTCTTCTAAACTGGTAAATTGTCTGTTAAGCGCAGCAGTAAAGCAAGAGAAAATTTAAAGCTGGATCACAAGCCTTTTGGTGCATGTCTGTCCTCCCCTCCCCACCCTATCCCGCCATCCTTCTCCTTCCTGCCATTTTTCCCAGACCCCCATCAATGTCTTTCTTAGATAAGTTCACTACACTTGTATATAATTCTGAGCTTTGATTAGAAGAGCTGTTTACTTTTAGCTTGTATTGCGGTTGAGAGAAATGGCTTCCGGAGGACGTGTTAATTCCTCAGATTGTTTCTACAATATCTGTCGTTACTTTACTTAAAAAAACCAATGAAACATTTCAGATTTTGTGGGAAAAGTGTACTTTGCTTATTTTGTCCTGAAAATGAGGGATCAAGACCAGCCTTGGATTCCACACAAAGTTTGTCTCATCTGTGTAGAAGAATTAAGGCAATAGTTTCTAGGTAAGAAACAATCTTTTCGATTTGGTATACCAATGATTGGGCCAGAGTCTAAAAGTCAAATTGATGATTGCTATTTCTATACATGCAATGTGAAAGGTTTCAATCTAAAGAAGAAAAAAGAAGATATTTTATCCTAACTTCTCATCTGCAGACACTCTGTCCTTCATAGGCCCAGTATACTGGTCCATTTCCTACAGGTATATTGGAAAATGCTGCTTCGTATAAAATTGGGCCTTACAAAACAATTTGTTGAGGCATTACCAAAGGAAAGAGAATGTTTCAAATACCTCTGTGAACAGTTTCCTAGTTGTTCAGAATCAAAATTGAAAGAAATGATAGAACTCGACTTGAATGATAGAATTGTAGAGCCCTACCTCAGAAAACTGATGAAGAAAGAAAATTTTGAGTCCAATATGAAAACAAACAGGAGAAAAGCCTGTAAATCCTTGAAACTAGTGTAACTAACTTTGTTGGAAACCAATAAGACCGAAAATAGAATTCTAATGTAGAAGAAATGTTAGCAAATTTCCAGAAATTAGGGTGTAATATGAGCTCAAAAGTTCATTTTCTCCATTCGCACCTGGATTATTTCTCTGAAAATTTAGATGTGGTCAGGAAAAATTTCACCAAGGAATAAAGGAAATGGAATGATGATATCAAAAGGAAAGTGGAATATCAACATGATAGGAATTCAAATTAAAAATATTCGAACTAGTCTACTGTATTTAAAATGACAGAAATCGAACGAATGGAAGTTGATGGGTCATTACATAATTAAATAATGAGATTGTTTGAAAGGTGCGTTTCACACAATACAATCAATTTTCAGGCATCAATTTTATAAACTTTTTGATAATTCGCTCTGCTACACATTATTGTTAATTAAACATCCGTTCTGAACTTCGAAATTTCACTTCTTAATTTTTTTTTTTTTTTTACATTTAAAATGCAAAGAGATGTCTATTTATCACCAATAGAATGAAAATTGTGAGAAAATAAAGCATTAAGATACTCTCTCAGAAAAAGAGTAAACAAATTGCAACCTAAAACAAATACCTAAACATAAATAATCCAAACATGAATTAGCATCCTTTACGGTTTCAACAAAAGTTTTAAAAGAATAAAGTGTTAATTTGAATAATATAAAAAAGAAAAAAAGATGTTCGTAACTCATTTGCTTTTAAATAGGAAAAAAACTAACGTCATTCACTAAGAACAAGGGACTCGGCTTTGTGACTAGAGGGTCATGGGTTCGAGACTTGCCGTGTATACGAACATGTGCGTTAAATCCGTCGATGGTCAAACGTCCAACAGCTGGTTTGGTTTGAAAATTTGGAAAGCCTGGGTGTTGATTCAGGTGTCGTCCTCGTCATCTGGTTACGGTTCAAAATTATGAGGTCCATCTAAAAATAACTTAGTTTTCAATTAAGGATATTAATCTCACTAAACTTAAGTAAGCCAGAAAAAAATATATATTGCAAATTTCTCTTGATTAAGGATGATAAAGAGTATAACACCACAACATAACTATTCCATCTCATAAACCACTTATCTAAAAGAAGCAACTTCATCGTTACTCTTTTTAAATAAACTATGTATTATAAGTATACCTTTAAGAATATTGGAATTCTAAGATAAAGGCAATAATGTTTTCAAAATTTAGGGCTTTTCCACAAACTGAAAATGATGCGGTTTACTATATCTGCCAGTTCGGGTCCTTAGGACCATAGAGAGAGTATTATTTTAGCAAAGTCTTAGCTTCGGAGTTCTGAGTTCAAAACCTGGTTACACCAGGTAATTAGATTCGGAAAATATTTAGTGAATTCGCTTTTTTTTCCTTTGTTAAACCATTTCCCCTTTCTTTATTTACAATTCAAACATACACGTATATTACATAGAGGCAATATCATATGTATATGGCTTGTGGGTATGTATATACATATGAGTATGTGTAATTCAACTGCCTGTAATTTTTTAGTAACATTAAATGTGGAGTAAAAACAGTAACAAAGGGGCATAATTATTTCGACAGCGACGTGCATAAAACATGCTCCTTCTTTGCTTTAGCACTTAATAAAATGTTATATCTAGGCGGTTTTAATAATACTTAAGTAATAAAATAATTTGTAGCCATTGTTTCGTACAAAGAAAATAAATTGGATGAGAATGAAATACAATTTATAGAATCAAACTCAATGCCCTCTTCCTCTGTTAATAACTACTTCTCTTTTTTTATTTGAAACATTCAAACAATTACACAAAGAGCTCTCGAAATGAGACAGAAAATTTTAAAATATGTTACATTCTTCGCCATCTAGTATTTCATTAGTTTTTAAAAGAGCTTCACATCCCACTGCACCCATCAAAATGTTTGTCAGAGCATTTATGATGCCTATTAACTAAATTTCTATTCCATTGCCGCTAGAACGGCGGTTTATAGATTCATTTCCAACAAAAGAGCATTCTGGAATGGAACATGAGTTGGAAATGAACTCTTTTAGAACCTCAAGATTATTCTTCTCTTCCATGACAGCGGTAAACCATTGTGCAACTCAGCACAACTTTGCCAGACGATATAATTGATTCAGCCATGCGTTCACAAATGCTCTGCTCTCGTTTTCTAAACTTCGGCTCGTTTTGAAAGAGGCCCTTTTCTTTATTCGGCAATTCGTTTTGGATATTAAAAACTCAAAAGGATGAACCGGGATACATTTCCGAACAACAACAAAAAGGAACGGGAGACCTTTGAAGTTAACAGAGCGGCAATCCATTATCCGCCATCTTGCTTTTCAGAGAACGATAGGTGAACTGAAGTCCCGATTTTTCATTTTTCGAGTTTGAGCTCAATTATTCTGCACAATTACCCGTTGAGCTCGAGGTTTAGGGAAGTCAGGTTTTCCCCTTTCATATCTTCAGGAATTATGGAGAGAATTTATATGAATTATGATTAAATTTCCGATAACGTCATGATAGTAACAATCAGTTCAAAAATGAAAATTGCGCCGTCGAGATGCCACAATTCGAATACAGCAATGTGCATGAAAAGCAGATGCAATATGAATAGAAAATAACGATCTGGAATTTTCCCCTTCGACTTTCTCATATACAGTAAAGCACCGTTTATACGTCCTTCCTATGACGTAATATGAAGTATAAATGAAAAGACGTATAATAGAAATTTAGTAAACAACTTTAATGCTACTAATACAAATTCATTTAAAATTAATAGAAGTTTTTTAAAGATAGTACTAGTATATTACCACACTAGAAAATCACCCGTCATGGTATGACGGGTGCAAATTGCCTCTTCATTTGAGAGATTTCCCGTCAAATTTGACGTGTTTATATATATATATATATGAGAGAGAAATGTTTAACATTGATTGAAAACAAATAAAATAAACATATGCATTATAACAGTAAGTATTTTTTTTATTTGCATATCATATGCATACTTCCTTATTCAAAAAACTTCTCGGTAAACAGCATTCCGTGTGAAGTATTTTTCGTTGTTTAACAATTTTCCTTGTACTTAAGATGTCTAATCAAAACAAAGCACTTTTCTGCTTGTCAAACGTTGCCAAAAAATATTATCAAATTATATCATCACGATTGCAATAAATAATCAGTTGCATCGTGGCGTCTAAACTATATCACGCGCATGATATACCACTGACGTAATTTACTACTTTCTATTAAGAAACGGATATTAATTTGAAATATATGATTAATATAATTTAAAATTTCTCGGGAACTATTGATCATAGGGAGATAAATTTTATATCAATCGATAGAAAATTTTATTTCACTATTTTAGAACCATGAAATTTGAAATTAGAACGATAATTACTCTTTTAAATTTAAAATGACTGAAAATTATGTTCTCTAACAATGAAATAATGATGTTTAACGTCTCGCAGTGCTATAACGCGAGTTTTATTGTTGGTGACGTCAGAGCGTTACCGAGAGACAGATCGGGACAGATCTTAGTAATTATTGAAAACAATAACGAAATTTTAAAATTAAATATTTATCATGAAAGTGAGAAAAAACTTGAGTACTAATTATACATTATTTTATGTTATTTACGTGTATGCAGCGCTATAGGCGCTTTTTTTTTTTTAAAAAAAAAACTTTAACCGTCGTCTGATGTGCTCTTTGAATAACTTCTTTATGGATTTTCCCCCCATCATGTTATTTCCCCTGCCTTTTAGGAAGAGTTTCACCCTTATGAAAAACGTAAAAATTAATGACTTGGGCCGAAAATTTGCGAATTTCAGAAAGTGCTGAAACGACGTATAACCGAAGCTTTGCGTAATATAAACGAAGTACTTTGTCATTACAATGGTTGTGAATGAATCGGGACTGTGATAAAATGACGCATAAATGAGGAACGTATAGGTGGTGCTTTACTGTACTTCCGCATAAGAAACTTATAACGTAGACTCAAAAATGATTGTGTTTATGTGATACGCAACGAAACCTTCTCAACTGCCATGAATAAAAGTCCTCTAAAAGGTTGTTTAAAAACCGTTGCTGATTTTTCCAGCAAAAATGTGGGAATTCTTATGCAAATTTTACTCTATCTTAAAATTCAAAAATTATTTATTGGATGGTCTTAATGTGATTGCCGCTTTTTATCTGATTTTCTTAGTTTTTAAACACATATTTTTAATTATAGCCACTATAACTTTCATACAAATATATTGCCTAAACTTAAATAAGCAGAATAATTAAAATATATGCTTGGACGTGAGTGGAAAGACGTAAGCAAATAAATACAATAATTAAAATCCATGTGCTATTTTCATTCAATGTAAATGTCAAACCGCATTAAAAAAAATTTCTGCGAGTATTATACATTTTCATATATTCTTATCGTAATTTATCGACGTGATTCAGCGTTTACTATAGATGTTGCCAAATCCTATTGCTAAATAACAAGAGTATGGGGAGCCGTACAAAAGATATATATATATTCTGACTTTTACTGTTTCCTAATGTTTACTTCATTTGAATTATTATTTCTTCGATTAAATTATTCATTTCTTGATTGGTTATTGCTCTTTTTGCATATAAATGTCTTTTATCTTGATTTCTGCATTTGTTTATTATTGTATATATAAAATGTGTTCGTGGTTGTAGTTATTAACGGCCGAGTTATTAATTAATTTTCTTTTATTATCCAAATATTTAAGTCATTTTTAAGGGGAGTGGCGAACATACGTGCATCTTAGTTTAAGTTTTTAAGTCAAAAGAGAACAGAAAATACAGAAAATCCCTGAATTTTCTCAGGTAGGGATTTAACATATAGACATGTGATCAAAGTGAAGGGAATAATAGCTATTTTTAGTAAATTACGTAAGTGCTTTAGGGAAAAGTCTGGCGCCAAAAGGACGTCAAATTTGCGATTTATATGTGCGCGTGGACACGATTAAAATATTCTTTTAATAATAAATATGCCAAACGAGAAATTTAATATACCTCCAGCGTGGGAAATAAAACGAAACTGGAGTTTAAGAAAAGTGCTTTTGGAACATATTAAGATTTTGAAATATATAATATTAGAATTTAAAGCAAAATTAAGTGAGATTATTACATATATATATTAATAACCAAAATATAAAATGACATAACATAATATTCAAATTGAAATTAATAAACATATCAATAATCCCTTGCAAAAACTTCAATTTTTAACTAAACTCTACCTAATTATAATCTAATAATTAAAAATACGGAATATATGCCAAAAGAGCATATGGAAAATTTGAACATATCTATGAACTCTGTCTCTATACTATTGAAGAAGGAAAACTTTATAGTTTAGGAATGAACCCTTTCCTGCTGACGAATTTCGTCCAAAATTTGATCCATATCTAAAATTTTGTTTTACATTGCGGCAAATTTCATTCATCTAACTCTTTCAGTTTTTGAGCTATTGTGTTCACATGCAAGCGGGCATAAATGATTTTTTTTTTTGGATTTAGGTAGATCTAAAACGTCGAAATTTGTCAAATGTAGAGGCTGAATTTCCTGGCGAATAATTTCTATACGAGAAAATGACAAGATGTACGTCTGAGTTAGATTTTATAGGCTGTTTTACTTACATTTCAATGAAATGGAATTTCAACAGTATAATCGAAAAAATTATATCATTTGAACTGCATAAAATCCTATTTTCTCAGCCTGCGAGTTCCTCAAAAATAAAGATGAAGTTTTTATGATGTACTTTGTAATACAACCAACAAAGCATACTGGAGTAATTAAACAACTGATTTTAATTAGATTTATTTGAAACCTACTTTGATCGAAGAAATTTTAAGAACTGTTAGTTATGTAACGGTTAATTAATAAAATTTTGTGATCTCAAAAAAAGAGTTATAAAATTTCATTTAATTAAAAAATTATAGATTAATTAAAAATTATAGATATTTTTCATATATGCAGGATTTACTTGTGTATTTTAGTGATAAGAAACGCGACATTATATGATGAATAGTTTAAAGGAGAGATAAAAGTAAACAAGAAATAATTAAAACTTCCGGCACAAAGTTAAAAAATTTATCATTTTTTTGTACAACATTTTGTGAAGTCTGTTATCGAATGCTATTTTTGCATCTACTTTAATTATATAGGTATTCGGAGGAAAATCTATATAATTAAAGTAGGAAATTCGGAGGAAAAAACCAAAAGAAATTGGACAATTACTATAAATTTCCAAAAATCTCGAAATTTATAGTTTGAACTTCATAAAATAAATTTTAAATAAGTTTTAATTAATGAGCGAACATTATCTAAAATGGACAAAATCTGATAGCTTTTTTTTCTGGATTTCTTTCTCTAGATGTCGATGAGACAGATGTCAATTTTAATTGGTTGGAATTTATAACATACAATTATTATTTTCACTACTTTTTACACAAGATGAATGTGAATGATATTTAAAGCACTTTAATGTTGCAATATAACTAAAAATACGAAACGTTTCATCTTAAAGATCGGGAAACCCAGTTTTCCTGAATCAGTGTTATGAAGGATTTTCCATGCAAGCATTTAAATGAGATGTGTGGGTGTGTAACATATTCATGCGTCATTATTGCAGAAAGGTTTCATTCATTTTTTTTATTTGAGAAAAAATGTACAAAAAAAATAGAACAAAGTTTTTAAGTTGGCACATATACATTACAAATTATTATACCCCTACAAACCTAGAAATACACTCGTTATACAACTGAATATTTATTCATTACCAGAATGTTATTTTAATAGTAGCGAAAATGCATGGAATAAATTAGGTTAGTGATGCTAATTAACATTTGAGAAAAGTTGCATTTGATGTTTATCACCCATGTTTTTAACATGCATGCATTTAAACAGGAAATTAGCCTCATTACAAATCAGAAATAGATAACTTTTTCAAGTTATTTTCGTCTTGATGAGTATTTGCAATAGTTAAAGCAGTAAAATTTGCATAGGAAAGACTGGAAACGCAGCTATTAGTTTGCCTCATGAATAGACAGAACCTTCATAAATTTTTGAGCATTACCCAGACCTGTCGAATTGCCGTCAATTCACTCGATGTTCATGGAAATCCTGCTGTGACCTACGAGACAGCCTTTGATTTAAATTCCAGTTTTCCTCCATCTGATTAATTCTTCAAAAAATAGTAGCCAACAAGCGCAACAAATTGCTTCGCCCCCAAAACAACATAAATAAGACAGAAAAACCACACATATTTCCACTTTTCCAGAAGAAAGAGCAGAATAAATAACTACAACTTCGATTCTCTAGAATGGAAGCAACAAAATGGCGTCTTTCAGTGAGAATCCAACAGAGCTAATCCTAATTTAAGCCGGAACACATGAGGGTAATTGACCTTTAGGCGTGAGTGCCAATAACTCTGCGAAATCTTACCTTAAGATGAACTAAGCCATACATATGGATGATTTTATGCTTATTTACTGTTCTAACTCGGCGTGCTATCTACCATAAATATCGCCTACTAATTGGCACGCGCATCGCGGGGTTACCATAAGGCAGACCCAAGAAATGAACTGTTTTCCAACCTTCTTGAGTATTTTATAATTCTCGACCCGCCCATTTCGAATATACAAAGGAGTTTGCCTCACCGGCACATTGCGAGGATTCTTAAAGAAGAAAAAAGTGGTATTTTGTTACATAGTATCAAAAATGAAGAAAGAAAAAATTCTGTTATCGTTTTAATTTCGACACGACTGAAGAATTTTATTTTTCACTGCACATCTTAATGTAAACTGACTATTGCTTTTCTGTTGCGAATTTTATTAGATTTCTCTATAAGTAATTGAAAAAAATAAACGTTTAGAAATAACATGTCAGGGTCGAAATTCTCATGATAGAATTTCTTAAATTTTGGACAGGGACAAAAAAAAAAAAAAAAAAAATTGTAGAGGATGGATTTTGGTTTGTAAAATCTCTGATAAAATATACTTATTTTAGACTTTTAACCCTCCAAGTAGCAGAACCGGTCTTTTACATTGTTGATGTTCATCTCTGAAATAGACATCGAGTGTGGTGGTCTGGTGGTAACGCTTAGGCTTCGGGGCCGGATTAGGTTCCAAATGAAGTTCAAAATTCAATTCCACGTTCCAGACGTTCTGCTGGTGGTGTGGCGTGGAAGTTTGGAGAAGAGTTCACTTTCATCCTCTCATGCGGTTCAACATTATGAGGTAGGTCCCAAAATAGCACTCGTGCTGTATCAAAACGAAGCGTTATTATAACTAAACTCTACCGAAATAAATAATCCACATTTATTGGTACATTTATAATTATATGAAATTCCGTGCTTGAAGAATTCTTCAGATTCGAGATTCTATTGCATGTTAAAAACAAGATAGATACATTCTTTTCTTAACATCATCCTTATTTTGATACATACTTATTTTGAGATGTGTCACACAGTAACACAGATTGATCGAAAGTTTTATATAAAATTTATTTCCTAATATGCTTATTATTAATGAGTTACTCATGCCGCAGATAAAAAAGCTACGTTACTGTTTCCACTACATATCACCTTATTAACAGAAAGATTGCGTAGATTATCCCATAATTTTATTTATGATATAAGAAAATCACCTAAAACAGCCAGACATATATAAATGACATCTAGGAACACCTATACCTTTTTTTTCAGTCTATGTGATATTTTATAGGTAATAATTATTTTTTTTAACTCATAAGAAACGAAATATTGATTTTAAATGTTGTTGAATTTTGAGAAGCTGTTAAGTAAAATGACAGTTCTTGACTGTCCAAGCCCTTTTGATGGAGGGTAATTTCTGAAAAGTCATTTGTGTGACGTTTTCATTCAGTATTATCTGTGTGTTAAGCACATGAAATATGAATTTATCGTAATAATTGTGTTTTATTTGCTTTCATAAATATTTTTATCCTTAAAGTAAGTAATTTTGGTTTGGAAAATTAGAATTAAATTCAGAAGTTGCATGATCACACACTATTTCAAAATTCTAAAGTTAAACTTTTTTTGGTATTAATACAATGCCCTGTTTAGACAAAATTCAGGAAGGAAAGTGGAAAAGTATTATGGTGGGTTTAGTTTAGTTATATTAACATCCCATTTTGAATCTAAACGACGGCTATTTTGTGGCGGACCTCGTAATTTTGAACCACGACTAGATGACGAGAACGAGACCTGAGCTGTATTATTGTGGGAGATGAAGCATAGTTAAAGGATTTTTAAATTTTCTCTCTTCAACCTACCTCTGTACTTTTTATTGATGTAAGTACTTTCTGATATCTAATTATTGAGATAATACTTCTGATATTAATAATTAATAAAAGACTCATTGATACTTATTATAAACATTTTGTAGTAAGGCATAATTATGGGCAGTCATGTGCTATTCGCGTTCTCCTCACTTTCAGTGCTCACTGTATGCATTTGTATATTTTAGGTAACGCGTCCTTTCTCACGGACATTCTTAATTCTTTTTAAGCATTTATTTATTGTTATTATCTTTATTCCCTTTTCTATTCGTAATTATCGAGGTAATACTTCTGATATTAATAATTAATAAGAGACTCATTGATACTTAATCTAGACATTTTGTAGTATGGCATAGTTATGGACATTCATGTGCTATTCGCGTTCTCCTCGTTTTCAGTGCTTACTGTATGCATTTGTATATTTTAGGTAAAGCGTCATTTTTCACGGACATTTTTAATTCTTTTTAAGCATTTATTTATTGTTATTATCTGTATTCCATTTTTTTCTGTATATTTAATTTAACAGCCGCCTTCTTTCACCAACTTTAATTCAAAGTTCAAAAAGTTTGCACCAATGTGCCCACGATACGACAGATAACAGCTAGATAGAATTTAAGGGATGGTAATAATTATTTCCTATATATCGAAAAGATAGTATTAAATCATTTCTTTTTGAAAATATCTTATTTATAAATTCGTTTTTACCCTTCAAAGAAAGAGTGATGAGTGGTCTCATAATTCTGAATTTTCTATTATCCAATTTCATAAAATTGAATATCCTACATCTCTTTTTTACTATATTGGAAGATTCAATATTTTGTATTTTCACTCCTTTTAATTGTTTTGCTTCCACTTTGTTATAGAAAGGATACAGCACAGCACGAAACTATCATAGTAACTAATTTTCAATATATCTTAAATTCATTTCAAATCCAATCAATCTTTCCAGTTCTGAAATTTTCTACATTGGTGAAAATAAAGTCTGAGACCTAGAGATATCTTATAGTAACTCTAGAGATTTTATTCAAGGATAAAGACAACAGCCAAATATGGATTCTACATGCACGAGGTTCTTAGCTTCATGTACGGGCGATAAGTTTTAACCCCCTTCTTGGTCGTCGTCGCACGTCATACGTTCGGCTTTTTTGTACCTGTACGGTCGGCGTTGCATGTCATGCGACGAAGAGAAAAATTGCATCGTTGAAAGTGAATCTGTCGCTACTTCAGCGTCTGGTTATATTCCGCAATTTTGAGAATGTAAGCAAGAAAATAATCGGCAATAAATGATTTCAATGCCGTTTTTACGCTGAGATGGTCAAAAAAGATTGTAAACCTGCGCAGTAAAAAATTATTTACTACAAATACTCATATTTTCTCTAATATTCAAGTATTTAGCCCAAAATTTTACAATGCTTTTCTAACATGTTGTCACTTTTTCTGTAAGTTTCGTATAATTTGGTGGAAAAAAATCTGCATGCTATAAGCGATAAACAGGCGGGAAAATTTGGAATTTTTTAAGAAAACTTTTATATCTTTCCGAATATTTGTGCTGTGTTTACGAAAATGCATGTAAATATTATGTACATCAAATATAACCATTGATGAAAGTTTCATCTCGTTATCAGCTTTGTGTGAAACAGGATGAGCGAAACTCCATTTTCGCCTTTATCCCCTTTTTGGTAGCCAACCTAATTGCCCTTGTGACCGAATCTTCACTGTAAAATGTGAGTTACAGTCAATTCTTTACATGGTCGAAGTTCAAGGGCAGTCGAGTTAGCCTTTCCGGAGAAATTCTAAAAATGTGAAAATCCGAAAGAGTCCGGATACTTTTGATCAGATGGTGTAAGTCACATTATAGATAAAAGAAATCTACCTGATAAAAAAATTTTAATAATTGATTTAAAATATTAATCAGTTTTTTCTTAAAGCTCCTAATATTTTGATATTATTGATTCATGCGGTTTCTGGAATCAACGATCCAATTATATTTTCTGACTACAAAATTCGGGTTTCCATTTAAACTTTTAAATTATAAAGCTTGCGACACGTAGCAATTTTTATTCTTCATACTTTTTATTACACGTGAAAAATATAATGTAATTTTATTTATTTAAAATTCCAAAATTTATTGGAAGGGAAGGACTAACAAAATTAATGCGAAAGTTTGTGTCCCAATTGCTAAAAAGGCTAAGAGCCATTGTGTAGATGTAGATACAAAGAGCATCATCGCTTAACAAGCAACCCCACCTACTGAATTATTCAAATTTTGCAAAAGGAAGAAAAAATGAATTTTTTGCAAACTATAACAAATATTTCTGATTTTTTTTCATATCTGGTATGGATATGCGGTGGGGGGGGGATCAGAAATATCCATTATTAGTTCTCCTCTTACAAAATTTGGAAAATTGAGATAGCTAGAGTTGCTTGTTAAGTGACCATATGTTTCCCCAAAACGATATGTATACTTTATTGCTTATTCCTCAACTGACTCAAAAAACATTTTCACAGAAAAGTAAAATTACTGTAACGGCATAATTCACCCACGTCAAAATGGGTAAATACGCAAATTTCATTTCCAACGTATATTCTACCGGAGCTAGGGGGATCCCTTTCCTACAAAACCCCTTAAGAGAATCATCAACCACAACCTACGATGGGTGCCTAATCAGGCAGAAGTCATCAGGTTCTATAGTAAAACTGTATTGATATCTCCCGGAGCGGAATGATTTTGAGGGGTTAACTGGGGCTCACCCAACCGATAAATGCCCACCACCCTTATGGAGAAATGATTTATTTAGTGGAGGAGGGGGAATGGAATCATCCACAATTGGCGTTTTTAAAAGACCTCCCTCTGTCGATTTAAGAGATTTCGCGGAGTCGTGGGTCCATTTTGTGGACGGTTAAATGGGTGCTTTTTTTAAATGTTGGTCCAAGTCTGAGGGGAGGAGTCTGCTGAGTGACGTCACTTAATAAGTCATCTTATAACGTTATTTCTGGCCGGTTGCGTCTGCGCAGCTGGCTAAACATATCAATCATGACCCTGAAGCCAATCGGTGTCTTTGGAATAGTTGAAAACTGTGTTCACACAGTAGGAAAAGTCCGGAAAATTTCTTAAATGGAAAACTTCTGTGTGTTGACAAACAGGTACCTAACAATATGGCTTTTGTGAGAAATAGTTACCCTTGATCTTAGCAAGGAAGATAAATATCAGTGGCGTAGTCCAAATTGAACAGTGCCGGAAAGCTCTAATCTGAGTGACAAAAATCGAGCTGTTTTAAGGAGATTTTTACAATTTTTTTCTGATTTATTTTTCGAAAAAAAGGCAGTGCCGTAATCGCGTTCTGGTGCATTACGGTCCACTACACCCCTGATAAATAGTATATAAGATGCTATTTGTACAAAATTATAGTTAGGAATTTTTTCAGATCAAGAAAAATGGTTTGTATCAAAACAATTGTTAATGAATTGAAAATATTTAAAAAACAAGTTTTTTTTTTTTAATATTCTAAAAAGTAGAAAATAACTTTTTGTATCAAAAATCTTGACGTGAAACCAAAAATTTGAAAAGCTGGAAGTACTGATAAAAATACTTTTAAGTAAATGAGTTTTGTATAACATTTATTATGTAATTAACCTTTAATAAATCATAAGGGATTTTTTCTTTTAATATTCATTGTGATTTAACTTCCGTATCGTACCGTTTTTAACACCTCATGCGTTTACTAATTTTGTCTTCATTTCCAGATTTTTGATGAAAAAAAATTCTACTTTTTAGCAAGTTAATCAAAACTTGTTTTCTACGTTTCTTTTTTTCATTTTATTAATAATTATTTTCTGCTGTTTAGTAGAATTATTTAGTATTTAAGTATATAATTTAGTATTCTTTAATTTTTTCATAATTCATCATTATGATTATTATGAAATCTTGTAATCATTTTTTCCTAAACTTAGCTACAACAAAATGGCGCTTCTTATGAGGCACCAAAATTTAACTAAAATTAATGTTTAATCTGTATATATAAAAGAGAAAGACGCTCACTGACTCATCAACGAATCTCCCAAACTATTGTGACTAAAAACTTGACATTTGGCAGATGATTGCTTCTTGGGTAGTAGGTGCTCACTAAGAAAGGATTTTTCGGAATTTTAATTAATTAAAAATTACCTTAAATTTTTAAGTTTTTCCGCAATAACTTTGTAGCATATCACACAAGAACCATTTTAACATCATCTTAAAGTTCAAAAAATTAGCTTTTCAATGATATCGACTTCATTTCCATGCAACATTCTGTTTAATTTTAATTAATTTTTGAAAGTTTTTTCAAACACAATTTCTGACAATGTTTTTATTATTATCAGCTGTAGCCTTTTTTGGAGCATGCGCGGAGTTTTTACATTCAAACTATAAAAAGATGAAAATATTTTATCCCGAGCAACAAGGTACCTATAATGTGTTACTAAGAGGACGAAGTCGCGGGCATCAGTTAGTTGATGATAAAGTTCTCCAAAAATTAAAAACTATATGGTCATTAGGGACATATAATTGTTCAAGATTTCAGAACTTAAGCTCATCAGAAAGTACGTGAAAATTCAATTGAAAAATTCCATCTTAACTAACATGAAATTTACAAATATGAAAAGACGCTAGCTTAAATAAAAGTATGTAGAAAATAACTTTCGTTAACTGAAGGTGTTTTTCTGTTACGTATGGAAGTGGGGATTTTACCGAAATTATTCTTTCTTGTTTAAAACACTATACTTTTGTAACAAAATAAAAATAATATCCAGAAGAGATACAAAGAGATGAGATTTCAATATTTTTAACTGTGAATTTTTTTTAAATCACACGTACTGAATTAAAATAACAAAGTAATATTATAAAAATCTCCAGTTTCCTGATAATAAATACCTTTTAAATTTTTTTCAATAATCAGCCATCTCTTATATTCTCATCTGATGATGCAGAATTTACTAACTTTTGCAATTATACAATTCCTCCTTTGATTTCATGACCGACTTTTTACAACTATTATTTTAATTACGCTTCATTACTGCTATCATATTTACACATGAATCGTTGTTCAGTCTTCAAAGAACTAGTGAAGAGAAAATACGGCCATTATTTGAATTCCTGACCTCCAGATGTCATCAGGTAACACTGTCTGCAATCAGAAACTAAACAAGCAGGTCAGCGTTCAGTTGTTCTGTTTATCTAGACAGAATTGTTTAAAATGAAACACGTGAGTTTAAATAGCATTTACAATGTATGTATATCAAGCTAATATACCAAATACAAAAGCTTCTCCGATTTGGCCGAAGCCGTACGGAATTTTGTAAACGTAGCCCACTCAGCACAAATGTAGCCAACTCTTTCTCCAGTACCACTGAAATGTTCGTGTAGGTCTGAGTTTTCACCGCCACTCCATAACAAATAAAACAATTATAATATAGCAAATAAAACAAAAAGAACGCAGGAAGAGCTCCATCCCAACTCAGGAAGTCAAACGTGAAGGCATGAGCTTTTTAAGTATGACAATGGCGCCTTTTTTGAAAGGCGAATAAATTACTAAGTCAGAAATATCTTTTTGAAGCCAGCCTTTTGGCCAATCGTCTCTTTCTTCTCCCCAAATTTTGCATTTTAATAGAATGTGTTCAATTGTCTCACGTTGTTCACCACATGAACAGCCTCCTTCTTTGCCGAATAGTCTCTCTTGATGCGCACCAAACACTCCGTGACCTGTCAACACTTGGTTATAGTAGAAATCACCGTATAGCATATTGAATTTAACCTCTTTGAAAAATTTCTTAGTCCATGATCCCTTTGCTGAATTATTCCATCTTTCTTGCCATTTCGTAGCAAGTAGTGCCTTGCCCCTATACCTAACTTTAGCTTTCGACGGACCAAATTCAGTGTCTATCTGCTCTTTACTTGTGGCAAGCTTAGCAAGTGCATCTGCTCTCTCATTTCTTACAGTTCCATTATGAGCCCTGATCCACTGCAATTGGATCTTGGTTAACTTTAATTTCTTCTTAATTTCAATTATAGTCCTCTTTTTCTCCTCAGTTGATTCAATAGCATTTACAATGAAAAGAAAGTAGATAGAGACACTCAGAAAGAAAAGAATCTAGTATAGAATATGAGAATTGGATTTCGTTTCAACTGTTGCTTTTACAGACAAGTCATGAAAATAGATTCAGGCATGGTATAACACTGCTGTTAGGTTACTGAAATATGGCCTGCTACATGAATCAGTGTTTGAAAAAAACCGAAGAATATTATAAAGGAAACTATGATGACACTATAAAGGATCCAATAAAGAAAAATAAATAAATAGAGATGCTATTATACCTTTATAATTAAGAGAAACAAAGTAACTGTCACCAAAACTACAGTATATTACAATGCATTAAATAATGTCCTCTTCATCGTCGCTAACTAGCATTAACCGAGGGCGTTTTCTTTCTGACATACTTTTTTTAAAGCATTATCTTGACTTTTATTCAGCACATTTTGAAAATAAAAAACCCTATTATTTCAGATTGTTTACTTTTAGCTGGGAGAGTTCACAAATTTTTATAGGATTCAAAATTCTTTACGAAGTTCTCTCGAAGTAGAGTTCTCTTTAACTCAACTTTATTCAGTGGAAGGGTCAGTAGGAGAAATAGCTCTAATTATTCAAACAGAGTAAAGTGTCTTCACCTGTGATATCACTCATTGCGGAATAGACCCTGTACAGGGCATATTCTGTATGCCATGTACAGGGTGGCTATAAAATAACCTGAGGTGTTTGGAGCTCGATTGTAGAAAGGATGTCAAGCCAAATTAACCAAATTTGATCTTTACATACTATTCCGATAATTGGATTAGTTTTACCAATAAATAAACAAATAAATATTTGCAAGTTTCGCCACCAATTGCAATCTGTTATGTAAGTTCAGTTGTCCTTATCAATCAGTAGAAAGGATTACAGAAATCGTAATTTCTTATACAAATTTTATTTTGACATCGTTTATACATGTGGTTCAATAAGTTGACCTCAAAAGTGCTCCAAACATGCATTCTACGGATTGTATGTTGTACCGCAGAATGCAGCAGTGCAACGTTGCTTTCATGCACTTGCAGCGTTATGCTATCCTTCAAGGTGTTTAGATTATCAAGGTTTCCTTTGTAAACCAAAAATCAGAGGGAGTGAGATCCGGGGAGCTCGGTGGCAACCTACAAGAAAATACACGGCTAATTATCCGTTTGGCTGTAAAATGTTGGCGTAGAATTTTCTGAACAGTTGCATTAACTTCCAGTTTAGAAACAACTACGAGGGTATTTGGGGACGGACCTCGTAACTTTGAGAGGCAGGCAGATGACCAGAACGACACCTGAGCTGTCTCCTCCCTCTCCAAACTTCCGCACCACACCAGCGGGAGGACATTTGACCAACGGATTCAGATTTAACGTGCATCAGTCCATATACACGGCATATATTAAGTGGAAACCAGGTTCGAGTCTGGAACCCTCCGGCCCCGAGGCCAAGACCTTATCACTAAGCCACCGCGGTCCCACATCTTGCCCGAATACAGTAGGTTGCAAGCTCTTATGCTTCCCTATTCTGAGTGTAATTAGTGTAAACTCACTGCCAAAATAAAATTTGCAGTGAAAATTGTCATTTCTGTAATTATTTCGTCTATTATTTGACTAACTGCGCGTAAAGCGCCATATTGTCGCTGGTGGAAAAAAAAAATTGATTTTTTTTTTTTGCATAAATCGAAATTTTATGATCGGAATACTATGTAGAACAAATCTGGTTACATTTGGCTAAAAAGTTTTTTTTTTAAAAAATCGTACTAAAAAGATCTCATGTTATTTTATAGCCATCCTGTACATAAATTTATTTTCCATCTGTTTATCCTTACACTAGCAATTCTTGGATATATTCAACAATCTTATTGTCAAAATCTGGCCTTCTTATTGACTTAGCTATTCAGGTGTTATTCGAGGATTTCCTGAATTTCTAATAAACCAACCTTTCTTTGAATAGTTATGTTTCGTTAAATAATTTTTTAATTTTGTGTCCATAAATAATATTCCTAAATCAAAAGTTATTCGAGCAAAAATTTGCTCCTCCACAAAAAAATTTATCCTTAAAAATACTATATCTCACACTAAAACAAAAGATAAAAAGCCATTAGTTTCGGTGAAAAAGACATAAAAATTATTTAAATGACACAAGATTTATTTAAATGTAAACATCGGTTGAAAATCATGCTGTTAATCTTGATATGTTTGTTTTCCCTTTAGATGAAACGCTTTAAATTTTGTTTTTGATTGTATTTTTCAGTCCATTATTTTAGCAGCTAACTTAAATAATGGAATCGCAATAGCAAAATATTATTCTATTTAGAGATAAAACAAGCATAAATATTAGCATTTCAAAAATTATATACAGTACAACTTTTTTATGCCGCAATAAATGTGCTTATCATGCAAGTTGGAGAAATTTATGAGTGTTTTATTATTTTTATTAATTATTATTTTTGCACATTGAGAAAGGGAAAGATTTGACAAGATTATTACTTCAAATATGAAAATTACACAAGGAAAAATTATAAAAAAGATAGCTTTGGTGGTATATTAATTAGAACTTTATATGGGTGTCAATTCTTATCATTGTTTGAAAATAATGAGAGGGAAATAAAAATAAATCAATTTGAGAGAAAAAATCTGATATTTTAATGAGTAGTCAATCACCAGATTCCTATTAAGTATTTAATATTTTATAAGACAGAAAATCATTTCCTTCCGAAACCTTTGATTAATAGAACTTGAGCAGCAATTTATATTATTTAATGCACTGCTGGAAGGAAAATTTTAGCAGTTGACTCGAAATTTAAGATTGCTGTTCACTTAACATAAAATCGTAAAAACTAATCTTACCTGCGTCTTGGCTACGCTTCCGAATAATGTAGATAAAATTATTAGTTAATAGCATGAAAAATATTTCTTATAAGTTAACTTGTTTCTTATAAGTTAATTGTCATTTGAGCAAAATGACATATTACTCAAACATATATATTTCATCATTCAGATTCAATTATTTAAGTTTTAGTTTACTTTCGAAAACTATTCAAAGGATATATCATAAAACTTTATTGTTTTTTCCTGACATAAATGATAATTTATGATGGAAAGACATGTAAATTATTACTTGTTTGACATATGACTTATTTATTTTTTTTATATCAGTACGAAAAGAGATATAATGGAAGAATTATTAAAATTCTAAAAATTAGATTTCAGTTTATAAAGTGCCATACTACGCAATAATTTAAACAAAAAACATGTATACCTGAGAACAAAAGCCTAAGATGTTAACTAAATGTTTGGAAATGATAGAAAGATATTTTTTCAAAATCGAATAATATCATTTTTAAAAATTTATTTAAATCAACATATGACAAAAACTGTTGTATACAAAACGATACTTTGTTATATATTATTTTAAATAATTTAAACAATATATAACAAAATAAATTTGTACAATATATCAATATAAAAATGAGATTTTCATTGTAAAGTCATTGCAGTTCTTACGAATTTTCTGGAAAAAGTAGTAATAAAAATGACTACAGTAAAAAAATCAAGGTTCTTAAATTTTTATATAGAAAATTACCTATTTATACATAAAATATTTGAAAATTAAAGGTAATTATATCAATGTAACGTTTCAAGCTTTAAATGTTTGTAAAGATCTGATATTCAAAACGGTCGAACATAAAGAAAAATATTCATTTCTCATTTTTGTTTTGCCTTTTAAGAAGTTACCCTCGTTTTTATCCATCAAAAGAAGTGTATTTTCCAGATGATGGTTTAATTGACAAAAATTATAGTTCTTATGCACACGCATTTAACAATATTTATGTCTGCCAGTATCTGAGATACTCCTCAGTTCACTGTGAAATAATTGGAAGTTGCAGAGTTAATATGAACCAAGTGCATGAAATTCATTTCTGCGAAAACAGACCTCAATGCTAATTAGTATTTGAAATAACAACAGATTTCTAATTATTTTCGCTGCCTGTTGGATACTAACTGAACTATAGATTTAGATCATTATTCACTTCAACCCTGAATTCTCCAATAATATAGCGTGCTTTATTTGAAACCCACATCAATTCATTTTTTCTTTTGCAAATGCAATTTATAACAACGCAGTAACTTTTTTATACCGAAAAATAAAGTACTCGGATTCGGATATAATCATTAAGATACTGGGTCCTTTTTTAAATAATATGTAGCAATTTACTCAACATTCATTCATAGATGAAGAAGGAATTTTCAAAAGACTTTTCTATCTTATTATTCTTATTACTAACTGCATTTATTGTCAGAAAAAACTATCAAATTGGTTTTAAAATGTCTGAAGCCAATAAAATATATTTTCTCGCAAATATTTCAAAAGAAAATTTGTACAAATGCTTCTTAATAGAATAAAAAATAAAAATATTTTAGAACAGAATTTTATTTAGAGCGCTATTATTATTTTATTTAGCGGTTAGTTAAAAAGTTACTTAAATTGTTATCTTCTTATTGGTTGTTTCTAAATCGATTTGTTCAAACATTACACTAAGAATATGTTAGACGAATTAAAATTTTGCGATTTAAATTACTTTGAAGTGTAACCACCTTTATGAAATTGTTAAATGCACATTTTTAAAGATTCACTCAATTATTACCATGATTTTACATATTTACATGTTATTGATTTCTTATGATAAATAAAACGAAAAGTAAATATAAAGTTTATGCACGTACTGTTATTAGCTGGAAGATTACAGAAATATCAGGTGACATGTTTTCGCTTTTGGTCTCAGTTGCATTTCCCAAAAAATTTTACTCTTATTTCTATTGTTATATTAGAGTTTACTGTCTCATAATATACAACAGGTTATTACCAATTATTAATCATTTCTCGTGTTTGCAGCCAAAATTTTGAACACCAATGAGTAACAAAACAATTCTCATACTAGAGACAGATCAAGGTTTTTCTTTTCCTATTATTAATTCTTATTAAATTATTTATGTAAAGCTAAAATTACTTATGGTAAAAATTTGTTGTAATTGAATAATTGGGAATTATTTTTGTTGTTTATTTGTTGTTATTTATTTGTTATTTAATCTTCAATTAAATTTTTTTAAAAGCTCAGTTTGAAATAAAAGAAAGTACATCACTAGAATGACAATAAACTTTTTGACAATTATTAATTCCCTCACAATCTATCGAGAGGCCTCTCTACCAAGAAAAGCTCGATTATTTACTTATCAATTAAAACTTTCAGAACAAAATGGAGGATGAAATAAAGATAATCAATAGTAGAATATCAATAAAGTTTCCGACATGTGTTAAATTTCTCACAATTTCTCTTGGATTTTCTGTACCAAGAAAAACGTAAAAAACAAAGAATAAAACCGCCGAAATTCTAAGTTATACAGCTAAAAAATTTTATCCTCTAACTAAAAACATTAAAAATAAGTAAACTGTAAGGGAAATTCCTGTTTCTAAAATGCGAGCATTCCATGAACTTACGACTCAATGACGAAATCACATGTTAGGTCACATGAAAAATAAATGCATGCACAAAATAGAACGCAATTAAAATTTAGCTACAAATTAGTCCATTTTGCAACCAAAACTCTGACTCACAGAACATCATTAACATTTGCATCACTTTGAATGAAATTAATATAAATGAAGTATAAAAAAAAAAGCAGAAATCCTACTTCATTTGCACACCACAGGTATCATGTCCTTGCCCTGACCTATTCAAATTACGCTCCCAAACATTCATTAAACGAAAATTCTTTTAAATTTCCGCTGGCCTGGAACGTTAATGAATAGGAAGCATGTTTCTATAAATCGAATTCCGCACGATTACGAAACGAATCTCATTAGTTTCTCGAAAAGCTCACTAATAAACAGCTCTTCCTCTATCGCAGGAAAACGCGGCTCACTCACTAATTTTTAAATAAAATTTATACCAGGCCCGATCCGATTCGGATTCGCGACGGGGGGTCCCACCACCGAACCCGCCAGATGCAATAGAGGAAATGCATTGCTGGTAGGAGGGCCCACTAGAAACCAGCAAGGGCCCTCGTTTTTAGTGGTCAGCCTATGGGGGGTCCGTTCGCATGGTCACGTGGGAAAATGAAAAGGGGGTAGGCATTCTCACCCCGTCATTGATAGATTTAGAAGGGGAAAGAGCTATCTGATGGAATATACACGAAGTAGTGGTTTTCTCAGTGGTGTTATTCGCCGCGGGGGTCACCCCACTGAACACTACCTCCATAGTTAGCGGCGCATTTATTAACTGTGTAGATTTTCTCAAGCGCTGCGTGTATCCACTGTTGCGATTTGCGCTGAAATATAGTCTATGGATATATATGTATATTTCGTTTATACATCGGTGTATTTGGAGGGTGGTTTTTCTTTCTATTGGCCTAATGTGTTATTTTTTTCTGCCTCTCTCTCTCTCTCTTTCCACAAAACACCTGTTTCTGTTCGTAGGGGTAGGTAAGGGTCCCCCACAGTATGTATTCTCATGACCAATGAGACGACGAGCCTGCCGGCGATTTCTGTGATAGGCTATATCTGTTTGACTGAATGATGAAGACTCGCGAAATGAAAGACCATTGTTCATTTGAAATAAGATTTTAGAAAATGCTTGACGAATTGCCTTGCACATAGACTAATAAGTGTAGAAAGCACAGCTGTAGAACTGTAATATCTCTTTCAGTTTGTTGGTCTTTCCTCACCTGCTGTGCGTGTACAATGCGAGGGATTCATCTATTGTTTTCGACAAAGTGATGTGTGTTTGAAAAATGGATTAATTCATTTCAAATTTATTACAATATATTTTATTACTTATTCTTCTATACAAACATTTAAGATGATGATAAATGATTCATTCAAACAAAAACAGTAAAACGATTTTTAAGAAGCTATTTTAAAATGTCTCTTAACGCTCTATTCGTATTGCTCTAGTCTATTTGACAGTAATGATTTTAATTTCGTGATAGTTCTTTAATTTTTAATTACATTTCTGAAATAAATGAAAATAAATCCATAATATAAGAAGTATTTTACTGGTTCTTAATGAAGTGAAATAGGACAGCATTCTGCAGATTCAAACTTATATTTTTCGCTATATCTTTTTGAATATATTTGTAGTGTTGAAAAGTGTTTGATTCAGGATATCACGGGGAACTTCAGGGTACAGTGATAAAAAATGTATTTATCTTTCAACTATAGATAAATATATCTCAGTGCATCTTGCAGTTAAATTCCAAATTCCGAGGGCTGTTCGATAAGTCCAAAGTCTAAGATATAACACCACTGGACGGTATCGAGGTTATTTTTATTTGCCGGTAACTCTTCGATTTGAATCGATTAAGTACCGTGATTGTTTTTAGTTTTAGTTGCCGGTTATTCTTTAGATTATTTTTAGTTGCCGGGTAACTCTTCCAGGGTATCTCTTAAAGTTTCATTTAGATATATTTATTGGGCTGTATTTGGCACTTATCTGAATCGATAGAGTACCGTGATTTCTGAAAGATGGATGAAAAGGAACTTCGTGTAATGATGAAACATTATTTTCTGAAAGGTAGAACGGCCCAGGAAATAAAGACTAAGATTGATAAACATTTTGGTGACACTGCACCTTCGATTGGAACAGTTTATAAGTGGTTTGGTAACTTTCGAAGGGGCCATATGAGCACATGTGACGCTGAACGCCCCGGACGCCCTGTTGAGATTACTACTCGGGAAATCATCGAAAACTCCATGATGTAGTGATTGATGACAGAAGGAGTAAGGGTGCGTGAAATTGCTAAGACTATGGGCATCTCAAATGACCGTTTGCATAATATTTTGTGTGAACATTTACACATGAAAAACTCGCCGCAATATGGTTACCTCAATGCCTCACTATGGATCAAACAGGTGTTACCAGAGAATTTTGAGGTTGTTTCAACAGAATCCAGATTAATTTTTGCATGGTTTTGCAACAGCGGACTAAACTTGGATTCGTCGCTATCATTCTGAGACAAAGGAGCAATAAAAACAATGGGTTGCGAGACCCCAAAACGCAAAAGCTGTTCCTTCAGCTGGAAAGGTTATGGACATGGACTTGTGGGATATAATCTTTTTAGACTTTTTTGAAAAAGACCAAAACAAATACCGGGAAGTATTTTGCTTTTACGCTGGATCATTTAAACAACGGAATGAAGGAAAAATGACCTCATCCAGCTGAAAAGAAGTTTCTTTTTCACCACAATAATGGACCAGCTCACACTTCTGCTGGTGTGAGCGCAAAATAACACGATATACACTACCAAGTTCTTCCGCTTCCAGCCTATTCTCTCGATTTTGCTCCTTCGGATTACTACCTGTTCTCAAAGGAAAGAAATTTTTATAGAACGATGAGGTGATTGCCAAAACAACTGCCTACTTTGAAGGGTTGGACAAATCGTTCTACATGGACAGATCTGGACCATAGTTGGACTAAGTGTATAAATCTCAAAGGAGACTATGTTGAAATTACTTATCCAAAAAAAATTATGTTTTCCTTTTTTTTTTTTTTTTGATCGGACTTCTTTTTGATCTTACCAAAAACCAACCCCTTTATTAGTATTAGTTTATAAATTTTTAGATGTAATGCACTTTTTATTTTATTTTACAAACAAAGAATATTTGATGACTACTGCGTTAGAGCATAGAGGCATGACAGTGACACAGGAACTTGTAAATTTTGAAATCGCTATCATGTTTTGTTACATCTCAAACAAATGTCAGGATAAAAATAAATGAATGGACATCATTCTCGTAAATGCAAATTATATTTCTTTGGACCACAGTGTGCATTTGTGAATCTTAGTCAACAAGTGAAAATCTTTTCTATGGTCGCAATAGTTTCCATGATGAAAATCTCTTGAGATATTCAGCTCGTTTTTTTTTTTAATATGCACTAATAAACGATTGTAATCAAAACTCTAGCGTCATAAAAGATTCATGTCAGGAAATATCTTTTGAATATCAGAAGACCAGTGGCGTAGCGATGGGTGGGCAAGGAGAGTACTGATGCCTCGGGCGACTCGTATACAATATTTTTGCATTAATTTTAAATTTTTAATGCCAGAGGATTGACGAATTAGACTGGGAGGAGGCGAAAAATAAATACTAAGCCCTGGGCGCCATTTACGCTTGCTACGCCACTGCAGAAAAATTCAGCAGTACATTGTATAATAGTGCATTTTAATTAACCTACAACTTTGAAATGAAATAACTTTTGAGTTATTAAAGATAAAATTACAAACCTTTTATTCTTAAAAAAATGCGAAAAAGGAATTTATTAAATAATGTTTTCGAAGTGAGAACCTTCAGAGAGAACCTACAAAAGCGCAACCTAGTCAAAAATTTGTCACTTACAGATTCAAGTGTTTCTTATTTTATGCTTAAAAAATGAATCAACTATGGCATTCTTGAAGATAATAAGATTTTTCGGCTCCTTATTGTAAACCAAGTCTTGGATGTGACCCCAAAGATAGAAACCAGAAACTGCATGCATTAATTTTTGGTGAATGAGGTAACCGACACAGTGCACTATAATAACTATTTAATATTGACAAGTGATAACTCGCGTTTCAAGCTCACTGTTAATGGCTAAGGTAGGTTTTGGAATGTTGAAGACCACTCCAGTAGAAATAAAAAAAAATGCTACATTTTCACTACATAAATACCAAATTTTTAACAATTAATATATGATCTCCAGTTGAATACGGTGGTTTGGAAGTCATTTTTTAAAGAGTGTTAAGTGATGTTAAAAAATTTCCTTTTAGACCTCTTTCATTGCACGCATTCGCAGCGACATCTAGCGACACTCTCAGAAGTTATTTCAGTTAAAATTCGTAGATTAATCAAAATTTACACTTATATACTAAAATCACACTTAATCTTATCTTTTCGGAAAAGTCAAACTCATGTTTAATGAAATTGGATTTTTGATTCTAGATTTTGTTCACACATATATTTGTTTGCTGCATGATGTGGTTTAGAATATAGCAATCTGTAAGGGTCACCCTTAGAGGGCTTTTTTCTCGCTCTTCTGATTGATATCTTCAACTCTTTGCACTTGAAAACATTAGTTCAAGATCATTATCTTGATAATAAATAGCCATAAATAATAAATAACAATAATAATAAATAGCGTAACAATAAAACCAAAATAGAGTACGAGTATTGTAACAAATAATCTACAAGGCTCATTTTTCAACAAGAAATTATTTGTACCACTTTTAATTCACGCCCAAAATAAAGCATTCGATTTTTATCCGCGGTTTTTTCGAAAATAAACAAATGGAAACTTTTGATATATATATATAACTGATTACCACGCAGCTACTAAATTTCTCAGCTTTATCTCTTTAAGAACCAGAAGAAAGCATTTAATCAATTTCAGTTTCTGCACCCTTTATAGATTATTAGCTCATACAATTTGCATTTATTTGTATGTTGATAAATGTGCAGATCTCAAGATTCTTCATAACTTACTACCTTGGGCATTCGCATTTGTGACATATTCTGGTACGTTTTTATTTGCCATAAATAAATTTCACACAAATCCTGAATAAAAGTAGAAGATTTGATACTCGGGATACAGAGCAAATATGATCGTTGGTAAGAAGAAAATACATTGACACAATATATCCAACTTCATTCTTGCATTTATTTGACAAAGAATAAATTACTTCTAGATTTAATAAGGGAAATTAATGTTCAATGGGAAAATAATAGCTCCTAACAGTTATTTTAAAATAAGTGTTCATCACTTAAGAGTACTTCTTATAAAGGCAATATTCACTTAATAAAAGGTTTATAAAATTTTCTGTCTGACATTCAACAGAATCGGTCAGGTGAAAATTAGTGATGTAGGCAGGAGTGGCCAAGGGGGAATAGATACTAAGGGTGCCAGTCTTAAGGGGGAGGCAAGATGACAGTACATTTGCGTTTATTTTACATTTTTAAAGCCAAATGTTAAAGTATGAGACCAAGAGGGGCTGCGAAAAATAAATTCTATGGCACGGTCCCAATTATACTTGCTACGCCACTGTCGAGAATTTCCCTTTTCTTTTTATAAAATATTTGTGCAATCCCATTTTAAGCCTTTTAAGCGCCATTTTTTCTTTTAATTTTATATTGAAACTTTTTTTGAGATTGATTTAAGAAATTAAATTCATCTAACTTATTAGATAAAAATAATTTTATAAATTAAGAATTAATTAAAAAACCAAAAGACTTCATTATGGTTTGACATAAGAAAATGAAACATCTAAGTTTTTATTTCATTAAAAATTTAGCGAGATCTTAATTCATTCTTCTTTTCAGCTTCAGATGTTCGCACATTACTATTTGAAATAATAATAATTAGTTGGTAGCTAATTTCCTTTCTAAAATCGCATTATGTGTTAAAGCGTTTATTGATATTTTTTGTTGTTTTTGAAGTTATTGAGAGATAGCAACTCTAATCAGATGTGATAAAATAGCTTACCATGGATAGTTAAAAATTGACGATTTTGGTGGTAAGTATACATGCCACGGTAGTTTAGGTTTATATATAAGTTCTTTTACCCTGAAGAACTTAAACCTAAACTTGAACTTAAGAAATATTAATCAGAACTTCTACATGAAAGAATGTTGCTTAATATTTAAAAATAGGACGAAATTATTCCCTTTTCGTCATATATATACGCCATTTAAATACTAAACTACCATTACGAATTCCCTAGAACTGTCTGCCTTCTATCTTAGCCAATTAACTTCCACTTTCTTTTCTATTTAATTAGATGACACCTTCTGGTTTTGGAAAGAATTACCGTTTTGATTCATGCACATAATCCGTAAAACTCTTAAATTATGTATTAATATTATTTAATTTATGTATAGAATTATAACTTCTACGAATAGCAATTTTAGTTTATAAGCTTAAAAATACGACAGTGTGGTGCACGTTTGGTGCAAGACCAAATCAGTTTATGGTATAAGAAGCTTTTATTAGAATTATAATCTGGAATCATACTTTTCATGCTTTTCTACAGATATAAAATGTTTAAGAAATTTAAAATAATTAAAATTCAAGACCATATAAACTGTTCCGGAATACGTTTTTTAAGTGCTTATGTAACAGAATCAGTAAAGATGTTTGCTTTGGCTTATGGAATTATCTTATTTCTATATATTCACTTTAATTACATGAATTTTTAAATAACGAAAGGCATAAATCCATTTTAGAAACTGAAATAGAACCCTACCAAAGTACCTCAAGAAGAGTAGTGGTTTTAAAACTTATTTTACTTGTATGTTAGCTAATTTTCTTTTACTTACAAAAATTATTTTTCTTCGAAACTTACAAAAGGCGGAATCCTCATTGTGAGTTTATTTTTTCTTCATTATTAATTAAATGAATAACTTCGAATTTTCTTTCTTCAGAACTGTGAGATGAAAATGCAACAGGACAAACATCTAACTACTGCTTTTATTTTATTTTATTTATTTTGAAATTTATTTCAGAATTCGCAGAAAAGAAACAAACCGAAGAAGTACGAATGAAAATCTATAAAAACCAAAATGGAAGAAATGAATGGGAACCTGAAAGACAGATAAATGCAATACGTATAAAGCAGTTATTCTGGTCTTTCAATTCAAAACCCTGCATAAAAGCATTCCTTTGATCCCCTCAAAACATACGTTCGTTGTTTACCATGTTTAGTATACCGGATGTACACTACAAACAGGAAAATGTTTATGCATCGGTTTGTGCAATGTGACTCTATGATTTGGCTAAGAAAATAAAAGCAAAAGTTCTGATCAGGAGAAGAGGAAGAAAAACATTTCCAAAAGTAAACAACATAAACTATCATTTTTGCATCAGCTAAAAAGGGCATTTGGAATACCTTCTTAGTATTTCATTCGCAATAATATTTTGGCATCAGCTAAACATGAAATATCAAATACTGTCATTGAAGTTCATTTTTATGAATAATAAATCCACTCTTTGCAAAATAGACCCTTATATCTAACTTAGATTTTCTAATTTAAATTTGTGCTGTCAAGTTAAGAAAATGTTTTTTATTTTAAGTGCATTTATTTATTTAGTTCAGTTTTTTATCAGTATTTACTATCAATTTTGCTATTGGAAGAGACGAGACATGCTTTATATGAAAAAAAGAAGATGAGATATAATCAAAGGTTGCAGCTCATATTGTTACACTTTATTTTAACCTCTTTAACCCTATACATCCCGATGGTACTTAAAAATACCACTTAAATCACGCTTATATCTTTGTAATATGACCATTTTTCCTGACGGAATTCACACGGACACGTACCATGTAAATCCAACAGCTAGCGGTTGATGGTGGCTGAAGGCAGAAATTAAAATACTTTAATAATTAATTAGATTAATTAAGTTATTTTATTTAATTAAAAAGTTTTTCACTATTTCCTGGATCTATTCTGCTGCAAACGTATGTAATGATGCAAAATTAAAATTCAAAAGTTGGTGGTAAATTAATTCGGTAAATAAAGGTTAATAACGTTTGAATTATTTTAGCTGGATATATTTAAAAATAAAATTTTATCCCGAATGTTCTAATACTAAAATTACACTCTTGTAGGAAAATTCTTATATTACTAAGTTTCTTTAACTTCCATACCAGTTTTAATAATGACAGATTATACCTATTCTTTCATTTCATCGTTGAAAATAGTCTTCACAGTATCCAGTAATTTCAATAAGATTCTTTGCAAGGATTATTCATATGTAGCATTTTTCGAATTCATTTATTAATATATATTGCAAAAATTTCGATTTTAATCAAAATGTCCAGATTCATAAAAAGTTTCTTTATTCTTGGCAATATCTTCGAGCAGGCACATACTTGGATGTGCAGTTTTGTTCAGCAATGCAATTTATTGACTCAAATAATATAAAATATAAGCCTTTGCGTCATTTAAAAGTTTTTTTTCCAGTTGGAAGTCTATGCTTATCTCAAATGTTTACAAGTTACTTATTGGGCCACGATTAGAGAGAGCACCCTATATATTTTTCATAAGTACTTGCACTCTGTAACAGCTTATTACTCAAATCTTGCTTTTATTTAATTACAAACATTTGGATTTTATCTGAATTCTGAATATTATTATATAATAGTGAAGGATATAAGGTTAATGATAAGACTGGAAAGACTATCCGTATTCATACGAAGAAATTACTGTTATTGTCTAGCAAAATTCAAACGAGGATCAAGAAGATTAAACAAATTTCAGTTTCTGCTATCTGGAAATTTCTGCTAAGAGATATTTAATTCTCAGCCGACGTGAATAATTTAGAATATGCGTGATTATATGGCCAGCAGAACACCAATGCTATGTCAATCGATATGAATGCAAATGTCAGATATTAAAAATGTGTCACCAAACAAAATTATTGAATTTCATTTCATAAAAAACGTTCTTTCAATCAAGATTTATTTAATTTTATCAAATTTTTAATTGCATTACTTTATTGAAAACGTTCTTTCGATCAAGATTTACTTTATTTTATTTAGTCAGTTACCATTACGTTGTTACATTTCCAATTTCAGAAAGAATTGGATAAATCGAATTTTTTGAATTTTTGACGTTTGAATCTGTGTGACATATATATCACCCAATAATAATATCTGGTTCCAAAAACGCTGAAATCTTTCTTTTTATTGTTACTCGTTTTACTTGATCCAGAATCTCGCTACTTCCAAAGTACTGGCACATCCATAAACAACATCTATCTTGAATCGGGAACCTCCTGCTTGTTAGGTGAGCAATAAAAATTGAGATTTGTGTATCGTTGCGTGAAGAACACCTATACCTGGAACAATGAAACCTCCCACATACCAGAAGCTTCTACATTAACCCCGCCTTGTTTGTCAGCATGCTGGGAAAATTCATCTCCTAGATCCGCCTCTCCATGTATCCTTACCTGTGCTGCAGGGTTGCTGCATTTATCGCGAGATTCGAGCCAAACCGGAAACCAGGATCGATAGCAATGCTCTCTAGTTGTGGAGAGTTTTTGCAGAGATTTGAGCGAGAAAAAACTTCCGCTTCCCATTATTTTAGATGAAGATTGTTTGAACGGCTTTTGCTATTACTTCATTTTTACGAATTTACTACTTCAATATCCTTAATGCATATTCTTAAGTTGAAAATTTCTAAATTTTAGCAAATATCTCAGGGTTTTTTTTCATTTGAAAGAGAAATTTCTTAAATTTTCAGAATTATTTAATTTCCATTGTAGTTCGATTCAGTTAAATTAAAATACCACTTCGAAGCTACACGTTCTCTTGGTGTGTTGTGGAAGTTTGAAGAGCATATCAGCTCAGATTTCGTTCTCGTTTTACAACTGAGCCTCAATATTACGAGATCCTTCCCTAAATAGTCCTAATGTTGCTTCAGGACGGGACGTTAATGCAGTTGAGCTATACTTTAAACATTTGAGAACTATTATGGGATGACGGTCAGTTGATGAAGACGACACCTGAGCCGGCACGCCTCTGCAACGCACCAATAGGATGTTCAGCTTCAAAACGGGCTTGGATTTAACCTCTTTGCTTATCCTTCCAGCGGGCGCGCTTGCGCAGCTTTTACGACATATCGTGCATCGTATTACATATATATATCGTGTTATTTTAAAAAAATAAATGCAACTTTTATTTATGTTATCTGTATTTATTAGCCTAGTAGTAAACAAAGATTTTATAAATGAAATTGCACTTAAATATATAAAAGAACGATATAAATATGTAATACGATGCACAATTAAAGTATCTCTTGCAAATGTGCGCCCGCTGGAAGGTTATACAACGTGTCTGACACGTGTATCGAATTACAGAATTTTGGATAGATAAATTGGTAATAAAATCAGCGTATCAATTAATTTTAAATACAAAACTCACTCGGACCCGCTTAAATGTCCCATGTTTTTTTTACAATCTAAAATAGATTGAAATAATAAAAAAAAATCCCAAATGGATGGTATCATCTAATGAGGAGGTTAAATAAATTCGTAGGTCAAGGGGTTAAGTAAATCGAATCACCTTCAATAAAATAAAAATGAAATAATCTTGAAATTTTATGAAACATTCCTTTCAAAGGAAACAAAAATAATGTTGGAATGTAAAAGTTTTCAACTTAAGAAGATTACGGATAAAATATAATAAATTTATAAAAACTCATTGGGATAACGTAAGATCGAATAATTCATCGGAATGAAAAGAAATGAGATTTTTTCGCTCTAAAATGAGCACCAAGTTCATTTGCTATTGAATACAATGGGTCTCGAATCCAAGATGCTACGGTGTGGAAGTCGAGACTCTACCCAGGTACCCCAGTTGACCATTAATAGGATTACAAATACGATTCACACGGCGATCAACACAATTAACACCTACTATCTAATCAGATGACCCTCTCCTCTACTGTAGTTAAGAGATAGCAGAGAAGGAGTCATCTAATTAGATAGATTGTTCGAATTTCAGACGCGAGCCCTGGCGATTAACGTGTTAAGCAGGGTAAAATGAAAAAGATACTTTGCTCAGGCATTTCTGTTGAATAGCTTTTATTCTAAAATATTAAACTTGAGCAAAAAATTGCTGATATCAATTTATCAATCAATGAAAAATAATTTTTATGCATGAACTTTAAATGAGAGCAATGAATGACTGCTTAATTTACAATGTTGGATAAATTAATCTACTATATTTAACCCCTTAAGTCTCGCGCCCACCATATTGACGTGCATCGAATTATCGCATTTTTAGGCTTATAAACAAAAATTTAATCACTTTATAATTTTACACAAAAATTACGTACAATCAATAAGCATCTCAAATACTCTATGCCTTCTTAGATGAATGAAAACGACAGCCCCTTTCCAAAACAAGAGGGATCATCTTATTAGATAGCAAAAAAAAAAAAAAAATACAACCAGAAAGGGGTTAATAAAAATTTAGAAAAAAAAATTGGAACTTAGAACAAAGTTGCATTTTTAATACAAATTAAAGAAAGGTAGATTTCATCATAATCATATCAATTAGCATTATTTACAGAAAAGAAACATTAACCGCTAAACTTAAATGCCCGAGAATCTCGTGATTCAAATTATCGTATTTTTAGTCTTAAAACTAAAATTTAATCATTAATTAGCTTTATAATTTTACACAAAAATTACGTAGAATCTACAAACATCTCAAGTATATGCTTTCTGAGATGCATGAAAGCGACAGCCACTTTCCAAAACAGAAGGGGCCATCTTATTAGATAGCAAAGAAAATAATTCAGTTAAGGGGTTAAAGTTATCTTCAAGAGTTTTTGACTCGCATTTTGTGATAGTAATTTCGTTTCTCTATCTACGAAACTCAGAATGATAATTGCAATAATTTAAGGATGAGATAAATTGTATAGTTTTACAAGAAATCGCATGACGTTTTAATTAAAACTATCAAAAATACATATGGATATCTTTTTTAAAAAAAGAAAAAAACTTTTGTGGTGCATTTAAACGCTAAGAGCTTAATAAAAATATTTGAAGAAAAGTAGTTCATGTTTATCACAAAATGCTTTATTATTTATCCTTCTGTGTTTTTTTTAATAATTATTATGAGGTTTTAGTATTACTTTCAACATTATTAATAATTTTAATCTATGTTCCTTTCTGTGTTAATTCGCTTTCAGATGTACAAGAAAAGAATCATTAGTGATTAATTACATCAAAATGAAAACTGGCCATAAATCATGTAACAAAATCATGTTCGTAACTACCAAATGATTTCAAATAATACGAATTTAGTAACTTTTGTCATAACGATTGCCATCATTTTAAACATTATCTAATAATTCAAACGAGCAACGTTGCTGAAGAAATAAGGAAACACGTTTTTTTCATCCAAATGAAGCCAACTTTTCGCCAATCTCACTAAATGCCCGTGTCATACCGTTTCAAATAAAGATACCGTCAATACTTAGGGCGGGGCTTACCGACATTTAAGAGACAATCTGTAGAGCATCAAAATGATGAAAAGAGAGGATTGTCAAGGTTGTGTTACAGCGTCAAATGTGCAATGTTTTCCTCTCCGCTTTTATCACAGGGACCATGTTAACAAATTCTGTAGATGTAGGAGATAAGGTGATGCACAGTTTACGACGTTAGTAGCATTTTTATGGATAAATGCAAATTTCTGACATTGTAACGTATGTGAATACCACCCTTCCTGTTAGCTATAGTCATAAATATAAATGAAACGTCTTAAAAAAAAAATGGTTGAATTCTTCGTATCAGTGTGCTGATTAGATGACAAAACTATAAAATAATCGCAATAAAAAAGCAGGGAATATTCTGAGTTTGAATTTCTCGTATCAACTTGCTGCTGATTTGTGATGAAAACGATTTCGCCTGTATGTTAAACAACCGAAAATTCATGACTGGCATTCACTAAATCAGGGGTGGCGCCAGTGAGGTGTCCGGGGTGCCAAGCCTCCCTTGTCGAGGATGCTATGCCCCCCCCCCCGTCGCCGGCGGGGTAAATTTTTGTACCCCGTTCACACAACGGGCTATTCAACTAGTAGATAAATAAAAATCTGGTGAAAATTTGAGAGGGTCATCATTACGCCCTCCTCTTGCACAGCAGGTCGTGTTCCTCCTGTGGGGAAGACCCTACCCCCCGTCGGGCGAAATCTAACGCCACTCCTGCAAAAAATTCCCCTTAAAGTATTCAAAATTATGTTTTATACTAATTTAACTACTAATTTTTTTTTTGGCGACTGTACTTCTTTCACTACATACACTTCCTACACGAGGAAATGAAACAAACTAGGTTCATATCCATACACCAAGACAAAGTACAATCGGCCCATAAATTTAATCAAAAACACTCTATGTTCGACTACAAATTGTAAGCCAAACGGAACAGAATTAATTTTTGCCTTTTAAAAAAAAACTTACATTTATTAGTAAAGTAGGAAACAATAAAAGAAGTATCAAAATCATTCAAAGAAAAGCAAAAAACTAAAAAATACTCTGAGATAATCGATGTAAACAAACAAGGAATCCATTCTAGTCCATTTTATCAAGGGATAAAGACTATATTCGAAATGGATTCAAATTATTTGGGAAATTTTTCTGTAAGAAGCTTGCATTACTCCAAATATAGCTTCTCTTAGCCCGAAATTTCCCAACAAAAGACAAAGGAGATCAGTTGTATGGCAGCTGCAATTGCGCGCTACTTAAACATTGTATAATTTTTATTGTCTAAATTTTATGGTTTGAATTTTGTTATTTCTGTTTAAAGTTTTTGTTAAATTTATTTTAAATTTAGTATACTTTTTCTAGTTAATTGTTTTTCTCTATGCAATAAAAGAAGAATCGCATATTCTTAGAAGCAGAAAAGAGCAATTTAGGGATATAATGTGTCTCTAAAAAATCGCTGAATTCTATCAATTTTTACCATATCAGTAAACTTTATATTTTATTACATTTAGAAACCAAATTCAGAATTTGAATCACACGAAAAAAGGTTAAAAGATTTATTTCCAATATACGGATAGTAAAAAAAAAAGAAAAAAATTCTATTGTTTCTGATTACTGAAATTCCTGCAATGTTTATGAAGACTTTTGGAATGAATTATATGCTTTGACTAATAGTTAAAACGTTATTAACTCTTTTTATCTGAAATATAATTAAAACAATTAACTATCACTTAGTGAGCTTTTATACGAGAATTATTTTTTAATTCAGTAATTTAAAATGGAAAATATCATTTGTTTTCATATTTAACTGTAATTTTAATAATATCGATGATTTGCATACTTTTTGTGATTCCGATCATATTTTTGAAACTATGACAAACAAAATAATTTATCTCAAATAAATGACGGGAGGCTGTCTTTTTCAAACAGCCGTTGATGTTAAAGGCGTAGGACTTCTTTACTCGCTTGACTTCTTTTCCGATTTTTAATTTTTTTTTTGTAACTTCTGTTGTTACCCTTTATCTCTAAAATAAGATATTAGTTATGTTTTTAACATATGTAGTTACCGAGGTATAGAGGATGATCCAGACAACGTTTTTCGTGGCGTTTTGGCGTGTGAATCAAATTCCTTCCTGAGACCCCAATAGGTGGAACGTAGTCCTACGTTAAAATTCAATTCCGAAATCTTACTAAAGCTTATATCAATTTCTCAATATTTCAGATATTTTTCTTTCGTCAATTTCATCAAAACATTGAAAAAAAAATTCAAGTATCAAATAAATTACTGCTGAAGCTGACAAAATTTAATCATGGAATTTTTAAAGAAAGGCACAGGAAAAAATAAAATTCCAGATATAAATGTACGGTTGATAAACGTGTCCATTAGTTTAATTATACTGGTAGTTCTGTGAACAGTAGACCCCCCTAACCTCTGATTGTTTTCATAGTCTTTAACCCTTTGCGGACAGATACGGCTTATAATGTGCGCCACAGTTAATCGATCTCGAGATTGAGGTTCAGAAATCCAGTTAACGAAGAGGATAGGGAGGCTAAAATTCGGACACAAATGTGTATATTATCCATCCATTCAAACACCTAATTTTATTCACGATGAAAAATAAAGTTTTATATAATTATATGAGCACAGTGTTGGAAAAAATAAGATGGCGTATAAAGTTCGCCAACCTGATCTGAGTGTTCTAAAAAGTTACCTGTCCGCAAAGGGTTAACACGTTAGTCGCCACAATTCACGTCTGGGATTCGAACCATCTATCTACTTAGATGACTCCTTCTCTGCTGTCTCTTAACTACAGTAGAGGAGAGGGTCATCTGATTATACGTATAATAGGTAAGAATTGTATTTGATAGCCGCTTGAATCGTATTTGATTCACATGGCGATTAACGTGTTAAATGTGCAGTCAATGCTCAGCCTCGAGGAGATTAGACGGGGGAAAGGCCCCCTCCCTCACACTCTTGCTCTCGGTAGGTCAGCAACACACTTTTATAACATTATTTCTAACCTTTGCCCTTTGTTTGTCGATAAACCATTAAAATTACATCAAATAGGTACTGGAACAAAGTTGTAGAAAATTTTACGCTCGAGCGTGCAGGTAGTCTTCAATTTCTTTTCATAGCATGAACCATTTGGATAGAATCATTGAATAAAGCTGAACATTACATGAAACGAAATCATTAAAACGGCCACAGTCTTGAAATGGAGTAAAAAATAAAACAAAAACAAAAATTCTTGCACATGCGTCTTTCTTAATGATACCATTCATGCCAAATCGAACAACGCGTTTGGACGTGCTTGCGTAACAAATAAATTTGCAGACGAACAGATGAAATGCCGACCGGTCTCTCGGTCTACAATATACAGAATTCAAATGAAAGTAGTTATGCAATCGGAAACCAACCACTATTTTATGGATTGCAGATCCACTGCTGAAAAGTATTGCACCCCTTTCGATCATTCACTCGAGACAATTGCCTGACTGGCTTCAACCTTGGCCTGTTCCTGGTGTCCAGTTTGCTAAATAATATTGAACCATCTTCAATCCGTTGCTTAACAGGTTACTTGCAATGGAATAACCAATTTAGAAAAATGCAGTGTTAAAACTTTTACTTTTTCAAGCAAAGTCTATTGCTATCTTTCAAATATTCAACCTGGAATTTCGGTGAATCTAATACGTTTATTTTATTCCCCAATAAGAACGAAACACCTATTTTATGAATTTTGTCTGTCTGTCGATACGATAACTTAAAAATGAAACGAGATAAACGAATGGAATTTACAAAGCAGACCTTACACCAAAATTGTAGAAAATTATACACAAAACTATAAATCAAATTTTGGACGAAATCGGTCTACAGAAAATCTGTCTGTCCGTGTGCGTATGAACATTATAACTAAAAATCGTATCCAGCTGAATGCAGGGCCGGATTACTAAATAAGCAAAGTAGGCAACTGCCTATGGGCCCCATAACTTTTGGGGGCCCCGAGAATTTATGTTTTGTTTTATTTTCAGGGTAATCTAATTTTGGGCTTACGTTTGATTTATAAAGCCCTTGTACTTAAATATATTCAATTTAAATATTGTTTATATTTCAGAACATTATTCTTCGAAATTTTTTTCATGTTTTCAAACTTGCCTACAGGTCAATGTGCTTCAGGTTTCTTCGCAGTTGGGTGAATAACTCAGGAGTCAATAGTTCTGGAAATCTTTGTATTAGAATCTTAAGATTCTGTCAAAAATGTTTGGTAAATTTTTAAATGTTAAATTTTTGTTTAAAATTACTTGTAAATTTAAATAATTTTATACACGATTTAAATTTTTTATAATAAACTCTCTTAATGGTGATCCGCAATTTAAATATTTTGTAATTTAATTTTATCATAATATGTGTTGCTTAGAAACCTGCATGTATAGAGATTTAATTAAAATCAATAAAAAATACTCGTTTTGGAAATTGGAGAGGGTAAAGGGCCCCCGAAATTAACATTATCTATGGGTCCCCGCAAAGCTTAATCTGTCCCTGACTGGATGGCTGATATCTGACATGCAAGTTTTATCAACAGATTAATAGATCCGTATCAGATTGTGGGCCAAATGCATCAAAGAGTTGATCTATCTGCTGGTACATGAACGTATATGAGCTCGATAAATGCAACAAGCTAAATAGGCAAATTTTAGTAATCTTTACACCAAATTAATAGATCTGTATTTAACCTTTAGCTCTCCGTTGGCTCCTCTAAGAGGACATGAGTTGCATGCATACTTTTCACTCAAAACGTATATAAGGTAATTTTTATTCAGACAATTTAGACAGCATTTTACTGAGATCTTTACTACTTGTTTTGGTTGCTAGTAAAAAAAAAGGAATTTTATCTGCGAATGTGACATGCAAAGTACAATACACGTCTAATTAGTTTTTGGAGGACGCGAAGGGTTAATTTTTCACTGAATCCTCCGAATATTTGACGTCTTGTTGGTTTGCCTATTAGGGTGTATTAGGACGAGATAATTTAAGAAAGCAATAAGATAGATAAATGAAATTTGGTATATATGATCTTGATAGAATAATTGCAGATTCGTTGGAAATTTTCAACAGATTCCAGTCAAGGAGAAGAGAATCTAATTGCATTTTCGATTCTCTTGACTATACTACGAAGCTGAATACAAAATGCACCCTATTGTGTAAGTATACGAAAAATTGAAGAGGAGAACATTCCTATAAGTTTCTGCATATATCTTCAAGGCTGTCTGAACAAAATTTAGCTACCTGGGCTAGAGTGATCTGACGTCCCGCAGAACCGTAACTAGGAATTTCAGCAGCTAAGATCCAACGAAAATATCAACCTTATAAAATAATTGAGGAGCAAAGAAAAATCACTTGTCCTCTGATTAACGCCTCACAAGTTTGCAAATTGACGCCTTTACAAAAAAGGATTTTGCAAACCAGCTTCCGCCAACTCTAATCGCATACATAATTAATTTTAAAGGTTACATTTTAAATATAAAAAATATTCATACAATGGTTCTGTATGAATATTTTTTGAAATAATATACATGTTTATGTGGCATGTATATTATTTCATGTAATATTCATACAGAGATGTAATATACATACAATAATATGTATATTATTTCATGTAAAATAATATACATCTTTATACAAAATCGATGGCTGTCCATTTAAAAGTCCTAATTATATTTTTATTTTTAACATATTTAAAATTACACACACACACACAATTAAATAATTTTTTTAGTTCAGAATTAAAATAAAATCAGTTTAGTAAATATTAGACCCCCCGGGGATACAGCCCAATTATTGGATAAGACGGCCCTGCATATCTGAAAATATGCATTTTGAATATAATTCCCGATTATAACATTACCGAAATTCTTTTGTTTCTGTCTAAATGATTGATATTTTCGAATTTCCGGATTCTTGACATTTTTCTTCAAAAAATTAATAGTTGAGGAAGAAAACTTATAAAGAATACCAAAGCCCTTTTTTTTCAAAGAGAAGCAGCCGAATATTCATATAAGAGGATTTTCAAAGGAGATAAAAAAAATTCTGAAATTTTTCAATATAAGCGAAAGAAATAAAAATCCACTTCAGGAACCTTTTACATAAGAGGTGCTCATCCACGTTCAATGACTTCATTCAATCATTTTTATACAAATTTATCTTTCTACATGGGTAAAAGTCATTCTCTATTGGGCATGCTCTTTCGCTCTAGTTGTTCTGAATGTGAAACCCCTCCTACTCTCTACAAAGCTAGCACTCGAAAATGGGGTGAAATGCATTTATTCTATAGAATATAAGAATATATTTAAAAGCTTTGTGCAGATGTTGCGCAGTATTTGAAAAGTTTTTGTATAGAAAAATATTTTTAAATATATTTTAGTTTTGTTGACCCTTTATTTGATTTCTGATCCCTTAAAAGCTGTAGAAAAGTCAAAATTTAAAAATGGGACGAAAAATGTTCTATTTTTTATAATTATGTAGAGCTTTTATTCATTTTGTCGAAAACTATTTCTATTTAGTTTGTCCCAGACAAAAAAATAAAGTAACAATGTGATGAGGTTCTTGTAGAATTTTTCTCTGTTTTTACCCAAAAATGTATGCAAACATATGCGACGTTAAAGTATTTATACAGAATGATAATAACGAATATTTCTGCAAATCTGTGGGAGTTTTCTCCTCTCGAATTTCTTGTACACTTATACAATACGGTGCGTTTTTTGTTTAGCTTCTTAGTTTAGAGAAGAGAATTTAGTATACATTTTGGATCTCTTCCTTTTGATAGATTGGTTTGAAAATTCGATTTGCATTTACAATTTTTGTGTGAAAAAAATTTTATATCTATCTTTTCATGTTTTTTGAGTTCTTGAGAAATACTTTTTCGTTCGCTCGTTTATCTGTGAATGGTTTGAAAGGGCAATGAAGTAAATGGTTCTTTTTAAATCTCTTTCAATGCAAATAAGTTCTAAGACAAGATACTATAAGGTCCGCAGAAGACAAAAAAAAAAATGTATAGCTCAATGAGGGAATTTAATGTAACGAATGTAAATTTTAAAAACATCATTTTACACGGCCTTTTGAAAATAACACTGAAAAATGTTTAAATATTTGGATGTTATTTCTTATGTACTGCGCCTCCTGACTGCTACGCCCTAGGCCATGGCCTAAGTTGGCTCTATGGGAAATCTGGTCCTGTCTTTTATCTTTCCATTTTTTTTTGAAAGGACATATTTACCTTTGATTGGAAAATACTTCTGAAAGATTACAAATTTTAATATACAGCTGTTTAAAAAAATTAAGAGAAACTGAGGAATCTTCCTATCAAATCAGAATTTAAGTTCAGAGCTCAGATAATGAGTGTCTAATTTTAAAAATAAATATTTGACGGCTAATACTGCAGATATCATTTTACTCTAAGCTGGAAAGAATTCTTAAATTATTTTTTTAATTACGTGTACAATTTAATGATTTGAATTTCTTTATATTTCTTTGATTACTATTGCCTTTAATACAGAATGAGTTCGATAACTTAAGAATTGATTCATTGTATAATAATTTGATTGAAAGTCAAATTTTAATATGCTAATCTTTTATTTTAACGAAGAAAAATTCTGAAAAGTATAGAATTTAAAAATCTTTAAAAAAAAATCTTTAGATCAATTATCTTAAAGTTCATTTATTTGTGAGAAAATATGGTACTGTTTTTTTGTATTCAAAATATAAAAGCAGAAGTCATGAATTAAAAGTGGTAATGAATATGTTATATTAGATTGGAGTTAGTAATTTTAAGAAGATCAGATAGATAACGTGTAGCAACATATAGCATTTATGTTAATTTCTCCTAGACAAATGAGGTATAAATCCGCCAATGTGAAAAAAATTGTCTGAATCTTTTCAATGTGGAAAGATATGGAATGCTGACGTTAACAATGTTTTGCTTTTGGTCATTTTTATTTTCAGACTGTTTCATTACATTACTCCAAACTGTTAAGAAAATGTGGGATAAAAAAAAAAACTAGCATAAGAAAAGTTCATTACAATTTCAACAAAATTTAGAATCATCCCTAAATTTTCTCTATATCGTATTTTGAGAAAAAGAAAAAAATGATTTTCTTTATTAACATAGATTAAGCCAAGTTAAATATATATATATATATATGATTCTAAACACGTTGATGACATGATTCTAAACAGAGTTGCTTAAATAGTAAGTGCTCCTTCATTTTAAGAGGTTCTCAAAGTTTAAATCTAAACTGAGAAAGCCATTAACTTTACAGAAAAGTAGATTGAATTATTTTTTGTTTATTATAAACTTAAGATATTTCATTTCACGTTTTTCTTTCCTTCTTATAAGTGCATTTGGAGTCGCAAGGAAATCTTGGATAGTGGTAATGATCTTCAGACAAAATGGAGGATGAAATGAAGCGAGAAAACTTTAAGGATCACTGAATTAAATAAAATTTCGCTACTCAAATAGAATAATAGGTGTCTTGATGTGCTTTAAATATAAAAATTAAGGGAGATTATTCAAAGTAAACTCCAATAGGCATTTAATATGTTATGTTCTTCAATGTACATAAAAGTTTACACTGCGCTTTTTGCTATCGGCAAGTTTAATCGGCATCAATAACGTTGTAGCTGGCATATCTTTGCCTGTTACCGCATGATTATAAAAATGGCACGAAAAAAATTCAAAATTTCAGAGAAAATCAAAATGTTGAAATGAATGTCTGAATCATTTGGTCAGAATTTATCACATAATTTGCGTCAGAAAGAAATGCTAATCAATAGCGGGTTGACAACATATAAAAGATTAGTTATAGAGAAATACTTAAAAATATACAATACAAAAAGTAAATAAATTGTTTCCCAACTCCAAAAGTCAATGGACTTTCGTTGAATCATTAAAATAAATTTGTGAAATATAGCAAACTCTCATTCACCTGTCTTCCATACTGAATATGTAGGGTTACCATACGAACGAACTAGTGTCCGGATCTTCAAAATGTCCGGATTTATGCCAGGAATGTGGGGAAAGAGAAGTTTGGTTCCAATTGAGAAAATCTGACGTATTTGAAGAAGCCGATATCATTCAGCTAATGAAAGAAAATTCATTGTTTACTCTGTTTACATCCAATTTTGATGAGAAACTGGATAACCCTCCTTATCCAGATCCCAGTTCAAACCGAAAACTAAAAGTTTCGTCAGTTTTGTTTTAATTTTCTTTCCCATTATTATGATTTTGAATTACCAAACATTAATAAAAATTGTATATTTTTTTTAATTCTGACGTCTTAACTTTTTTCCACTTCCTCAAACTCTTTGCCAGTGTTATAAAAGAGGGTCGTTGGTAGGCAGATTTTAGAATTTTAAATTATACTTTAAGCCCTCCCCTCTGCGTGATTCCAACTAAAAAATTATGGTAACCCTATGAATGCGTCATCTGACCACTGTTCTAAGATACGAGGCCCCCCTCAAAGATAGCGGTCGTGTAGCTTTGAAATGGGACTTTAATGTAACTAAACTAAACTAATTTAGGTTGAATGATTTTATCTCGAAATCATAATTCAAAAAATTTTAGGTTTGGCCCCACTCCAAATATTGTTTAAGATGACTCCCTCTGAAAACCTTCGGAATTGATATCGTATCCTCTACAACCGCAAAATTTCCAGTAGGCCTAGTGAATTTCAAGGCACGAATCGAAAAGAAAATTCTCAGCATGACTCTGGAACAGTTATATCATGTCTGGAGGCAAGTATTGTTCCATGGGGTGTTATTGTTATGGGAATGAAGTCGAACCTCTATGAAGGAGGGGGGCTCACCCCCCTCTCTCCAAGGGGGTGGACAAAGATCGGTTATGGAGATGGCAGGGCTCCGCAGGGCGCCCAGAATACGACCAAAAAGTCGTTTTGTGTCGGAAATAATGTAGATGTGAGTCTCCTGCCTGCGTTACCGCACGTAAAAGTACAAAAAATAGAGAGCTGAGACTACACCGCCGAGTGTTCCTTTGTGACAGCTGGCAAATTTGGTGGAGGAAATATGAATTCATGTTTTGTTGTGGCTACACAGGAATTCTTTTGCTTACAAAAAAGTGTGGAACGCGAATATTGCTTTTAATATATCGTCTGTCGGGAGAAGGCATGATGTGGTGTGCCATCACTCAGACACCGTCTCCCGTTCTCCATATGTGATCTGAGCATCAGTTTGGTTAGAAGATAGAGATCTCAAGTGAGCTCAAATGTATCTTCACGGTTTTTTAAAGAATGTATTAAATTCTACCTTTGTTTTTTATTTGTTTTTTAAAGGAACGGTGCAGTGGCGTAGCGACGGGGGACAAGGGGGTATTGATGCCCCGAGCGCCAGCTATAGGAGACAAAATATTATTGTATTCATGACACTTTTTAAAATGAAATATCATAAAGAGTAAAAAAAAAATCGTTCTATGCCGCGGGTCCAGTTACCCAAGCTGCGCCACTGGAACGATGGCCTATGAAAAAAGCAAAACATTTTTCTTTTGACATTTTGTTTCCAAAATATATATTTATATATAAATAGAATAGCATTAAAATATGCGTTCATTTAAAACACTGAAACTATCAGAAGAGTAACTATGCTTTATTTCACTTTTTCATTAAGCGTTTTTATTTATTTTTTTTCAAATTTACACGTCTTTAAAACCCTCCATGCGTCTTAATTTTTGAGGAAACAGAACAAAATTTATAAAAAGACTTATTTTATACAGTAATGTAAATCTAGGGAGATATTGTAGGTTTCGACTACATATAGAGAGGTAAAAGTTAGTTTTAGTTCAGAAGAACACAAAATTTTCATGAAATTTCTGTAAGATCTCACCAACCAACAAGTAACGACACCTCCTTAGGTTCCCGATTTCAATATGGACTTTTAGGCTGACATTTCTATTTGAAAGACTTTACCAATCTACGAGTAATGATATTTCCTTAGGATCCCCTACTCTCTGTCAATATGGAAACTTTCAAGCTCATATTTCCAAATGCAATTAAGAATATTTCTTTGCTCAAATTGATTTTCTCTCTCTCTCTCTTTCTTTCAGGATGAAGAAACTCCATTATATATTTTTTGATCATATTGTTTCTTCAACAAATCAGCACGATAGATACCGGAAGAAAACTCTACTTTGTAAATATCATTATAACCGGGCTTGTATCCCCATGTATCTCAAACCGAGGTGCAGGACACTAGGAGAGGATTTTGCACGCAGTTATTTGTTTCAACCTCACCTATTAAACCACTAGTTAGCAATCAGGTGCGGGGTTGAGAGAACAGTATTGCTGCTGGTGTGTGGAAGCATGAAAAATATTTCCTGAAGATTTAATTTTAACTGAAATAGCAAAATAATACCCAACTTTGCTTAAAATGTATGTTTAAATTTAAAAAAGTTATATGATTAGAACCCTTGAGAATTTAAAATATTTTAATCAGATTATTTAAATTTAAAAAATGAATGCTCTTTGAGAGGTTTTTAAATAGTTATATATATATAATTATATTCTAATGTATAAATGTATGCGTCCATCATTTTTTTTAAATGTATCCTGCTCATCTTCCACTTCAGCTTTGCATCTTCAACATGTTCGCATTACACCACAGCATACCCCCGAACTCGGAATATGTGTGAAACTTTATTGAAAAGCAAAAAAAAAAAAATTACATCATGAGATATAAAAACACATAAAAGGGAACATAATTATACATGAACAAAGAAGAATATAATGAAAAGTACATAGAGGGTTACAATCCGAATATAATATAAAATATATACAAGAGGAGTTATCATATGAGTGCAGTGAAAGGGTAGAATGTTTGGTTTTCTGTTCTGTCTCGTTATTTATACTTAGGGATCACTGGAATTGTTACTCCAGGGTTGTCAGTGATGTGAAGAGTGAATTTTTCGAATGAATTACGGAAGAATTGGTGGTGGCTGGTTGCTGTTCTTTAGCTAGTGTTCTCTGCTGCTCAACTGGGTATTCATCGAATTTCTGATTCCGGGAATAAGGAAATATCTATTTTTAGGCTGGAGTACATGACGGTGTTGTATTTCAACTTTTAATTAAGTCTTCATTAGTCGCTAGGAATGTGGTTAAATTATCTATATTTCGTCTCGAAAGTTTGCTGGATAGGGCGCTCTTCCACCAATGGAATATGAATTGTGGGCTTGGTTCCTTTTGGAGATGCGTAGTGTAGGGGATTTCTTATTTCCTTACATCCGCAGTAGTCTGTAGAATGGAGACCGAATCTCTTGAGGTAGCTGGGGAAGAGCCCATGGGCAGAGACGAATTGGAAGCATTCTCTGGACCAGTGCAGCTGTTTGTTTGATATTTTCGGTATAATGCTGTAAACTTATCTGCCAGTCTCACCATTATCCCACTCAGCTTGCCAATGCGAGATGGAGATCTGTAGTAGTTGGTTCTTTAGGTAACTTTTTGGGAATGAAAGGCTGGCTGGTATTCCATCCGTGGCTGCCTCCTTCGCAAGGATATCTTCGATTTCATTGCCTTTTATGCTATGTGTGCTTTAACTTGGCCGATACTGATTCTGGCATTTCCTAGAAGGGTCATTTATGCCTCTTGAATGATTTTTCTCTTTACATAAAAGGATTTAAGAGCTTGGGGGCTAGACTCGCTGTCGCTCCAGATGTTGACTTCTTCGTTTGCAGGGTTGACCCACTCTATAGCTGCTTTAAGGGCTAGCATTTCTGCTTTGAACAAACACAGTATTGGCTGGGCTGAACTAGGCCTTCCAGGTTTTAGTGACGGCTTCATTTGCAATGACACAAAAAGCACTGCCCGTTTGATCGTTTATCTTTGAGCCATCTGTGCATACTTCAGTTGGAGTTCTATTGGAAGGACCTTGTCCCCCATGTGAGATTCTATCTTCCAGGCTAAAAAGTGCAGGATGTATTGTTGAGGGTGGTGATGGCTTCTCATGGCTTTCATGGTCAAAATGAATACCTTCATAATCGCAATTTATTTCCAGGCGGCCTACCCTTACCAGTGTTGATTGCATTTTGGCTTTAATGTGAGGAGGCATTAGACCTTCTATGACCTGGAGAGCTGCAGTTGGTGTGGTGTTGTACGCCCCTGTGATATTGAGCAGAAACTTTCTTTGTATAGACGTACAAATCACAACCATTCCTTAAAGAATAAGGTGACCAACTTTAGCTCGAACATTATCTCCAACAAAAGGAGGGCACATCTAAATAAATAAAATATCATAAATAATAGAAACATTTAATTCATTGCAACAATAATACAGAAGACACTATAATATGATGAATGCATGATAAAAACATTTGTAGCAAAATTTATTGCGCACTTTTCGAGGAAGGACAGAACTCCCTAAAGGAGAACGGTTGTTCACCTTATAAATGAAAGAAACTACTTTTTTTCTCACTTGAGCTATGGAAGATAGTAATCCAAGTATTCTTATATTTAAAGTGTCTCAAATATATTCTTGAGGAGTATGTGCAAGACACTAAGACCCATTGATCATTGATCAAGTATTTTTCTCGGTTCGTTCGTATCGTGATGTTTTGATGATAACGGTTGAAATTTCGTTGATGAGCGAAAATATCCGTGTGAAAGATACAAGTAGCAGAAACATTTCTGGATTGGAACTTAAATAAAAAGAGAGAATTCATCAGTTTAATTCGAATTCCTTTTCATTAAACCTCTCGTAAGTCTTTTGTCTGCATCTTACTATGCTCATCAGTTCAAAAGACTGCATACCAAGTCTTTTGTTTCATTTTCTTTTATGTACTACTGGTGTGTTTTCTTTTTTACTATACATATACTGACGGATACTGACTGATATTAGCAAAAGGATGTATAATGAAGGATCCAACTAATGTCGGTGGCGCAACTCAAGTTCAAAAGTAATTAGAAACTTAGGAGCAACTGCGTTACCCCGTGCCTCATGCCATTATGGCATCTGAGCCGGTTGTACAACCGTGTTACCGACGAATAATATAAAAAGTGTATCTACTCGACTGATTATTGAAAGAGCGCCGTAAAATCAAACAAAGGTAATTATAAGTACAGTTTCGTTATCCAAAATATTGGCAAAACAATGGCGTTTAATATTAAATTCTACTCGAATATATTATTCACTTTTATGTATACAAATTCTGATGAAGCACTATGTTACTCCACATAACTTTTCTCCTCAGCTTGAATTATCACTGCTTGTAGTTAGCTTGAGTTTGACGCGGAAAGGTTGCTTAAAATTTTAATGCCACGAAATCTTGTCAAATTCATTTTTCCTGGAGACATAGTCAACATGGATATTTTAGCGGTTACTTTCGTTAGCTGCTATTTTCCAGTCACTGACTATGATAACTGTTCTTTCATGGAAAAAGGTTGTTTACAAGGATCCCATAGAATCTTTTCAAATCAGTATCATCGGAAAACATTGCTAAAGCGAATACTTTAGCGTTAACCCATTCCTACACTGTGATTCCACTAGGATTCCAGTGTACCCATGTTTTTTCATATAATTGAGGCGAAGTATTTTCACGATTTCCATTTTTCTTTGAAGTGACATTTGCTAGCGTTTGATCATAATATACAAGGATCAAAAATAAACTAGATCACCGTCCTTGAACTATAAATGGTTTGGTTTGATGTGTTTGTGGCTTATTGAGCTAAGACCCATTATTCATCATAATGCGTCTGTTTTATAGTAAAGTTTCATTCGTCCAAAATAAAATTAAGTCTAAATGGTTAGTTACATGATAAAAGGTGGGTGAAAGGTATAAAGTAATGACGTTTCTCGTGTTATCTAAAGTAAAATCATTGTAAATATTTCAAAGGTGGATTTAACACGTTAACTGTCGCTGTGAGTCGCCTGCGACTCACACCTATTATTTAATTAGATTACCTCTTTTCTACTGATGTAGTTAAGAGATAATAGAGAAGAGGTCGTCTAATTAGATAGAAGCTCCGAGTCTCAGGCTTGAATCGTGTCAGTGAACGTATTAAATCGGAGAGCAAAATCCCATGGATTTTAAAAATAGAAATAGTTGAAGGTGTGGGAATATAACCAATAAAAAAACCGAGAGAGTGATTGAAGTTGTTTCAAAGTAATGAAAACGTGGAGGATTAAATAATGAACTTTCTATTGGAATTTGAAAAATGGATACGGGGCAATCACAGTGTAGGCATGTAGGAACTTGTTCTCATGGTAGCAACTGCGTCTCATAGTAAAGATGCCGAAATCGAATGTGCACAAACGTGTTAAATTAGTGTCGTTTTTCCGATTTCTCAAGGTAGGCCAATTTTAGATAACGCATTTAAGAGCATGTACTTTATTTTGAGTTACAAGACTCCTCTGGGTTTGCCAGCTTGATTAAAGAATAACGTTAATGTGCTTTTTAAGATCGAGTGTTTAGATGGACATATTGTAAGAATCATATGCCGATTTAGTGTCCCTTGTCAGCTTCCTTACTTCCATTTTTCTACCACATGGAAAGGTATCCAGCAAAATAAAACTGTAGAACCTCGAAAATGGTACGACTTCTGAGATGACTCTCATGATGTTACTCTGCCTTTTCCCTGTACTGTCAGCTTGTTGTCATTAACTATTACGTACCATGAGCTTCATGCTGAAAAGTCACTTAAAATCCAAATGCCATAAAATATCCAATTTCTCTTGGATAAATGGAAAACACAGACACTGTAGCTATTATCTTTGGTTTCAAGAATACTTCAGTTCTCTTTACGATTGAAGGGAAGCAGTTTTCATTCCATTGCCATTTCTTATACTTTACAACATATAAGAATGAAAAATATATTAAAATTAATCATCGTCCTTGAACTATAAATGGTATGCCCGAAGAAAATTAATAACTTCTGCCATAATGATACTCCGCGAAATTTTCTCTGTACTTACTGTCAACTTGGTATTAACTACAGGCACTGTTGCCACTGCCATTATCTTATCCACTTCCTGTTTTAGTTCAATGTTTTAAAGAAGAATCCGAACTACGAACCATTTTGCTATGCCTTTGAATGTAATTATTCTGTTTCCTTGTAAATAATTGTGCTTTTGTACGCATATACTCAATGTTATGCGCCTGAATAAAATCTACGATTGCGATTACGTTTATAACAGGTACTCTGAATTTCACGTTGAAAGGTTGCTTAAAATCAAAATGCTATAAAATCTTGTTGAATCAATTCCTCATATATCCAGGTCATGGGAAATCTTATACTCTACCTTAAGGTTGAATGGAATATTTTTGACGATTCCCATTTCTTTCACATTATAACACATGAGGATAAAAAAAAATAATAATAAATTGAAATTAATCATCGTCCTTGAACTATAAATTGTAAGAGCCATGAAAATTAATTACTTCTATCACAAAAACCAAACAAAGAAAGCCAGCACTTCCAATATGATTATCATCACTGGGCGAAAATTCAATGGCAGATCCGAACTGGAGCACCTCAGAAAAGAACCACCACAACATCATACGGAAGCAGAAAAATCCATAACCACAGACGTCGAAATGAGCGTCGGAGGAAAAGGCTCGATATAAAAGGATTAAAATAACAATATAACCCGCGCGAAATGAAAAATTCGGATCCACCCCCGCTGGTTTGGAACCACGACGGCCCGTCGTTCTCTCCCGCTTTCGCATAATTTCCTTCGTTCTGGCGGGGAAAAGTAATTATGTACGTCAGGGACCGACATAAAGGAGTCCCGCAGAGTGGAGATAGATGACGACATTACGCGCTCATTACCACAGTATCCAAAATGACAAAAAATAAGAACGAAAAAATATTCAAGAACTTTTTTTCTTTTGGGGGGAGGCGAGTATTTTATTCTTGCTGTTATTCCTGGTGGCGTTTAATTTATTTCGGAGGAGTGTGGAGTAAGAAATTGGTCCTCAATGAGAACTAATTAGATGCGAAGTTTCGTGGAGTTTCACGCTGTTTTTAACTCAAGACGGTAGATTTTTCTTTGGCGGTAGTGGCAACACTGAGTTTGTTTCTCTCTTTGTTTGGCTTCTAATTCGACGTAATTAAAAGAACGGAAATGCAATCTAAGCTCTGTTGCCAGACCGTGGAAAGAAATGTGAAACAAGGGAAATAAATTAGTAAATGCCTTGGAGAAGCTAGATTTTCGGATGCTTGTGTCGAACCGGAACGCTTTATGGCATTTTTTTCATGCTTGTGAGTTCATTTTTGGTAAGCAGAGACCGATAACTTGGGTGTCGTCGAACTGTGAAAGAATAATTTAATTAAGTTGTCGCAATGAAATTTTCCTGCTAAAATGGAAGTATTTTTGGAGTTTAAGCCTAGAAATTAAACCCTGAAAATTAAAATGATTTTATAAGAACATTTTCGAAATAATCTACATATTTATTTACAAAATTTTAATGAATTATCTCAAACAAAGGTGGCTTTCTTAAGGATCCATTTGGTTTTTAATTTTGAAAATCCTGACAGAGTGCTTGCTGTTTCAAATCTTCCCATATGGGTTCGTGATTAAGAGTTCAAGAATTCTAGTTTTAAGACAGGGACCTTATTGAACTTTATTGCCAAAATATAAAATGAAAAATATTTTTAAAGTCTTTTTCCTGCAGAAAGTTCTCGGAAATATAACATTTCCAGTGAAACTAAGTTTATTGCAATGCTTTTTGAAGTTTCTGTCTGATTACCTATTTCATGCTGGGATTCTTTGAAGTCTAGCGACAAGTTAAGAACAGTCTTTTGCTTTGGCTAGTCTATCGATTACCTATACATAATACCTAAGACGCATCTATTATAAGTCTTCTTCAAGAAATACTTCTTTTGAAAATCCTATTCAATCAATACATTATACAATCGTAACCGAAGGATGAGTTCTGAAAATATGTGTGGCTAAAAGTAAATTTAGAAAAAAATTTCCTAACAAACTAAATTTAAGACAGCCCTAACTAGGGTTACCATATTCTTTTTAGTTGAAATCCGGACATGCCGGGGGGGGGGGGGGGGGGGGGCCTTGGAGGGGAGAGTCAAACTATAGCACAAATTTCAAAAGCTGCCTTACAACGGCCCTCTTCCATGACACTGGCACAGAATTTGAGCAAGTGAAGAAAAAAATTAAGACATCAGAGTGCAAAGAAGATACATTTTTATTAATGTTTGGTAATTCAAAATTAGGTTAATGAAGAACAGAATTGAACAAATTACCAAAACTTTTAATTTTCAGTTTGATCTGGGTCGTGAGTTTGAGGACTGTGTTATCAACAATAGATGTAAAAAGTGTAAACATTGACTTTTCTTTCATTGACCTGACTGATGTCAGATTTTCTCAATTTCTATAAAATTTCCACATTCTTTGGCGTAAATCCGGACATTCTGAAGATTCGGACACCAGTCCAGATGTGAACTTGAAATCCGGACCGTCAGTACGAAATCCGGATGTATGGTAACCTTAGCCCTAACTGGGTCATCAGCTGGAACCTAGAAACGAGATGCAGTACGGAAATTGCATTGTACACATCGAAATACTAGGCATTTCGCTGATTGTGTCCAAGTAAGTATAACGGAAATAGCAATATACGAGCACTTATCAATCTGATACAGTCTTAACTAATTAGAAGAACTTTGAGTGTCCGATTAACTGCATATACCGAGGCATCGGACCTCCCACGTTTGCCTATGACACGTTGTGGATCTGCTCCAGGATGGCCACCCACAAGCTGATCTCTCCAAAAATTGTAACTCTCAAGCAACCTTGGATGTTACTACGTCGGTAATTAGGGATTACATCAAACTTTCATCAAAACCGGCAGTGGAGGTGTCTCGGGCGAGAGGGGCACCCCCTACTTTTCTTTAGAAAAATTTAATTTTTATTTCATTTTAGTTGCCTAAAACTAGGAATTATTAAAAAGCAACAGTGCCCGAAGAAGCTAGCTAATTTTGTAATTTTTTTAAATTTTATTGCCTACCACCAACACTCCCGGGTTCTTTTAGAGGCCTATAAATTTTTTTGCCCCCACCCCAACTTTTTCCACTTAATCTCCGCCACTGAAAAGCAGGGGAAGAGTTTTCCCTCGACTTTTCTCGTATACTTTCACAATATTGCAGGTTGTGCTTTGTATTAGAATAATGAATAAAATCGAGTATGCATTTTGAACCTTTTTTCTCACCGATAGGGTCCAAACTTTAATAGAGATAGATCTACGCATTTAGCAGCAAGACCACATTTCGAATTTCATTTATATAGCTTATTATGCTCTTGAGTTACCGCGTTCACATATAGATTGACATAGACAGATCGACAGACAGTCAGCCAATGGACAGATATGGTTAAAATTTTATAGAGACCTACCATTCTAATGCTAACACCATATACCAAATTTCATCCATCTAACTTGCTGCATTTTTTACTTAACTTTCTTACGTAAACAAGCCCGAATAGACAGACTTCCAATGATGGATTTCTACCAAAATTCTTTACAAATCTACAATTTTGTGTAAAGACCGAATATACAAATTCCATTTGTCTATTTTTGAGTTACCGTGTTCTTAAACATAAAGACGGAACGCTTCCCCATGTCCCTGTTCCTGAAACCATTACAGTTACCGCACCAGTCAGATGGACATGGGACATAACCGTGGGACGACAGTACTGAACAGAAAGACAAACAAATATGATTGAAATTTTTTTTCTGACTCAAATAGGTCTGAAGTTAGGAAATCCATCAAAACCTAGAAGCCGAATATTTTGACGATAATACTTTCTCTTTGTTTACTCGCATACAAAAACGTGAAAAATATGATACAGATTTAGTAATCTAGTTATAAAACCATATGCAAAATTTCAACGCTCTTCTCTTTGTGATTTTGAGTTATGAATACAGACGGGCTGATTTCTCTTAGATAGACTTCGTCCAAAATTTGACAGAAATCCACAAAGTTAACGTAAAGAACGCAACTAAATTTTATCCGTTAAGCTGGTTGCGTTCTTGAGTTATCATTTTCATAGACAGACAGGGCCGCCAACAGCCAATCCAGTCCCCAAGACAAAGTACTGGCATGCAGGTTCCCTTGAAAATTATGACTGTGGCCATTAATCAACGGACGGATTCTTTCTTCCGGTTGCCACGTCACGTGTAGTTGCGAAAATCCGACTTCTAACCACATACCTTAATTCCGATTAATATAAGGAGAATGTACTAGTTTTATAGTCAGAGAAAATAACTATAAAATATAATTTAAATCATGCCGGCCCCCATTTGAAACAGGTAAAAATAATGTACTCTTGAAAATCAGGAAATATATTTTCTTTTATCCCAGGTCGGCTAGGCCCCATAGAGCCGGGACCTGGAGATTTTTGCCCCTCCGGGCCTACTCTCTCGGCAAGCCTGCAGACACACGTAATTGCAAAAATATTTTTGTGTAAAAAGAGAGGCATAAAACGTAGAGATTCATCAAAATATCGAAGTCGTAGCGAGGGTAAGTGGCGCCCGGTTCATATTATGATTTTTCGCCCCCCCTCCCACTTATCAACAATGACTTTAACTTGTGTAAACGGCGCCCCAGACATGGCATTTTTTCTTCTCCTTATCATTTTTGTCTTTAATGTGTTTCTGTCACTTTTCATAGGTTTGTGAACATGACCACTGACGTAGGGAGAGTAAGTGGTGTCCGGAAAATATTAAAACAATTGAAAGAAAAGCAAAACTATAATAGACATTAAAATGCAACAAAACTGACGTACGATTGAAAAAAACAAAGAAAGGAAGAATCCAACTGGAAAACTTCTTCAAAGGCCACTTTCCATTTTGGATTCTAATTGGGATAAGTTTTCTGTCGAGGAAAACCGATTTTAAGGTCAAATAAACTTTTCCTCTGTGGCCTGAACCTATCCGGGGCAATTCGATAAAAAAAAAAAAAAAAAAAAAAAATAAAAAAAAAAAACATTTCACAGGAACGAAATCTAAACAGTCTTTACTAACAAAGTCTGCATAAAGAAAAAGGGCTTAAAAAAACCTTACAGAGGAAAAGTTTATTTAACCTTAAAGTCGGTTTTCCTCGAATCCCAATTAGAATCAAAAATGAAAGGTAGCCTTTGAAGAAGTTTTCCAGTTGGATTCTTCCTTCCTTGGTTTTTTCAATCTTATGTCGTCAATTCTGTTGCATTTTAATGTCTATTATAGTTTTGTTTTTCTTTAAATTGTTTTAATATCTTTGTCATTGGAATTTTTCCTGGATGCAGCAGCGTTAGCGCGCGCCAGATACATTGCTTTTATTGTTCTTTTATCTCTTTCAGCTATTATTTTCTGTACTTACTTCAGTCCGGAAAATATTATTTTTTTTATCCAGTCGTCATCAGTGGCTTAACAAGCGTAAATAATTCTAGAGGTATGGCATTATTTTTAAACCTCCTCATCATATTTATCTTTGATGATGAAGCTAAAAATGGCATAAGCGCGGTAATGTTTTGACCCCATTGCTCCCCCGAATACTTGCACACGGGGAACTTATACCCTCCTTGCACCCCGGTCGCTAAGCCATTGTTACAGTATTTTCTCTTTGTATTCGAGAATGCCAAAACATAGCTTGAAGTGCCTTTTCTTCTGATGTATTCAATTCTGTTCACATATGCTTTTCAAATCTAAAATACAAAAATAAATAGATAAAAGTTGACTGTATGAGGGTATTCTGATGTTTGTTGATAAATGGATTACTTGACGACACAAGGTTCTAGTCGATGGACTGCTTAATATATTTTGGTAATATACTATTCAATATATTTTGGTGACTTTCAAAAACTGGTGACAAAATAGAATATTTTGTCAATATGTTATTATATTGATTATTATACCTTTATAAAAAAATATAATAAGTAATGCAATAAATATGCATCTTGCATTGTAAATATATCAATCAGTGGCGAATCCAGGATTTGGGTCTGGGAGGGGCTGAGGTCGTAAAAATTTTCTATCGTCATGACGAATGTCAAAAATGATGGCTTATGCAAACCAAAACACTTTAACTTTATAGACTTGACTCACCTGACAATAAGAATCATAAAGGACACTACATTACTTTCGATAATTTAATAAAAACATACAATTAAATAACTAGAAAAAAAATGTTTTCGACTGCTTCAAAGCTACAATTACAAGTGCAATGACTAGAAAAGTAGGAAAATTTTCGAGCCTGTCAAGCCAGACAGCAGTGTTTTTATGTTTTTATTATTTTTTTTAAGGAAGGGAAATTAAGAACAAACAGTTGTAGTGATTTAAAATAACATCAAGAATTCTGGTTTAGCTCTGGGAGGGGCTGCAGCCCCATAGCCCCCCCCCTGGATTCGCCACTTATATCAATGGTGTAGTAACTGAGGGACAAGGGGGTATAGCTGCCCCGGGCGATAGTTTTAAGGGGCGCCATGAAGTCAAACCTACTGCTTGTATGCCACTTTTAATCAAAATATGATGAGGATGTGTAAAAATAGTACCATTCCTCTTGGCATCGTTTACGCTTGTTAAGCCACCGATGAAGACTGGTATAAAAAAGTTCATTATTTTCCCGGCGCCACTTACTTTCGCAACGCCACTGTCTGTGGAGACAAAACGTTAATGCGTTTATGTCACATTTTGAAGTTGAATACAATAAGGGGGTGAAAAATAACAGGCCCCGGGTACCGTTTGCACAGGCCAAGTCACAGATGATGACAGGGGGGGGCGAAAAAATCATATTATGACTCGGGAGCCACTAACCCTAGCTACGCCACTGGAATATATATCACTCAATCGGAAATTATACGCACAAGCGGAATTCGTAAATTACCTTCCTAATTTATTCCCAATATTTCTTACTCACTTTTCATTCGTCTTCAAAATCGTAGTAAAATAAACTAGATATATAATTGCATCGAAAATAAATGAATTAGACCACACGACTATATTGAAAATCCTCCATCTCACTATAGTAAATGCTTTTGCTGATAGATGGCGCTGTCAGTTTTTTTTTTCTTTTTCTGTAAACTGAATACCTTGTCCGGCTTCAAATGTCATCATGTATTGCCTTATGCAGCGTACCCTAATCCGAGCTAGATTAAACTGTATGATATTCTCTTCATGATGTTTCTTACAAAAATCACGAATGTAATATAGATTATTAGAATTCTAAATTCGGTGTTCTGATCCAGGGGTGTAGTGGAACCGGAACGCCGTTCCGGCGCTGCTAATTTTTTCTAAAAAGAAATAACAAAAAATTGTGAAGGCATCCTTAAACAGTGCGATTTTTGTCACCAGTGGCGGCGAGTCGGGGGGGGGGACAGTCGCCCCCCTGCTTTTTGCTGAAAAAAATTAAATTTTTATTTCATTTAAGTTGCCTAAAACTAAGCATTATTAAAAAGCAATAGAGTCCGGAAAAGTTAGCCACGTTTGCGGCTAAATTTTTAAATTCTGTTGTCTAACTCAATACTTCCGGCTACTTTTAGATGTCTATAAATTTTTTGCCCCCTACTTTTTCAATCCAACTATCGCCACTGTTTGTCACCCAGATTAGAGCTTTCCGGTATAGCTTTTAAAGCGTCCCGACACTGTTTATTTTGCGCCTACGCCACTGTTCTGATCTGAAAATTCCAGGTTTGTACAGGGGTGGACCATCCAAATTAAGCCATGCATATCGTAACGGATAAGGGAGGGAAAAATGGAAAGTTGAAAAGTTTATCGACTTTAAATAAAAAGAAAGGAAAGAAAAGAAGAAGAGGAAAAGTTTAGCGGGAAAGGTATATCAAAAAAAAAAAAAACATAAAATGAGTCGTCGAACGTTAAGATAGTTTAATTAAGTGGAGAGTAAATTAAGAACAACGTAAATTTTTAAAATACTTTTTTAAAATTTGAGCGAAATTTTTGTAAAAATATCGCCTTTTACGGGGAAAAAAATTCGACGTGAGGCTGTCTGTGTGAAACGGCTGTTGGGATTGAGAGGCGTAAACTTACTTAACTTACTCAACTACGATTAAAGTAGCTTTATGTGACTGAATTAACTCTTTATGACTCTGAGATTATGTGAGTGGAGTAGTTCTGTGTAACTCTCAATTTATGTGACTGATTCGTGATTTCGGTTGGGTGTTTTTCCGCGAAAAAAATTCTTGTTTTCAAATTTAATATATTTATTCATGTTATTAATATTGGATACAATTTCTGTTAGTAACAATCTTATGTAAAATCGGACGATGGTACGAGAAATAGCAAACGTAATTCAACAATTCTGGAATAATATTTCGAGTGAACGTAAGATAGTGAATGAATTGCCTAATGTACTTGTATAGTTTGTAGGAACCATATTGAGATTAAAATGACATTTAAGAAAATCAAATGCCTTCTTATAACAAAATTTGGAAAATCCAGTTAATATACGCTCACAACCAGCTGCAGTATGCGACTGAGGCCGCCAGACAGTTAGGTATGAGAAAGCGCGGGAAGCTAGGCTGGTCACAGCGAGCGTGCGCATCAAATTTCTTCGCGATTTTCACCAAATTTGCAACTCTGCTGTGACTAAACCCCAATTCCAAATTCTAAAATTATTTTTGCAATCTTCAATGTCAACCTTTCTCTGTTAAATGAAACTAAAACCAACTCTCTACAATATTTGGTTGCGGAGCTATAAGCGTTTAACTTAACCACGAAAAGCGTCATATTTTTTTCCTTTCCCGACACACCATTAGACCACAATGGAGAGGCGTAAGTCTACGTCGAAAAGGTTCGTGAAAAATACCTATAAATACTTTTCAATCTGCCCGAATTCGCGGAGCGAGGAAAAAAATTCTATTCAAAAAGTGTTGTTCTACGATTTCAAATGGTTTCGATATGGTTATCATTTAGAAATTAAGCCAAACTAGGATAATTAAGTCGCCCAAATAATATTGATAGTAAAATTTCAAGATAATCTTAAATTTCATAATTTTTACAAGACTTTTGCCTGCTTCGTCAATAGTTATATCAGAGAAATAAAAGAAAATCGATCAACATTTTCTTGAAAGGCATTATTACATCAAATTTAATTTTAAAGACATTCGATTAACGATACCTATCAAAAGTTTGTTGAGTTGTAACCGTCGCAAAATATCCATACATCAAAAGTTCCAGCGTATTAACCTCACTGCAAACAGTAGAAAATTTTTTCGTTGCTATTGTTTGCATTTAGGTCGAAAATATAAAAGGCTTTAAAATAATAGTGTGATGATATTTATAAAATAAGCAATTAGCATTCATTGATAAAAAAAAAGCCATGTTTTAGAAGAAAATGAGATACATGAAATTGCTGACTTTGTTTAAATTAATGCCCACATTAACCGTTATAAAATACTTTAAACTCCTTTATGTCTAACATACGTATATTAGTGGTTGGAGTTCAAAAAGTAAGCAGTATAACTTTTAAAAATGAAAGCAGATAAAACCACATCTACATTTATGAAAATGGTAGTGAGTGAATTCTACATAAAACGAAACAGCAATTTGCATTTATTGCACAGATTTCTTTCAAGGAAGCAAAAAATAAATATTCAAAAAGTAAAAAAATAAATCTTAATAGAATACATGAATTTATCTTGCATTTCAGATCATTATCAATTTACATTAAAAAAATAATTACATGTAATTTTTTCTGATCCAGTCAGCTTCTTTTCTCAGTCAAATAATTTCCAGTTTTTGAATTCATTAACGCAGGTCGAACTTGCTCGAATGCGCAATCTTCTTAATACTAATATATACGGCCTTGGAAATATCAGTTTATGAACAGCTCTGTACATGAGTGGGTCTTTTTGGTCTACAATTTATCTATCTTTAAAAAAAGAATCCATCTCAGATATTGCGGAAAGATAGGAATTTCCCGCCTTTATGTTTTTTCCTGAAATCCTTCCAGAGATTATATGAAATATTTGCTGCGTTTGACTGGTTGTTAGTCATCGTTTTTTTTTTTCTGACAAAATACCTGTAGTTATATTCGGCAAAAAATTTAGCTAGATATCTTTTTTCTATAGCAGTTGTTTTGGCCGGCTGAAACTTTTCCTCTTAGATCTGAGGATAAGGAAACGCACTGAGCAATCAATTCATTGTTCTTAAGAGTAAAGAATCTTTTGTGCAGATCTCACTTTAAAAAGCGAAACATTTTATTTTTTTAACTTCTTCTGGCATTATTTTCCCTTACAATGAAGAATTTACGTTCTACATAAGAGATCTTGCCAAAACAGCGATTTTTGGAGCTGAAACTGTTCCTTCTAAGCTGATCAATTCATTTACAGTTAAACGTTACAAGAGAATTTACCGAATAATCAATAATATCCCCTCTTGAGGCTTTAATTTAAAATCTTCCGTCTACTACATTTGTTCATTTTCGAAAGCAGGGCTCCTTATTATTTTTTAATGCTTGCGAGCATATCATAATGTGCAGTTCCACATCGGTTGACAACATCTTGCTGTACTTTCAACTGTAACATTTTCTTTGAGTTTTATATTTTATCCAAGGTTGAAAGCACGGTGGAACTCCGGTTAAAATGTTTCAATATTCTTTTCACCTTATATACCGCGAATTTCATTTCTAACAGTCCTTTCTTTAGAGCCAGATTTAGGATGTGAGCAAAACAAGTTAGGCTTCTGAAGCCTCTCTGTTGAGTCCCTCCAACAATGCAAGAAGCATTGTCTGTAAATATGGCAAGAATTTTGCTGCTTATTTTTCATTCGTCAGGAAATTCTTTCACCTACTATGTGTGACTTCTGACTTGCGTCTCTTCCGGAACAGTCCAACAGGAATGTCTTCAAATCTGTTGCAGAATCCATGAAAAGCGCCGTCACAGCCAAAAAAATTTCATTGTTTATTTTAATCCCCATTGTCAAATAAAACAAATATATCTATTTTAATATTTTTTGACTTTATTCAATGTATTGCAGTTCTACAAGATATTGCGTTATAAGGTTTCCTTGTTAGTAAATTGTATCCTCGGCATAGCCTAGAAATGAATCGTTTGAATTCAACGTCTTCCACTAAGCTGAATGATTGATATTCCTTAATAACCATTCTTAAAAATTGCTCATCTGGTTGCTTATTTTTTGTCACGGACGATGTTTTGGTAATTTCGATGAAATCTGTTAAATCCGCGTTTGGCTTGGGAGCTCTTTTTTGTGACAGCTGAGGAAGTAGAGTCTCTTGAGACTTTTATTGCTATCCTATCGCAGAAATGTCGTTTGTTGTACCCCTACCAGTTTGTTTTTTGACATCTAGAGGTATGGTAATCGTGATTCGTCTTAATGTGACGCAGCAAATTACCAGATGACCAGGGTCCGATGATCAAATAGGGAAATTGGCAATTACCTACAGCCCCCACTATACCACCCAAACTTGTTAGATAACCTTGTGTTATAGGCCCCACTACTTTAGAGGGCCCGAGACCTCGATTTTGCTTTCTTTTTTGCGGCATTTCTGAGGGTAATTTTAATTTAATCTTGTATTTTCCATTTACAAGGGCCGTGGACTCAAACTTATTCAAATAAAAATCAAATATCTTTTAAATTTTAGAACATTATTTTTAGGATTTTTGTGTGTGCATATTTTCAAATTCGCAAGCAGATCAGTGTGGCCTAATTTTCTTTGCAATTGGCTGAATGACTCACCAGTCAACAGCCCAGGTAAACATTTTATTAGAGTGTTTAGATTGTGTTAAAAAGGTTTCGCATTTTTTTTTTTTTTACCATTTTGTTTAAAATTACTTTAATTCAAATTTAAAAAAAAAGTATATGAAAGATATTGAAACCAACTCTCTTGAAGGTTACCGTTATCAAATGCTTTGTTATTTCAGTTTGTCATAATTTTTCTAGTTAAAATACTTTAAGTTTTAGTTTAGTTAAATAAATAATAAAAAATGTTTAGTTTTAACTGCTTACATAGATATGAAATCAAAATCAATGAAATAATCTAACTTCGGAGGTTGGGGAGACTAAAATATATCTAACTTTGGAAACAAGGCCCCCGAAACTTGCATTGCTTAAGAGCCCCTATAAGGCTTAATCCGGCCACGCAGATGACATTCCAGTATAACTAACTAAACAGTCACAGTATTTGTACTTGGCTTTCGTATCTTGATTAGAATCTTCAAGTTGGTTCCATACAGTGCTGGATTTTCTCTCAGGTTTCATCATTCTGTTCAAACAAAAGAAAACATTATTCTTTACGGAATTTGTAGAAGATTAAAGCTTTTTAAAATGCACCAAGAAATCTTTCAATAAAGTAATATAAATGTATTATTCTTTTAACTGAGATGTGATTTTGACCATAAATAGCAGAATCGAAGACATTGATTTTTCAAATGTGGCAATTTCCTTGTTAATAATAATAATGTTATTAACATTGTTAATAATATTAATAATAAATGTGCAAGTTTGTTAATAATAATAAAACTCAGCTTTATAAAGGAAATTGTGATGTTTTTTTTACATTACTTTGTTTGAAAATTCACATTTAAAGAAAAAGAATTTTTCTAAAATATATATTTTTAGCCGGCAGAATGCAGCAAGTAGACTGAAGAAATATTTTCTGTAAATAAAAATGTTCTATCTAAATCGATGGCATTTAATTCTAGTCGATCCGGGAGTACTATGTTTTGAAACGTAGCATTGCCTGAGTCATAAATGGCATTCAATCAAAAAAAAAAAAGTTGAAAATGATACTTACGATTTATCACTAAATTTAAGGGTCTTATCATTTTCCTCATTCAAACAAATATACCATTTGATTATATGTCCCGCTTTTTGCAATATCTACTAAAAACGATTGATTTTTCCCCCTTTTCAATTCGTTTGCTTTTCTTTTAATACCATTATTTCTCCAAAAAATAATTAGAAAATCATAATCGATATTTTTCAAAAATTGTGAAGTTCCTTCCGATTACCGAAATACAGTAGAACCCCGAGAATCCGAACTAATTGGGGCTGACCTTCGTTCGGATTACGAGAAATTCGGTAAAATGCTCTTGATGTACCAAATGCAGTAAAGTATTGATCCTGGACACCGAAATTATTTAGGTTTATATCATTTCTTAATAAGGTTCAAACTAAACTAAAATTCTTGCCAAGGGTCGAAGAATGTGGCCCCAGAGTCTGTGCGCTTCGCCCACCCAACCCACCACTGTTTCTGGACTTTGTGAAGACGTATGGAAAGAGCACGCGGCGTTTCGCACGGTACAGTGTCAAACATGTTGAGGGTAAAAAGAAAATATCCGAGTTTGTTTCTCCTAATTAAGGTGTTGTATTCATTCTTAAAGACCAATTCGAATACTTCTTTTAATTTAGGAATAAACATTAGCTTTGTTTCTGATTCGTAATTGTTATTTTTGCTTCCTTTTTCAGTAAAATTTTTTTAGAAAGTAAAAAAAAAAAAAAAATGGGTTCTACTGCACACGAATTTCGGATTTCTGGGGTTCTACTGCACACGAATTGTTTCGCACGTATTATCATTTACTAGCCGCCTTCGGCGACCAGTTTGTTCGCAGGGAATATGATTTAAATTGAATCTTGCATCATTTTATATCCATGGTTCTCTTAACGACGTAATTTTAAACTTCAGATTGTGGTAGATATTTAACCCATGTTCCATTAGTGACCTTGGGGCTCTTCTGTTCATTGTCTACATAAATGTTCCTAATGGATGCAAATAACTGACCATGTCATGTAACCTCTAATTCCATGTTGTCGGCACTATCTTCACTTTCTTATTCCTCTAGTAAAATATGCATTTGATTTCAACATTAAAATGACGTAGAACATTTTATGGTCAGCGGCATGTTAGCTGGATTAAGACATGCTGAGAAAAGAATGAAAACATAGTAACCAACCATTCAGCTTAATGGATATATTTTTTTAATGTAAGTAAAGCAATATCTCAGAGAGCTTGGTTTACAGATTTCACAAAAATTTTGATGAAATAAAATATGAAAACAAAATGTATTAGGATCCTATCTCAGATTACAACAATGAAAGAAAAATATGTAATTAAACATTTGTTTAAACAATGAAAACGGTTTGTGATGCGTTGCAACAATGGAAAGTATTGTTGTAAATTATGCCAAAAAATATTTTAAAAAATTTATTATAATTCAAGAAAACATTGTGCGGAAATTTTATCGATATCATTAAAAAGGTAATATTTTGCAATTTCAGATGGCGTAAAAATCATTTTTATGCTGTAATATTTTCAGGAGTTATTAAGTAAAAACGCCAAAAGTTTGATTAATTTTTAACTAATTAAAACTCAAATTAAAATTTCAAAAAAAGGGCTCCGAGGTGCACATTCTCACCCTTCAAAGTATGTTTGTGCCAAATCTCGTATCTCCAGTTCTAGCGGTCTGCCCAGTAGAGGACCAAAACACACACAGACACACATATTTTCTTTTATTATTAGTAGAGATTTACAAAAATAAATGAAACAATGAGAAAATCGTATGTAATCAAATTCTATTAACTTATCTGTAAGTGTTTTGAAATATCGAGAATACGACAAATATATTTTTGCTATTTGCAGTTTAAATATGTATCGGTATGTTTTGTGCGAGTCGGCACAGAACAAGAACTAAGAATCAAAATTAAATCATTAATGCCATAAGTGAAAAACATAAGTGAAAAATTAAATAGGAGTATAGTAAGAAACTGGATGAAAGTAGTATCCATGATATTCGAAACTTTAATTTGCTTTACTTGTATTTTAGATTCTTCCATTTAAAAATAAAGTTGGGAATGCAAATACCTTTCAATTCAAATTATCTATATTTCAGACACTTATTTTAAAATGACGAAGAAAAACATTTTATCGAATAAGTAAGGAATCAATAAAATATTTTCTTTGCGTTTTGCATTCGTTATTTTAGGCATACGTTTTTGGATGACTGAAACATTCATTTCTCGTTTCAGCATTTGCTTTTTATTATTAATTTCCGCAAATAAATTACGTCAGCATGTAACTGAATAGTTTTCTTAGAACCACTGGAATTCTAGTATTTAATTAATTTTCAGAAATAAATTATATTAGCATGTAACTGAATAGTTTTTTAGAACCATTGGAATTCTAACATTTAATCGTGTTCTTAAGAATTAAACGCAAATTCCAAATAAATGCAGTTTTGTGTAGGCTTATAACTACTGCTGCAAAGACATTACAAAATAATGAAAAAATGCAACTTACCTTTTTCAAAACAGATTGCTTTTACAAGTAGTGGCAAAAGGAGAAAAGCGGGAAAATACAATCCTAAAGAAAAACGAAAATGCAAATTATTTATTTTTGCCAAGCAATCTGCCATAGATAGCGAGGGTGCATTGAGCCCTGGCTATGATATTTTTCAACCCTTCCTTTTCGTTATATTTGGCGATTTTTGAAATTTATCAGAACAGTTAATATTGCAGCAAGATATTTTTACATTTTATTTATTCATTTAATTTTAAATACAATTAAATTTAATGATTTCAAAATTACAAGACATTAATTCTAAACTGATTTTTTTTCCAACAGCTATTGCGAAAATCTATATAAATGAATAGAGAATATCGAAAAATAATTTAAAAATCAATTTTTAACGTAAAACATTTATTGAATACAGTTATTAAAACTTGAATTGTGTAGTTATAGGTTCTTTGAAAAAAAGGGGAAAAAAACTCCCATGCATGAAGTCAATGTAAATAAATTTTGATAATCAATAATTAAGTTAGTCATAATAAACTTTAAAACAAAAATGTAGGTAATGCAAATATGCTTCACTGTGCAGTGCAATGTTCAACTAGAAAATAATAGTTCAAATAATAGGTGGATTTCAGATTAAATATCTATTTTAGTGGTTTTTATAGTGGAAAATTCCTCAGCCACTTTATGAAAATCTAAGATCTTTTCCTCCCTCTCTTTATTGATTTTATTATTATTATTATTATTATTATTATGTGTTTGATATAGATTAACTGCATTTGGTTTCATGAACAATCAAATCCGAAACAAACTAGCCTAATATTTCTATGCTCTGCTTCAAATCGTGCTTTTATAAGCTGGATATAATAGGGCATATTAAATCCTGATTCGATATTTACTATTCTATATTTAATAAAAGCGCAACAAAAACAATGTGAAAATATCAAAATAATATTTTGAGCGTATCTTCATCAATATGTACTTACATTTTGCAAAAAAAAAAAATCGTTTCCTAGGTTTGGCCGACTGTAAACAGATATACCATTTTTTCCTGCGAACTCGGTTATTGCAAGGTCACCAACTTTTTTGCAATGAAAAGATGGACACATATAAATTAAAGAAAAAATATTGTAAATAAAAGAAATAGTGCAAGAATTATACAGAATATACTATAACATGATAAATGCATAATGAAAACATGCAAAACTTACAAAAGAAGGACTGCCCTTCCTAAGGAGGACGGTTGGTCACCTTAGTTATTGCTGATATCCATCCAAAAGAAAATGGGGATATTCTGTGCAATAATTTATTTCCTTGCATGCTGCGATGTAGGGATAGTGACAGCTGCGCTCCGTCACATTTACGCACATCTACTAAACAATGCTATTTGCGTTGGAAAGGTTGCAGCATTGTTTACCTTATCAACGTCCACATGATTTGGCGCGGTTAAGCTCATTATAAACCTACATTGGTAACTAATCAATGTCAATGTGATAACGCCACTCCATGCCCTTCATGAACGGTGTATGTGGATCATCACTGCTTAAGACCTTTACTGGTCCTGAGAGAAACATATGCGAGTGCTTTATACAAAGAGTGATAAGCAGAGGACATACACATCTGTTTGATGATAGCGCTCTATACAGAAGAGTGATAAGCAGAGGACTTTAACATCTCTTTGATGATATGTCCATTGTACCCAGCGTGCGATGGATTTTTAATTGTCTTCACATGAGCAACAGCTGCGAAAACATGTTATGCCAACGATGATTAGGCAGCTCATGTCTTTCTACGAACTGTCAAATTTAGTTATCCCCGATTATAATGTTTTTAAACTTAAATACTTCAAATTTCTTATAAGAGTTCGTATCTGTTGGAGTAATAATAAAAAAAACGGTTTAAAAACCTAAAATTTTAATTTTATTCTACACCTCTTTTTATAAAAATCATCTTTCTTAAAAGTTAACGCTCCAGTTATGTGTTTTTTTTTGTGCGGAGTACACGAGCTCAAGGCTCTTAACGTCAGGTGCATTGCTGTTTTTATTTTACCGGACCTAACAATTTTGATTTACACCTAAATGGAATCGTTAACAGTTAGATTCGGCGTACAACCTCTTTTGCCACAGTCGGGAAACTAAGTTTTAATATTTTGAAATCCGTGGCGGCCCGTCATATCAGAAATAAGCAGTGCTGCAGAAGTTGCATTGACCTAAGTTGTAGGAAATTTTATGCTGATTATTTTGGTATATAATGATGATGTACTAAAAATTGTTAATTTTTGAGTTATAAGAAAAAAAACTGGGAATTTTTTTTCATGTTTTTTGGCTATAACTAAAATTCCAACAAACATTTTTGGTGGCAAACCTCAGATTCGTAATTAACACAGAAAAAAAGATAAAGGTGCAAAAAATTACACCTCATAATTTGATCCTTCAGAGTTTGATTTAAAACTACTTAACGACTGGACTATTGAGAGGAAGCGGAAAAAGACCAAATGAGGAAGTCGCGCCAAGCGAGAGCTGCTCCGGAGTGCAGCTCACAGGGTTCAAATTTCAATGGGAGAAAGGGTTACTTTTTTCTTCCGATTTTCTTGATTGCACCGAGTTGCTGAATGCAGGAAATTTCGATTCTAGGAGGGACAAAACTTTCTGCAGCTCTGATCTGTCTCTCTCAGAATTTTTTTTATTTTCCGTGTTCCTTTTACGTTTTTTATAGCCCTCGTGTTGCTTCAAAACTGGACGTTAATATAACTAAAATTTTATGTTTTTTATTACTTTTTTGCCATTTTTGATTATAATTAAACTCTTTAAGTTGAAAAGTAAGCCAATTAGAATAAAAACGAAAATACAAGTTTTAAAATAATTTCTGAGGGGACTGCAGCTCTGCAACCCTAATGGAGAAGCCGCCACTGCAATGACATCTGACCTTATTTGAAAAAAAAAATTCATAAAGCCGACGAAGTCTATTTCTTTCAGTATTTTATTAGTCTGTTGGTTGCATACCTAGAGTTTTTAAACTTAGATTATATCTGCTATACCATTAATTTGTCACAAGGGAATGTTTATATAGAAAAAATTACTGAAACTTTAAAATTTGAATTTTGTTTTGGTGTTCTAAGGTATGCACTAACGGTTATTCAAGAATTATATAATTTAAAAGCATTATGTTACTTATAGGTGACAATTTATTAACATTTATTCTTTTAGAAAAGTGTTTTTGAAATAGATTATTCTTTGGAAAGCAAATTTAAATCATACATCTTTTTTAAAATTATCTCTAATACTGCGTTAGTATCTCCTCAAGTTTACAAATATTTCGGTTAAAAATTTAAAGTTTTCTTAATAGCTCTTTGAGAAGCTATAAACACAATGCCTATGTAAATGCTTTTTATTTACCTTTCCAAATGCTTTAAATTGTCATTATCACCGAATTTACTATTATTATTAACTTTTAGAATAATTGTGTGTCTAAAAATGAAGACGTTTCAACATCCAAATGTTTCAAATGATAACTTATTCTAGACAATATCCATTTCGTTTCACATAAATTTTTTTCATCAAAATCAACATTAAAGCAAAACAGAATTTGTTGCTATCTTTAAATTGTATTTGGAAACTTTGTCCTTAAATAATACAAAGGAATATAAGGTACCATATCCTTACAATCAAGAGCTATTAGAATACATACATTTCTATTGCAGGCGTGTTTAAATCCGGAATTCCGATTGGAATAAATTATACTCATTATCTTTATCAAATCTCACTTTTACCGACTATATTTTGACAGAATATGTCACATCCTTGAAAACTGATAGCATAAAAGCTGAGGAGAATGTGAAATATTATTTATTCACATTAACAAAACAACCTGTAAAGTTTTCGGGTCAAAAATTCCCTCTCGAAATCCTTCTGAGAAAAATTTCAGATACATTTACTGAATTGCTGAACAGCCTACCAAAATTATTCTCATTCCATGAAAAATCTCTTCCTACTAGAAATTAATTATTTCCAACATCAGTTAGTATGCATTCTTCAGGTTTAATACTTAAATAATTGTGAAATTGTTTTGCAAATAATTGAAACTGTATATAATTGTTTAATACTTCAATAATTGTGAAAAACCATTGCCTATATCAAAATGTTTTGCAAGTCAAACTAAATTTTTAACTGCATAAGCAAAATACCCTAATACAGTTTTCAGAAATTAAATCCTAAACGAGCTAAGCTTAGGAATTATTTTTAGAAATGTAGAGAAAAAAATCTGTGAAATGATATATTGAAACATAAATTAATTTTTAATAAATTTTCAAATGTGAACTTTGTGCTTCACCAACGAATTTATTTGAAAATATGTTTGTAAGTACTTATACAAGTGTAACACTTAAACATCCATTATTGTTTTGAAATTATGCAGAGATTTTTCTTCGAGGGAAGTTTTCCGGATTTTTCAAAGGGAATAACAATATCTGCTGCTAATCTTTCAGGTTCTTCCTTTACAAAAAATGTATGGTATTGCATTCCGCTTGAACCAAGGATTTCTAGTTCGAGAAGCAACTGAATTATCTACGCTGAAAGAGTTAGTTTTCCCCACCAAGGTTGATATCTTAATTTCGGACATAGAACGCGTGTTACCAGGTGGAACTTCAATACGTTCAATGAAGAATAATTTTCCCTTTCGGCATCTTCTGAGAACGATTCAGTTGAGAAGGGATTATGTTTTTCCGAGAAAAGTACCTGCTTCTATACCTTTTCAATACTCGGAAGGCAATAATCTGCCGTCCTCAGCTCTTTCACGCTCCAGAGTTACACATACGGCTTCATTTAAAAGAACGTCTGATCTCCTTTCAGTATCTGAGTGACTAAAAGCAGTGAAAATGTATATGATATTATAAGATTCTAAGATGATTCATCTTTTAAGTAAAATGATTCATTTTTACTCAAGTTGCATCATTTTAGACTCGTTGCTGGAAAGTATCAATTTATTGATAGTAACACCTCAAGTGGGCAATACGGAGAAAGATATATGATGCTATATCATTAAAGAGGCCGCGGTGGCCTAGTGGTAAGGTCTCGGCTTTGGGGCCGGAGGGTTCCAGGTTCGAGACCCGATTCCACTGAAGATCCGCCGTGTATGGGGCGTGTTGCACGCTAAATCATACGTAGTGGTCAAACGTCCTCCCGTTGGTGTGGCGTGGAAGTTTGGAGAGGGGGGTGCCAGCTCAGGTGTCGTCCTCGTCATCTGATCGAGGTTCAAAATTACGAGGTCCGTCCCAAAATAGCCCTCGTGTTGCTTCAAAACGGGACGTTAATATAACTAAACTAAACTAAAACTATATCATTAAACTCAGTTAAATAATCCGGAATATGATCCTTTACATAATGATCATATTCCAGATATTGATATGGACAGTACAATTATATTTTATTTAAATGTATTCGCTGATACATTTGAATAAAATATAGTTGCACTGAACAATCATTTATCGATTTCCTGTGAAACAAGACCCTATATCTCAAAATAGTCATTTAAATCTTGAAGAAATTCTTTCTGTGGTCCCAAATCGTGTAGAAAAATGCATTGCTTCGTTTACCAGTGATGCGTTTGTTTGTAGCATTCTAGATAGTCAACTTGAGTGAAAAAAAAAGAACTTCTTATATGTTGGAATTATACAAGAACCCAAAATAAATCTCTATTGTTCTTGATGACTAACAAGAAATACGTTTGCTATAGATGTAAATTCTAGCATTTTATGGAATTATTTATGTTTGTCATGAATATACTATACTCATGACAGGAATACTTATATTCATGAATATACTGTCGTACTATATTCATGAATAAGCATTCCTTCAAGGTTCATAAAATCCATGGGACTAGTTTTTTTTTTTTCAGTTTATTATTTTATAATGAAAGAATTAGTTGAATAATACCTAATAAAGTTTGAATAATCTTCCTAAGTACTGAAAACAATATCCTTTTAGGAATTTCATTTATAAACGGGATAAGTTAAATCTTTAAAACTGTGTACATACATAAACGTAACTGCGCATGCCATTTAGCATGGATATAGCTAGACATATCTTTCCTCACTGTAAATGAGAACCTCATAGAACAGCCACCGGACGCAACCAGTTCATCCAACTCCGACCCAGATTTCTCTCCTTCACCAAGACCTCAGACTTATGGACCAAGACCCTCTAGAGGTTCAATACCTAGGACCCTAATAAGTCCTCCTACAAGTATATAGATGAAGCGAACTTTTAGGACCCGTCTTAAAATTGTTTTTGCTTCGCGAGTCTTTCTTTTTATATGTAAATACGCACTTTTCATCGTTTTTTTAATTTTCACATGTTTTTCGTCAATGTTAAAACACTGTATGTAACCTTTTTTTCCTTCAATAAAGTTTCTACGCACACTCATTCAAACTACAAACCGGAGATTTTTATCTATGGAGTCAGGGGTGTGTCGTAGTGTAAAGTAAAGTGTCACATCCTTTTTCTTTTTACAAGAAATGCAGTGGAATTCAATATTAAATTGGTGTGGGGAACTTGACATTTGTCTTGAATTAATTTGAACATGATTTAGATCAATACAATAAAACAGGCAATAAACTTCAACGGGCCTCGTGATATAAAAGATGCTAAAAAATTATTCACCCTTTTTACATAAATTAGTGTGCAATTATTGGTATATACGTAGTATGTTTAATTAAATTCTGCATATACTTAAACCACTGATTTTCAACTTGGGTAGCATGCTTCCTTTTGGGAAGGGTGGGAAAAAATGCGATTAACTATTATTATTTTTTTAAATGCATTTTATTAATAGCAAAATCAAATTCTGCCCTTCAGAATGAATAAACACAATTAAGTGTAACACAAAATGCATATAATTTATTTAAAATTCCAAATTTTACTAAAAGGAGGCACGATTAAAACTGATACGAAAAATTATGCCCTAAATGTTAAAAGGTTGATAATTGTTGTCTTATCATATATATTGATTAAATAATATCTAAAAAATACAATTATACAATAATTTACTTATCTATTACGCAAATTACTTCATGACTCAGAAGCACTATAAACACCAACAACCGACCAGAGAAGAAAAACATGGACCGCAAGCCCACCAGGGCGCTTTTTTTTCCCGTAACGGGCCGAAATTCCTCAGACACAGAAAGCACAGGAAACGTAAACTGAGGGTCTCGGCTCGTGAAAGAATGGTAAGTGAGCAAATATTGACATACGCCGGTAGAGTGAACAAGACCATGTTTTTACAATGGGGCAGCAGCGCGGGGAACTGTTGGAGGATGGTTGGCCACTGTTGATATTACAGTTCTTTGAGTGATTTGAGTCACTGGATTATTAGGTCCCTACTCGGAACTGTCAAATGGACATCCGTTTGAACTTTCCACTTTCTAGATTGATATTGTAATCATATTTTTGCGAGATTATGACTTTTAATGGAGGTACTGTCAATCTTCCCCGGACGGAACTTGCGGGTGTTTTATATTTGGATTGGTCATTGGTTAAGTAATGTAAATATTGAATTCTCCAAGGACATATCCTGTTGATATCGACGTAAATGTTAAAATAAGGCTGCAATGCAAAGGAAATAAGGCGAGACGGTATGATAATATGAATAAGTTGAAAAGTGAAAATAAGATTTTTTTAAATACTAAACAGGAATTTCTTCTGTAGCATCTTCCTCAATAAATATAAGATTTATATCGAATTCTTAGTCGCTGTAATTTATAAAATATAGTTGAAACTATGATAATAAAACAAATGAAGCTGCGAAAATCTCTTCCGTAAAAAGAAATGATTTGATCTCAATGTTATATTTCCATAAACTAACTCCTGTTACCATACAAGCTAACTTACATTTTTCTCAACTTCACTTTCATAAACCTAAATTTGTAACTTTGTTTCATTTTGAAATTAAACAGAATACAAGCACAATGACATTTGGTTTCATTTTGAATTAAATAAAATAATAGCACAGTGTGATCAAATTGTGATATCTGATACAGACATGTACACCTCAATATGAGGAAGAAAAGTGTTTTCATGGTGCAAATTAAAGACAAGTTTACCATGGAGAATTTCTTTTACTTTCGAAATTTTACAATTTACTGCAAAAAAAAAAAAAATAGAAAACGATAGCTGTGAAATATTTCCCAAAATGATTATTTATTTTCAGTGAAATAAACTGAAATGACAAAGAAAGGAAGGAAAAAGGCCTTTCTTTTGTAGGAAAGATAATTACCAAACAATCTGAAAAGTTATCGCCTCAAAAAATTAATTAAAAAAGAAAATATGTAATTTTATTTTTAAAAATAAAAAATATATCTAAATAAACCATACATAGTGACAATTGAAGTTGACAGTATGTAAAAGACTTCGAAAGCCAGCAGCGAAAGTCGCCATGCGAATTTATTTATTTATTCAAAGAAAGCACACTACAGAGATGACTCCATTTACAGAGTGCATGATAAAAAGCATACAAAATCACAAGTCACAAAGTGAATTAAAAAACACACACAAAAAAAAAGTAACTGCAGAGAATATAACAGCTCCAAGCTCAAAACCTCATCAATTATAAAAATGTAAGCACATAAATGTTTTAAAATGAAAACATGCAATTACAAAAGCACAAAAAACACACCGAGGCCCCAAAATACCAGGCCCCAAATTTCTAGGCAATTTAGGAATAATGTTAGTTTAAATAATGCCAGCTCTTGACACTTGATAAAATTTAAAAGAAACATGAAAAATGCGTAAAAATGAATATATACATATACATGTATTGACTAGACATTTTCCCATCTTTAAAATAAATCCTTATTTTCTCATCTTTAAAATAAATCCTTTTTAACGATAGTTAATTTTTAATTACGAACGAATTACTTTTACTTCAATCCTATGATAAAAGTACTCCTACTTTAACTAGACTCGCAAGAGTCGCACTATTTCTCAAGAATCAATTTCGGTACTATAAAAATTCGCCTCGTCTGTGTAACTCTCTCTTTTGTAATCATGTAACACACTAAGCTACTCACGCCGATTTAGGCGTAATTCTTTACTGCTGGCCATGACTTTAATGTTCCCATGATCCTTTAGAATTTTAATCTATTATTGAGTACTCTATAACTAAATTTAATTGTGCCCATTTTCGAAATGCAATAAATTGTTTTCGACTTTAACGACTGCGATCTTCTTCGACTGCCTCTATACTTCACTTAAAGGAATAACAGTATATGCATATACATATTATGATAATTTCATTTAGTTGTTTGTATTCGATTTCTCTCACTACGTAGAATTGTATCTAAATGCTGCCACTTAGTGCATATTGTACCAGTGAGGATTGAAAACGCATTGATTAAATCCTCACAAAGTTCTACGTATGAGCAGATATCACACTACCTATATACACCTACATGACCTTTCTATTCATCTGTAAAATAAATAATAAAAGATACAAAACTGCTGTCAGTTTTCTGTTTCGAAAAAAATAGTAGTTTATTTAAAAGACTGCGTAAATGCATTTATTTTGACATAAATATTATAGATCAGACTTCCTTATTTTTACTCTCAGTGTAACGAGAAAAAAAATTCGACGGGAGGCCGTCTCTGCGAAACGGCCGCTGGGATTGAGGGGCGTAGACTTACTTACCTTACTCAACTGTGACTTTCTGTGATAAAGTTGTTCTATGTGACTAAAGTAACACTATGTGATTAACATTTCTATGTTAAATGAAACTAAAATCAACTCAATTAAATCAATGGAAAGGACAGGTCAATTAAATCAACAATTGTTAATACTTAATTAAGGACAGTTAATTAATCGATTACTCATCTGTGACTTTCTGTGACTAAAGTAGCTCTATGTGACTTTGACCTATGCTGTACGATCTTCCTCTGTTAAATGAATTAATCTGAATGAATTAATTAATCTGAAATGAATTAATTATTGATCTGTTAAAAACCAGCTAATAAACCGCTCAAAACCGATGCGTGCGTGCGCATCGGTCGCTGTGACGTCATCAAAATTCTTCATGATTTTCACCAACTTTGCAACTCGACTGGGACTTAACCATAATTAAAAATTCTAAAATTATTTTTGCAATCTCCAATGTCAACCTTTCTCAGTTAAATGAAACTAAAACCAACTCTATATGTTATTTGGTTGCGGAGCTATAAGCGTTTAAAAATACCACGAAAAGAGTCATAATTTTTTCCTTTCCCGACACAACATTAAACAACTATGGAGAGACGCAAGTCTACGTCAAAAAAAGATGCTTCACCCGATATCCTACGGTTTTAGCTAATCTAAGTACATTTATATACCGGTGATTTTTCTCCTACAGCTTTTAATAGAATGCAATTTTTACCTTTTCGTTTACGAAGTATAAAAGGAGAAAGTAGTGTTTCCGTCAAAAAATTCTACCTCGCCATTTTGATTATCTCCTAGCTTTATGCCTTCTTGAGTCCGTAAAAAACATTTTTAGAATTACGTCTGTCTGTCTATGACGAGGATAACTCAAAAAAAGATTGAGTTAGACGAATGAAATTGGGTCTGTGGTCTTTTTACTAAAATTGAATATTTCTGTCAAATTTTAGATGAAATCCATCTACAGGAAGTATGTCTGCTTGCCTGTCAGAGTACATATGAATGCTATAACTCAAAAAACTGAATAAAATAAAGGGATAAAATTTATCTTACAGTTTCGTAGCCAAAAATGCGGATCTGTATCAGATTCTGAACCTAAACCATCAACGGTTTGACTGCCTGTCGGTCTGTAGTTAACCATAACACAAAAACTGTTGATCGGTATCAAATTTTGAGCATGATCGGAAGAGGTTTAAAATTCATGCACGATTTTCGTTACTTTATAATGGACTCTAAACACAAAACACGCCATATGACTGAAATATGCGAGAAATTCAAGGACCGAACACTCCTGTAACGTCAAGAAAAAATTGCAGAAGCTAAATTTTCTTAAACATTTATGTCTTATCAGTAAGAAAAATTTAATTTGTTAAAAATATTTTAACAATCCAGCAGTCGCGCGTATGTACGAGATATTTATATCGTGCATCGTATTATATATTTATATCGTGTTTCAGAAATGCAACTTTTTCTTATGTAATCTGTATTTATTAGCTTGAAACTAAATACAGATTATATAAATAAAAATTTCACTTAAATTTATAAAAAAAAAAGCGAAAAAGCGATATAAGTATGTAATACCATGCACAATGTAAATATATCCTGAATACGCGCGCTTGCTGGAGGTTTGATCAAAGGAATCATAGAAAAATATATTACGATTACAATTTAAAGAAAAAAAACCTGGCTGATGTCGTTATTTTTATCGGATATTAAAATGTCATTTATTTTCAACAAACTTTTCTTCTGCATTTTCCAAAAACAACCAAAGAACTCATTTACTACCTATTTCTGGCATGATGGACACGCAAGCTTCTGACTCAGATTTACCAAACTGCAAAGAATTTTTCTCACTTCGTCATTAATGCTACAATCAAAGATTTCAGTTTACTGAGTGGTATTTTCCCACACTCTGCGATTGGCTGGTTTGCGACTTCAAAGAGAATCGTTTTGTTCCACGTAAAGAATGTAGATCCCTTCTCAGATCTCAGTGAAAGGGTTAGGAAATGAGATCCCCGCCTTAATCCCGCTCTGGACATTGTGCTGAATTTTGGACTAAACTGTTTGAAAAGAGAGAGGTCTGGCGAGTGATCGTTTTCACACGATGTCAATCCAAACCTTGAGGAAGATTGATGTTTTCGGCGGTTAACCTGCTCTATTCTGTGAGTAGAACGTTCAGATGAATAAATTAAAGTTGCTAGCGCGGGGTGTGTGTAAATTAAAGTTGCTAGACTGGCAATGCAAGGTAAATTGATGTTATCACCTTGAACTGTGATTTTATTTAAACTCCTAATTAGATGATATATTTTATTTTGGACTTTTATTGTTATTCCACCTGTTCTTCCTATACGAGAGTTGAATGTCAAATTTACTCGTCTCCGTATAGGATACATGGGTTTCACTCATAAGCTCTTTGTAGAAAGGGCACCCATGTGTGTCGCATGCCAAGTTGACTTTACTGTATATCACATTTCAATCAATTGCCCTTTTAATTCTCATCGAAACCGCTTCTTCCATCCATCGTCTACAACAGAGGTTCCCAACCTGTGGTGCGCGTATCCCTGGGGGTACGCGAAGGAACAGTTGGGGGTACGCGAACTCAAAGTCTGTAATGGCGGACGCAAGAAAACGTAAGGGATTAAAAATGTTATTGAATTTCGGTTCCCCAAGTTCGTGTGAAAAGTAAAAGTGAAAATTGTGGAAGTCCTAAAACCTACCCTCAAATTAAGAAAAAAAAAAAATGGAACCAATAGGAAGTGTAATTTTTAGCTATCCTTGTAAGTTACGGTGAAATTATTACAATACGGATTTCATTGCTTTTGGCGTTGAAATAATATTATAGTAAAAATAGAATAAAATGTAAAATCAAAAAGGAGTCCTGCAAATGTTACTAATTCGTGTCATTTGACTCTTAGGCTAACTTAAGCCCTTAACATTATAGATAAAGACTTTTTTGGATAGATGGATGGTGGGAGGGAGGGATATGACAGTAGGGGGTACGGGAAAATAAAAAGGCTAATCAAGGAGTACACGAGGGGGAAAAGTTTGGGAACCACTGGCCTACAAGACCGGTGGGTGAAAAATACCACCCAAATATTATTAACTTCTTAAAAGCTATTCGCTTTTGCAGTTGCATTTAAAATTTCAGAATTTGCTATTGTTTACGTTCTTTCTACTTTTTATCAAACAATTATTTCCGACGATCTACATTTTTTTACATGCGCTTTTACTCGGTACAATAACTTTGGTTAGGTCTTGAAGAATTTTACTAATGACACAGAACTTTCTTTTAACCAAATGCTAATACTTGGCTAAACTGTGCCATGCAATACTTGGCATGGCACAGTTTAGCCAAGTATTGCTCCTGCGCCAAAAAAGGAGGGTTCAGATTTAAAGTGGACCAAATCCATATTTTGCCTATTTTGCATTAGCATTGCCATGGTAGTGCAGAAATGTGAAATTTTCTGTGCAATAATGATTCAAGTCCGTAGTTCAATTTGTATCCACCAGGTAGCAAGAACAATTATTTTAATGCAACTGATCAAATTTGAGAACTATTTTTTCAGAACTGAATCTCATGGATTTGGCCCACTTTAACCCTGAACCCTCCATTTAAGCATGTCCAAAGGATTTTTGTCTTTTAAAGTAATTGCTATTTTAACTTAAATACAGATTTGAATATCAAAAATTCTGTTATTCGATGCACGAATCAGACATATCATGTCAGTATAAGGGGTTCAGAAAGTTACAGAAAAAGATATTTTTAAAATAGAATTTTAATAGATATATACAAGATATCCAGTCTTCTTTCATTGCGGTAAGGCAAATAGTTTTGCATTTTAATGGGTAAGATCTACATAACCACTATAAATCCGATGTTTTCTGCCAGTGTAATTCATTCAGTGTTTCATTTCTTAATATTTGGGCGAAGATGGCAGCATCATCAAAATCTACACTGTTCAATCTTTAAAAATTGTTTACCCTCTTCTATTCTTTTACGATGATGAATTTTTTCTGTTTAGTTGGAAATATCTTCAGTCTTCCAAAAGTATATTTTGCTTAAAATTTACAGAGTTAAAAGAAGTCAATAGAAATCATCGTTTTTCAAGCAAGGAATAAGATATTTTTGCCAAAAAAATAATTTTTAAAAAAATATATAGTTTCAAAATGAGTTAATTAAAGAAGGATATGACATATTTTCTACAAAAGATAGCAGAAGAAGCGATTCACATCATCGATCTTCTTGTTTCGCAAATACTGCAGTCAATAAAATGTCACTCATATACATGTATTGCTTAAGTAACTTTTGTTGTTTCTGAGTAGTTTTTGAAAATCGCTTGGTCATCAATAGTTGATGGTATATGATTAGCGCTTTTTCACGATAGGACAAAAAAATTAATGGACGGGAAAAAAGAGTTAACAAACAAATTAACTGCTTTACGATCGAAGATTTTAAAGAGATGTTTTAGAAGGCATGACAAAGTGAATAATACATTAAATAACACATCATTTTTTGTAATTTAATCACATGTTCCCTTTCTTACTTTCCTAACAGAAGTATATTTAGATGGGGGAAGAAATGTCTTCAAAAATTTCGACCTCGAAATTTATTCGAATTCCTACGTTTTAGCTTCCTCGAATCCAAATAAACCCTTTCGGAATTTCTGTGATTTTTCATGTGTGTGTTTTAGTCTGTGTGTTTTTTCATGTGTTTTTGTCTGTGTGTTTTTTCATGTGTTTAAAATACCATAACTCACAAATACGAGAAGCTATATAAATGAAATTTGGCAAATGTGTCTTACATTAAAATTGCTTATATATATCACATATTGGATAAAATCCTTCAACAACTGAAGTACCGCCGTAATCTGGAGTTGTACACATCGAATCAATGTGTGTTCATTGCTTAAGTCGAATCAACGTGTGCCTTTGGTGTTGAAGGGTACCAAATTTGAAATTCGATTATACCAAACATTCATTATGCATGTAGGCTTAAATATGATGTCAAGGATCAAAATCCCACTGGTGTGACGTAGAAATATGAAGAGCGAAGTTCCGGCTTAGAAGTTGTGATCTGACCACGGCTCAAAATTATGAGATTCGTCTCAAAACTAGCCCTCAAACTCGTATTGCTAAAAAACAGTACTAAACTCAATTTCTCCGAGAAAAGGTGCTTTTCCTAAACGTTAATTGATTCACTCCACTGATTTACAAAACTACACAAAAATGAAACGTTTCTGAAAAGTTTTTAATATGTGCGTTACCATTCATGTTGAATAAAAATACTAAATACATTTTAAACTATTGCAATATTTACCTGCGGCATGCCACGCATGTCCAAGAAAAATACAAAAAACATTTGTATGCGTGCAAGTTATTGTGGCTTAAATAAAAAAAAAAAAAACTAATGCTCTAAAAATTGCAAAATTAAGAGAAAAACAGAACGGCAATAAAGTAGTGATCACTAAGCAGATTTTTAAAAATTAATTTTAAGACGGTGTAAAAGTAGTTTTCCTTGAAAAGTAGCTTCCAAAGTTATTGCCGGAAAACGCAAATTTAAGACATAAAGCAATGGTGATAAATATTTCCTGTAAAGGGTTTTGTTGATGCAAGTCGAAAACATTTTGTTCTATAAAGCAAACTTATTTTTAACCACACGTTATAAGTGACGTCTTTGATTGATTGATTGATTTTTTTATGGCACAAAGGCCAGCATTGGCCAAGCTGCGCCAAAGTGACATCTTTATGTAGAAGTATACGAGAGGGTAGAAGAGACAACATTTCCTCTTTTTTAAGCTACATTTTAAATTTAAGTTTGGGTACAGTGTGTGTGCGTGTGCGTTTTTAAGTTATATTTTAAATTTAAGTTTATATACAGTGGTGTGTTTCGTGTGTGTGGGCGAGTTTCATGTTCATTTACTCATCCACAAATATGTGAATACATATTTTTAAAATTACTAGGTTTGCTAAAATTACTAAAACTCCTAGAAATATTAATCGGTTTTCTTTCAGTCTGTTAATCAAACGCAACTTTCGGCAATGCCATTATGCATATCAAGAGCACAGTGGCGTAGCTAAAGAGGGACGGAGGGGGCTGCTCGAAAAGGACAGCAAAATCAGACATGCAGGAAAAAAGTTTTATAACTAAGAAGAGCAGCGGCAATAGCTCTTTTATAGTGTTAATAAAAAATAATGTAATTAATTCTTATTTTTCGTCTTTCGTCGGTAAATTGCCAACATGGAAACAAATAATTGGTAGTGGACACGCGATTTCGCAACTTTGTGCAGAGATCGAGGACATCAACGACGAATTACCTTACTACTATTTTCTTGAATTTATTATTTTTATACTGAAGTTTATGGGCTCAATGTAGCTTGTAAAGGAAGGGCGGCATCTTGCAAGTTCGCCCCGGGTGGTAAAAGCGGCAACTACGCCACTGCAAGAGCGCATGATGCATGAAAATGTTCCTGCTAGATAAGAGCTTCATGCATGGTTCTGATCAATTATCTGCACGGGCTTCTACTTTAAAGAGTTCTAACTATGCATCTTCTAAACAGATGCATGATTTTGAATCAATATTCTTAACAGTGTGGTTAAAAGTTTCTGGATAACAAAACTGATGCCTTCGTCGAATTTTAGATGAGTGTAGTAACTTGTAATGGGATGCGGAGACTGACAATTCGTGTAAAAATAAAAGTTATGAATTTTCTAAAAGACTTTTTAGATAATATTCAAATTCCATTTCTCAGAAATCACGCAAGAGAAAATCGTTGTCATCCTCAGTAATACGAAAGAAATTGCAATATTAGCTGTCTATTAAGAATGCTGAAGTGCTCAGAATATTTTCTATTCTAGTAGAAGGATTTTTCCCCCTAATGAAAATGTCAGGGTTGAGACAACAAAAATCCGCTGCCTTGCCATACTATATAATCTTCTGATGCATCAGTTTTTATATTACTACATTCTAGACATAAATAAGCCCCGCATACGTAACATATAAGTTTCTTCAGTCTTCTTTTTATAGGATTTTGAAAGTATCGGCATTATTTTACTTATTTACCGTCGGTAGCTTCACTTCACCTACCTACCTAAAATGGTGTATTGTGGATGAAAGTCGGCAGGGAAGATTCACAGAGCATATAAATCATAAAAGTCATAAAACATATAAAATATACAACATGCATGTCACATAATTTAACAAAATAGTTTGTGAGCATTTCAAAAATATACCTGAAAGCGTATGACATGGGAAAACATTCAGAACAGTTAAGAAATAATACTGACAAACATAACTAAAGCAAGAACTAATAAAAAAAACTAAAAATAACAACTAAAACTTAAATTAATTATAAAATTAAAAATAAAATTAATAATATCATATACAAAGTAATATTTTCGATAAGAAATTAGAAATAAAAACTATAATAAGAATGACTAAATAAGAATATTAAAGAAAAATAAGAATAAAGTAAAAAATAAATAATAATTATAGTATATTATATATAATAATTTAACATTTTCCTAATTTTAAAAACACTTCTTAAATTTTTATTCATAAAATTATTTCTACTTAAGCTCTAGTATACGAATATCTGTCACTGTAACTCGCTGAGATCCGGTTTAAACCGCTCTAAAACTTTCGAGGATTCTCCTGTAGTATAAAAATGCTTGACGCCACTCAACTCTCTTTTGTTAACCATGTAAACCACTTTGAAAGATTTGCTGCCTTCGAGTGCACTTTTTTGAACAATGGCGACGGCTTCAATCAAATGAATTATCCTTCAAATATTCAAATTCACGTATTTTCTACCTGGAAATAAACCTGCATTTTCGTCTTCATGTGAAGTAAAAAGAATTAAAGCGACTACGACCTGTTTGTTTAGAATGATGTTACATACATATAATAGTCGCACACTTCGAAATAGGGTTGACATGCCTTCATTTAGAGTGTGTTCTTATGTGCAGAAGAAGGGAAACTTTCAGACATCCAATTTTAACCCTTTTAGTGCCGATCGTACCTATTCGAAGAATGCCATTTTATAAAATGATACGATAATATTTCTATTTATTGTATACCGGTGTCTTCGTCGATGATTCTATCAATGTGCAGGCTTGAGAGAATAATAACATTTTCGCCTTTAGCCAGTACACAGGAACCAATGTCCCTTCCTCCCTATAGTTGAATAAAGAAATATGCTGATAAATTTTCAGCACCTCTGGTTATCAGCATCTGGCTGGATATCATTATTCTTCAAAAAAGGAAGCTTTGCAGCTGATATAGCTGGGAAGGCAATTAAAAATCCATGGCACAAGGAATACAATGGACAGATGGACGAAGAAATGTGAACCCTTTGCACTCCGAAAGATAATAAGATGCATAGTTGTGAGTGTAACTTTAACTAGCAGTGTAAGGATTGATTTGAAGCTTTAGGAAGCTGAAAAATATTATTAATTTTTTTCAGTTCCTAAAAATTAATTCTATGTTTTTGCTATTATATGGTTCTTATAATAAGCGCTAACTCACAAGAATGTGAAATAGATGCATCATTCAGAATGTCGAGTCACACTCAACATTAGGATTGAAAAGGGTTAATCACCTTCTGATTGTCTCTCGCTCAGTGTTGAACGCACAAATGTTCCTCATATGACCACCAGAGTTGTTATACAATGATGATCCAGATTCACACAATCGTAAAATAAGAAAAAAAAACACTCTATTTCGCCGATTTTTAAGCAATTTTTCATAATTTCTAGAAAATTTTCACTCCCAAGTCAAAATAAATATGTATTAAACAATTACAGCAATATACAAAATAAAATATGCTAATAAAAATAAATTAATTAAAGTGAAAAACTTACGACGTTATGCGTGGTGATCTGACAGATCGAAATTGTGTTCTTCGACGCTTCGCAATGGAAGACTGACGGTGAAATATCATTTATCCCCACACCTTATAGGCCAATGAAGATATTTAAAAAGTCTTGAAAGAATCGGCAACTGATTTCAAGAACGAACATAAAATATACCCAAGCTATCTGAGAGAACACCCACACCTAACAAGAAAGGTGGGAATTCGTTGAATTCTTCATTCAGAAACTATTTTTCATTATGTACGGAAAAAATTAAAATTTCTATACAAAAAAAAAAAACATTGCATCTATTTCTTTTGGTTCCATTCAAAATTGATTGCTTAGTAAAACTACGAATGAAAATTACGAGATCCGTCCGATATAGCCCTCTTATTGATTCCAGAAGGGACATTAATATAACTAAATTAATTTATTCAAAATTTTATTTTCTTGATTAAAAAAACTAGAAATTAAACTTAGAGGCTTGACTTCAACTATTTATATTCTAAGATTTTATTTTATTTAACTTATTTTTCAAAATTTAGATCATTTTTTTATTTTGCTTTTTCTAATAGAGAGCTATTTTTTTAAGAGTTTGGTGTATAAAATTTGAAACATTGTATTTTTAAGATCATTTGTCAGTTATCTAATTTTCTTATTAATATTTTGAATTAATTGCATCATCTACGACCATCCATCAAGGCCGTGGTATCCTCGTGGCTGAGTCTCGGGTTTTTGATCGGAGGGGCGCGGGTTCGACACCTGATTCCATGGAAGACTCTCAGTCTACGCGGACCCTACGGTCATCTGACCACGGTTCCAAATTACATGGTCCATTCAAAATAGCCCTCGTGTTGTTTAAAAACGGGACTTCAATATAACTATCAAAATTAAAGCTACTACCATACGTCTGTACTTCTCCAAAAACCATTATAAAGCTAACAGTAAATATTATAAGTATTATAATTAAAATCTGACACGAAGTAAAATGACAATTAATGCAACAAAAAAAAAAAATTTAAATAAAAGGGCAATGGAAATCTGTAGATCTTAACTATCTAAGAAAAAACAAATTATTCTAAAAATATATGGTTATAAGAATTTGATTTTTCCAGTTCCTTTTCCTTCACATCCGTATTTTCGCAAGACATGAATATTTTCAAAACCATTCTAAAGCATTGCTTTCATATAATTAATATAAATTTACTTTTCACTTCAGGATTTTTAATATTCAAAATTAAATTATCCAAACGTAAACTGATTAATTGTAATTTTAAATTTAATTAATTAATTAAGTTAAAATCAAAATTTCAATTTTTATTTAAGAGTTTGTTAAATTTCGCCAAATTCAAATGATTGTAGATCAAGTTAGATTATTGCAACCTCTTCCAGAACTTGTCTTTATCAACCAAACAACCGAATGCTAATGGCAATGATTGATTGCTAACGATCGTTTATTAATGACCAGTACGCAAGTATCACAGCACCGGATGCAGTAATTTTTCGGCTGATATGTGAGTGGTCATAAAAAGACTTCCTGTATAGATAAAGTCCTTTCATTCAAAGCATTTCTAGTCGAAATAAGAAAGAACGTATTCCGTTCGAAAAAAAAAAAATGTTTATAGAAAGTATCGAACTTTATAGCTTTTTCTTTAAAATATCAAGAATACAACTTGAGTAAATATTTGAAATATCATTCTTGCAAATATTGCATCATAGGTTACTTGAATAAAGAAAGAAAGGAAAATAGATTACATTTTGGATTGCATTTCATTTCTACAGTATCGCGAAATCATTAGAAAGACTATTGAATCTTCGGTCTTTATTCTAAAATGTATGAGTAAAATTTAATAACAAGTGTTTAAACCTGGCATATTATCATTAAACTTCGTAATAATTGTTAAACAGAAATTCCAGTGTTGTGCGGCTTATTCAAATCGAATCAATGTCTGTGCGGTCTCGTGTGTATAGCTTGTTCACATCGGATCAGTGTGTGGTCAAGTGTTTGACTTGTCCAATTCGAATCAACGTGTGGCCACGTCTGTGGCTTGTTTAAACAAAACGAGGGGGACATGTTGATACCTAATTTCTAGATCCTTTCCTGTTTCTACGAATTTGGTATTGAATACTATTAAGCTACCGTGACATGCTATCAAAAGTTATCATCAGCATCTTATTTATTTTAGAATGATAATCTGCTTTAGTTAGTGGTTATTTGATGATTTTCGAGCATTTTTTTGTTTTACTTTTGAAAATCGCGTATTTTAGATATTATAAAGGAATCACCATTTCGTAGATTTCGAATCCACTATTGACATCTGTACTTAAGTGTGTGTGTGTGTGTGGTTAGCATTGCAAAAGTGAAAAACACCAATAAGTTGCACAGCAGATTACTTATAAAGCAACAAATAATTTTGGAAAGATACAGCATTAGAATTTTTCTGTAATTCTTAACAAAAACAACTTCTCAAAATACAGTGGCTCCCAAATTTGAGTATACACCACTCATGTTCTTCATTAAACGTCTAAAATAGCAACTTAAAATATTTATTTAATAATAATACTTACAGGAATGTTAAAATGCTCATTATAGAACGTATTAAGCAAGGAAATAAAAATGAGGTAACGATAATAACTCAAATGGATAATTTTTATGTTGAAGTTGCAAATTTGAGAGTCACAAAATTGAGTATACACTTCATAAAAATTTCAATTTAGCCACCAGTACTTTTCTTTAAATGAGCCAGTGTAATAAATTTGATGCTGCTATGTGCCAGGAATTGATACCCAGCATAAGAGAAATACTTTTTTATATGATTTTTTTTTTTAATTCTCAACTTAGCTTTAGAACTGAAACACGTGTTGATACCCCGAAACTTGTCATTCGAATGTCTGAATAAAGCAAATCTCGGCGTGAAATTGCAAAGAATGCTTGGAGTAGTCATGGATACATACAAAGAATCATCCGAAAGTATAAAAATCTGAACTAATAACAAATTATCCTGTTAGAGTAAGAAAAGGAATTCTCGGTTCGATGACTAAAAGCAACATTTTTAGACAAATACGAAAAAATTCTAAATTAATTGCTGTAGAAAATGTTACATCGACGTCTACAGCATTAGAAAGGAGTGTTTTAGCAGGAACATTTAGAAGGGTTCTCAGGAAAGCTAATTATAATGGAATTGTAGCTATGAAATTTTTTTTCATTTCCAAAGTCAATAAAGATAAAATAATTGCTTTTGCTAAAAAGCATATTTCAGAGCCTGAAGATTTTAGGAATAAAGTCATATTCAGAGACAAACGTAAATCTAATATTTTTGGAAGTAATGGTCGAATCTATGCTTGGTTAAAGTCTGATTCTGAACTACTTGCCCCAAATACCATTCCTACAGTCAAGAATGAGAGAAGCTCAGTCCTTGTATGGGGTTCTATGTCTGCAAATGAAGTGAGGATTTCGGGTTTTATCGATGGCATAATGGACAAAATGAAATATTTGGATATACTGATTAAAATTTTAAAACAAAGTACACAGAAACTGAGTTTAGGATGAAATTCTATTTTTTCAACCAACCAACGACCTCAAACATACAGCCGAAATTGTGAAGCTACGATTATTATACAAAATGCGATTGCATACTCCACCTCAGTCCCCAGACATCAATTTTATTAAAAATTTGCGATCTACATTGGAAATATCTGCTCGGAAACACAACATTAGGAATAAAGAACACTTAATAACTGTGCTACAACAAGAATGGGCAAAAATAACCCATCAGGCGACACAAACTCTTGTTAACTCAATCCCATGCAGTTTAGAAGCTGTTTTGAAGGCAAAAGGATATGCAACAAAATATTAGTTTATGAAATTTTTCTTTTTATTAACGAGTTAGACTAACTGTATACTCAATTTTCTAAAAAATTTTTAACTTTGACATAAAGTTTATGTTAATAAATATATTATCAATCCTTTGTTCTTGTTTATACGTTTTATATGTTTCTTAATGTGTCTCTTATTATTCTTTCAGCTCTTAAGCTTAAACGTGAATTTATTATAATAGTTTAACACCTTTAATGAAGAGAGAGAGAGAGAATAGTGTATAGCAATTTTGGAAGCCACTGCATGTTCTTAGAAAAAGTTGCCCATTCCTAAATTACATTCAATTAATCTTCTAACTAAGACAATTGCAGACAAGATTTGTAAAACTCTCTTTCAATAAACTGATTTGTACATTTGTACAATCCAGATACACACAACGCTATTTACGTAATTTAATCTAATTTTATTAGTCTCCTAATTAGGTACAGAAAACAGCAGGTTCATTAGCTGTATAAAATTAAGAAAAATGTTGTACCAATCGAGATTCACGCAACTAATTAGAATTCACATTTTGAACTACTATTATGTTCATTCTGATGGAACTATTATCATGTTCTGTTGTTTCCATACTTTGATTTTAATCAAATGGAAAGAAAACGGTACATTTAATAGCTTCTAAAACTCATGACGAAAAATCCCGCCTCTATTTCTTTAAATTAAATATTTTTGTCGAATCTAATTTATGTGATAAAGGAAATACCTTTTTATAAAGTATTAATTTGTGGTCGGACTGCACAAAATAGTGCTACTGAAATAAAATATAAATTACTCAATATCAATCACTATTATAAACACATTCATAGTCATACGACTGCCCATCATCACGCTTTATAGTAATACATATATGTTATTTTTTGGCATTTTCAAGAAATTAATGTACGACGGTAGTTCACGTTCATAGAGAGCATTTAGTTAATTACATTAAACAAACAAAGCGCGTACCATGGCGTTTAATATACGAAAGTATTAAATTAAGTTCCACAAGCACACAAACATTTGTTTGCCAAATATTCAAATTCTTATTCTTCGTATTTAATGTTTTATTGTGTCGATTGATTAATGTAAAATAAAATAGATGGTCGAAAATCTTGAGTCAAATTTCGGACTGCTTAACCGAATATTAAAAGATATTCACAAGAGCCCGTTATAAGAACCGAAAGATCAAAGACTTGATCACCTTGGTAAAGGAACAAGCGACAGTTATTAATTGCATTAAAATGCAGGATTTATACAAAGGTTTAATGATTGTGAAATTCATATATATTGTATAATAAATCCATACGTTAGTTTTGCTTAGTTTCCATTAAAGTGCGACGACAATTTTGAATATGCAGGTAAACTTATTAGCCTAATTTTTTCATCTATCATAACATAATAATACCTCTAACAATTTTATATTGAAATGTTGCATTTACAAGAAAGACTTTGAATTCAAACATTTTGACATGTCAATAATTCGGAATATTAGTTATATCAGCTAATTCGTATGCTAACACCTTTAAATCCAAAATCTTCTTTTCGGGCTCATCTTAAGTTTTTGTGTAATTAGTTTTTGCAGTATTTGCTAAATACAAGGCAAGTTTTTATGCAATGGCAACATGAAATGATGCCATTGTTCTTTCAAGCAACTTTGTGTCTGAGCTTGACTATATTTTCCCTCTCTCAAAGGCATACACAGCGCAGCACATCAATTGTACTTAACATTTCCTATACCTTATTAATTGCATTACAAACATAATTTGAAGGCAAAAAACACCTTTTCATTTCAAAGATGAACAACTCAAGTTAGAATACTTGCGAAAAAGAAAGAGAATGTTTAAATTCCAATTTTTATTTCATTATTCAATTATCTGACGATTATTATGTGTCTTAAACTCAGATTTGATTTCAATATATATCGAACTAAAGACAAAGGCAATGGATATTATTGGTTTTTTCCACTAATATATGTTTATTATCGTATCGCTTTATCTGTAACCTAAATGAAATATCAATTATTTAATGGCTGATGATTGAGATTCGATATACTTTGTGAGTTTATAGGTAGCAATAATAATGAAAAAAAAAAAAAAAAAAACCATTCTATCTTATATATATAAAATATTCAATCTTCGTTCTGAGCATCCATTCCATGAATTCCATGAACGGCTAATCCAAAATGAGAAAATAAATAATATTAAAAAAATATTGGATAAAAATCAGATGTGTTGGTTTTACTTCAAGATAGGTAAAAAGTTATTTCCCCCCCTAAAAAAAAGAATCGATTCAACTATAAAGCGGCCAAAGCGAAAATTCGGTATTTTGATGATGATGATATTTGTAAGATTAACTGAGTAAAAGTCGTATCATTCAATATAATTAGGTCTAAAAAAATTTAATTTTCCGAATAAGAATCTTTACTTTTTAGAAATAGTTTTACGTGAAATACTTTTTTTATTTCCACTTGTATCAACTTAATTTGAATAGCTTCAAAAAACCATAAAAAAACTTCCATAACCAACCAACATCCAAACCATAACCAAAACTTCTTCCATAAAAAACAACGTCATGAAATCAAAAACTATCGCTATAAACATTGACTTTAATTGCACAAAATATCGATTATTGGTGTTTAAAACTGAGCTTCATTCATTTGTATCAATTATTTTTAAATATAACTGGTCACATTTAGGACTGTTTAACTAGATGTAATTGTGTACCGTATACCCTTCCCCTTATTATTAACTTGTCTTTATTTCTAAAGGTACCACGCTATTACCTCCAATAAGAAGGCTGTTAGTGATTACACACATCATCAAACTCATTGTTAATACTTCCTTACTTAATTGCAGTATAAAATGTGTCCCGCTTGATGATGGATTTTTTTTTTTGCTTTACCCATATTTATAAACTTTTTTCTCTCTAATATATTTTATTTATTTGTAAACATCTTCATGATTTAGTTCTCAGACCATTAAAGACACACACACAGAAAAAAACACTCTCCAAATGGAATCTTATCTCTTAGACACTGTGATTGCTGAAATGTATTATTCTTATATAATAAAATGAACCATACCTTAAAAACCATCATTCTGTAATTTTTTTTTTCCTACCATTTGCGTAGCAGCTCTTATTTCGACATTTCCGCAACAAATTTCTAGTTCTCAATCAGTGAAACGAAAAAGAAAAAAAAAATTCGAATTCTTCATTTAACGATTCTTTTGATAAAATCACTATATAGCTTTTCTTTATTATGTTAAGAATGTACGGAGTTCTTCAAAAGATTAAAAAATCACTATTCGAAAAGACCTGCTTCCTATTTTATAAATATGTATTTTTGTTAAATGACAATTTAAATTTAAAAAGCACGACAGGTTTCATTTTGTTTAAGTCTGTTTTAAAGAGTAATTGAGAGTTTTTAAATGCAATAATTAGGAACTTTTAAATATTTAAAAACTTACTCAGATTCAGGAAATATTTGCATAGTTATTTAAGAACATTACTAATATTAAAAACCAACAGTAAGATGAATATTAAACAAAATAAAAAAGAATCGAATCGTATCGCAACAGGAAATAAAGCGAAACCGCAAGAAAATCTCAGAAGTAGGGAACATTGATAGGAATTCCTCTCCTTGCGGTTCAAAACTGCATTGTTCAGTTAAAAAACTTCTCCCATCAAACGGTATTCATTTCTATGAAAAGCAGAAAATACCATCTTGAGAGAAAAAAAGAGAAAACAATGATGAACAAAGGGCCCTACCTATGGGGCGTGATTGGCAGGTGGGCTCCGCCTCCCCGGGGCGTCACAGTCGGCGGCGCTTTCCGCATTGGTGGAGATGTACACAGACCTCTAACGCCGAACTCCGGGCTTCCAATAAGGGCCGCGGGAGGTGATCTGGGTTGGGCGAAAGGAAACAAGCTGGGGGCCTTTTGAAGTGCAGTCTCGTCATTATGGAAGACGGCTTCAAACGGAGCCCAGCGGTGCTACGCAGTTGGGCAGACACACAGTCGTGCGACACTACTATGACGGGTTTCCCGTTCCATCAGCGAGCAGCAGGCACCTCTGATCCCCAGACGGATATGTTGAACCCCTTCGGCCTGGAAGGTGGGGGCCACATGGGTCATATCAAGCTGAGTCCCGGTCATCAGACGAATCCCCTTCACCACCAACAGTTCACGCACCAGCAGAATGGATACGGACATGTGCCCACTGCCGGCTACCCCAGGGACTATCTCATCCGGCGCGATCACATGCAGACTTTCACGGATACTTTCGGAACGACCACCGGACCTCTGCATCCGGACACTTCCCACATGTTGTTCACAGGTATGGTTCCGGACCCCCATCACCACCATGCGCAGATGCGGCTGCAGCTTCCGGGTACGGACATGTACGGTAGGACGGATGGCTTTAATCACACGCATCACCACCATCATCAGATGGCCAGGTCGGACCCCTTCTCGACCTCCTACCACCATCCCCACCACATCGCACCTCCAGCGGGGGCTTTCTTCCGGTACATGAGGAACCCCATCAAGCACGAGATGACGTGTCTGTGGATTGACCCCGATCAGGGACTCGCCAAGAAGCCATGCAACAAAGTGTTCACTTCCATGCACGAGATCGTGTCTCACATAGCGGTAGAACACGTAGGCGGGCCGGAATGCACGAACCACACATGCAGCTGGCAGGACTGTCCGAGGAACGGACGACCTTTCAAAGCCAAATACAAACTCGTCAACCACATTCGGGTGCATACGGGAGAAAAACCGTTCCCCTGTCCGTTTCCCGGGTGTGGAAAAGTGTTCGCAAGGAGTGAAAACCTCAAGATCCACAAAAGAACTCATACGGGTAAGTTTTTATTTTTCTCAATACAGTAAACTCGTGTTTTTACAAATTCTTTGAGAGCTACCGAAAAATAAATCTATGTGATATCACTAAACACTAAATGTGATTCTATGTAGTGCATAAAATATCTTGAGTTACTAAATAAGAGTTTTGAAAACACACGAGGCTACTGTATTTCTATTTTGTGAGGTTTGCGTAGAAAATTATGAGCTGATATTTGTTCTAGAGCATATAATCTTGTATTAAGTTCTTGTAAAAAAAAATTGTTTGAAAATTTTGTTTATAATCTAGTTTTTCTTTAAATTACTGAATATTTTGTTTTTGTCGCCTAATATATTCTCTGCTCGACAATTTATTACTACGTGTAAAATAGTTCCTTTTGTACTACAAATCTACTTTGAGTGGTGGATTTAATCACACTTTCTAGAAAGTGTCAGTGAGTGAAACCCGCAGGGGTTCGGGAGACAGCATGGGGAGATAAGTTGACCGCATGGTTTCCCTGCATGTCTGTTGCAGCTGTGTGTCTACTGCGGTGATTGTATCTACAGTATAATGCGGAATGAATGAAAATTTATTTCGAACGATTTAAAAATCTGGGTTCGAAATAAATGCTTCCATACGATATTAGGTTATTGAAAAGTGATTTTTGTTTTAAAATAACCACTTCTATAAAAATGCATCTCTACATCTATAAGCCAGTTAATCAATACTTTTTAAAACAAATATTACAGTACACTTTCGTAAAACAACGTAATGTTGTTAATTTTAAGCAATTGCTTAAATGAGCTTTTCTTAAAATAAACACATTATCAATGTGTTGATCATAAGTCATGTTCATAAAATTATCCTATAAGATCATTAATAACAATGTTTAGTACTAATGTTGCATGTAAAGGATAATTGTGATATTTGTTATACCTATGTTCATATACAAAATAATATAAACACTGTCACACTAAGTGAATTGAAATATTATTGCTGGGTTTGTGATATTCTTCTCCCAAAGTTGTCAAAAAATTGAAAATTATCGGCATCATGATACCGTAAAATTTGTTTTAAAAAAAAACTAAATTTGCTTAGAAGTATTCATTTCCTGTGAATATTTATTTTAATACTATTCACTTGTTATTGCCTCATATAACGTGAAAACCAACCCTGTCAATGTCAGTGGTTCCTTGTGTATAATTAATTATGCAATTTTAATTTTTACCTAATTGTATGTAGACAATCTGGTATTACTATCAGCTTCAGATTTAGCTTTTTTCAAAATTTCAAACAATAAATATGAGCCTATTAAAAATGAGAACACTTAAATTTCAAAATTGCCAACCAATGCTAATTTTATGAAGTCGGTTTTATTGCTAATTTCTAATTTTTCCTTCATATTTAAATTAGTAGTACAGGGCTATTGCTGTATCTAATTTCATTAACGACTATTAGATCATTGTAATCAATTTGCAACGTGAACGTGCATAGTTCAACATATGATCGATTTTGAGCAGAATATTTATTCTGAAAAGTATTTGATTGAAAAATTTCTTGTAAAATTGTTTTTTTTTCCATTGACAAAATGTTTTTTAAATGAATAAAAAGCTTAACTTTAATGAACATATTATTAATTTTACTACAAGCAGAAAATCGAGAATAAAGATTCACTCTGCAATAAATTATTCTTATCTAACTCTGTTCTTTTGAAATACAAGATCATTTGAAAATTTTCTCTCGAGAATTTCACTGGCCCATGACCTTTATTTTGCTTCATCTAACAATGTAAAGAATGTGAACATTTTTCTTGTTACTTGAAAATGTTGAAAAATAAAAGAACCGACACTAAAAAGAAATGAAAAGCTGCTGAAAATATTTTAACATTCCTTCGAGAGATGTAGTCATAGTGAGTTAGGATTTTGGCATACATGAAAGGTTTCATTCATTACAACGTACTATTTTAGGAATTGGAAATATCGTTTGTTCGGTTGAGAATAGTTTACTTTCTTAAAGCAATTCCAAAAGATCCATTGCTTCCCCCCACCCCTTATTACCAGCACTGATAAAAACAATTTCCGACATATGTTGGTAGTTAATAGCAGATTTAAATGCATTCCAGAAAAAGTGACTTATTGAAAAAAGAAATTTCAGCATGTGCGGTCGCCAACCAAGCTGGCTTCAAGTAAGGAGATAACAGATGGGAAACTGTGTTTAGAAGGGTTTGTGTAGTATAGAGAAGAAAAAGTGAGTCATAACTTACCTCTTCGTAAGACAGATGACCAGTCTGACTATTGAATTTCCTAGTTCGTGATAAGTAGTTAGTAAATTACCCACTAGCACACCTGCCAATGAAGATTGATTAGTGCCATTGCCATATCTCTCCAGATGTTAAGTGAAAGGCAGATATTTCATCCAATTACTAATGGCTATAAGCACTTAAACAAAATCGATGAATTTCAGAGAACTAGCAGTGATTTGAAGCAGACTTAATGAATTTCGCTAAACGGAAATATATCATTGACTTGATAATGATAGATTGCTGATAAGAACCGTTAGTTGAAGTCTGCAGAAAACTTCGATTCCGATTTGAGTGAATTTTTATTTTCGAGTATGGATTGACTCAGCTTTGAAAAACTTATGTAAGTTTGCTTTTTAAATTATGAATCTCTATCACAAACAAAATCATGAAATGTAACTTTTACATCTCGGAAAATTTTGAAAATACGTGTTTTTCCCACCCGATTCTTCAATGATAATAATCAAAACCATGTGAAAAAAACATCTTAATTAAAATCTTAATTAAATTTCATCAGTAAATATCAAGAAATTGAATTAATGTTTTCTCTTTTATAATTTATTAATGCTTCATTAACGTATTTAATTTTCTTAATGAATGTTGACTTAGAATTGTGATTATTACCTAAAAAAGGTTTACGATCAGAAAAATACATCAAACTGCAAAATATTTCTCTGAATGCAGATATACTAACTTGCGATTTACCAACTTAGCTGAAGTACGTGTTGAAACTTTCCAAGATCACTTTGAAAACAAAGCACATTTGAAGTTAAATCTCTGCTGAGAGATACAACTTCAAACCCTTCACTGTTTTGTATTCTTATTTATCTAATTAGATTAATCCTTTCTTGTGAATGGGTTATTATAAGTACTAAGAGTCCATGGAACACATAAGAATCTTTCGGTTATGATTTAATTTTTATATTGAATATAAACACCTACTAATGACTTAATTTAAGCTTTTAAGTTTAAATATACACGGCGATTAAAGTTAAATTTATACATACTGGCGAATGATGTTTGATGCTGCAACAAGTTTAACACAAGTACAGAATCCAGCTTGTACTGAGACTGATTTCAATGAATTACATTAGAATATACAAGTGAGCTTAGTAATCTTAATCAGAATAATACAGTCAGAAGACGGTTATTTGGTAGATACCTGATCACAATCATTAACATATAACATGAAGCTATACTTACTTTGGAGTACGAATATTGAAATCTGAGGTATACTTACTTTGGAGTACGAATATTGAAATCTGAGGTTTGCAATTATAATTAACCCAACTATTTATTTATCACAATTTAACTTTCCCAACGAATTATTCTTATGTTTACTCTTTTACCTTAAAGTTAGCACTAAATTCGAGTTTCAGAACGTAAAAAAACGCTGTTTTAAAAATTTTCAGGAAAGCTTATAGGAATAAGTTTAAAACCATTACATATAAGAAAAAGTTGGAACTGCAGCTGCAGAATAGGAAATCCGGGTTGCCTGAAAAAAGGGGGTGGGATGGGGAAGATTCGGCGAGACCAAATCAAGAAATCGGAAACATCATGAGAAGCGAAGGCGTATAAGTCGCCAGGCTGAGTGTGACACATAAATACCTCCTATTATTTAGGAGGTTCTGGGTATACAGAATATACTTTATAATACGCTTTTAGTGGACGACCAAAGTGAAAAATACAAAATTGTAGCAATAAGTAAGGTGTCCAGATGAGACGGTTAAGTGCATAAATGCAATGCAATTTGTCCCATCTTTCACATCGTAGGTAATGCAAAAAACAGCCGTGACAAATTTATAGACTATGTCTTTATACTGCTTCTACTTTTTTGTATTGTCTCTACAATAATTATGATAAAATGCACTATATTAAAAATTTTGGATCTATCAATCACACGATCTCGTAATTCAATTAATCCATATAAATTAATCCCTGTTTATCTATTCTGCTGCACTTAAAACATGAATGTTTTTTTAAAAATAATAGCAATAGTATAGTTAGTATTTCAAGCACAAGTGTCATTTCCATACAAGTAAATTGAGCAAAATCAAAAAGATAAATCATATTTATTTTTGAGATGGAAAGAAAAAAAACACTAGTAATTTAATTATTTTAACCTTGGAAAAAATGTATCTAACTATTGTTCATAAAGATTTGTTAATTTATTCCTATGAACAGATTTCTTAATTAGGGCCCTGACAGAAACTGCTTTTCCTATCGGAAGAACATCTCGTGTGTCCCAAATTGAAAAATAGTGCAGTCGTGTTTCAAGTTGAGGTCTACCTATTCAAATTCATACTTTTGTGTTCCTGAAAGTCAAATCAGTTGAACATGATCATCCTAAATTCTGTTGAAAACTGCCAGACTTGATTTTAAAAACCAATTTCGAACAATGTTTTAAAGTCTTGAGATGACAATTAAGATCTAATCAAAGCAAATAACCTAGCTCGTATTGAAATAATTGTAGTCGTCGTATTTTACATGAACTTCTTTTGTTTTGTTAAGAACGTCTATATTTTCATAAAATAAAATATCATATTCGGAAATCTCTCTCCAGTTTTTTAAATATTTAGGCATGAAAATGCTAACACAACGATGTTGAAGTATTTTAAGCTAATTATTTTCTGATTAAAATCTTTTTTTATGAGATTTTTTTCTCTTTCCCCTTACCCGAGCAACGATACATGATACGGACTACACGTAATGTACATTTTTCTTCTCATGATCTCTAAGAATAATTGAGGAGTTTCTTATCAAAACTGAACATTTCCGTTTTCCAAAGTTTGGTTGCAAGAGATATATTTAGTTTTTACAAAAAATTAAGAATAGGTAGCTTTACAAAGGGGAAAAATTAAGTTTTAAGAAAAAATGACCCTGCACCTTTGTATAGTTGGGCACTAAGTTAGAAAATTGTAAGAAAAAAAACTGGATATGTTCACTTTTGATAAAAAAAAAAAAACTATGTTTACGAGGAGTTCTGAAATTATTGAGCCTCTCTATATTTTTTCGGGGAGGGGAAGGAGATGTTTTAGGAGGAAAAATTTGTGGAGATGCAATGGCAGGAATATAAACTTTTAGATATCTCTAAAATCTCAGATTGCAGGTTTAAATAACATCTGTTGTGAATCTCCTTCGTAAAAGATGCGTACTTGAAAAGAAAATGTTTAGGCTTCATAAATGCTCACGGATTTTGAAACGTTTTCTTCTAATAACTGGCGAATAATATGTATCTGTTGGCATGCATGGCATTCTGCATTGAAAAATATCTTTACAATGAATTGCGGAATATTCTTCGTATTCTAGAAATATAAGTAATCACGTTCATACTGAGTTTCGCGAAACATTGTTTTGATTCCCCCTAAGATGATAATATAGTAAAAATGTTTGAATGATCTACGCCATGATTGATGTAGTCTTTTCGTAGTAATTTCTAATGATGCATGCATTTAATAACACAGGACGTATTTAACAATACACTTTTTTATTATTATTAATGTAGCGACGAAATCTTAAATGGCTTAATCAGAATAGAAAAGTTTTATGTAATTCCAATACTTCCCCTTTATAAAAGAGGAAATTTATAAAGAGGCTTTTAATAGCCAGTCTGAGTTTGAATATCAGTCTGCTGTGACAAGTATACCAGTTTTTCGGACAGAAATTTCGAGATTTGAAATGTATAAAGGTTTAACTGCTTTTCAGGGATTTCGCACAGACAAGTTTCATACTCAAGCATATACATACATTTTTAGTATAATATGTAAATATTAGCTTAGACTCTTCATGTCTACTTTGAACTGATACTGAAGTACCTGTTGCATCTGCATAATCACGGCAATGAAAACGTTATTGCTGAAGTCGGGAAAATTTATTATGCTTGAATAACGAATGATAATAAGTAAGATACTGTTAAAGGGTGTGGCATTGTGTATGCGTGTGATCTCAAAATGGCAATTTTTTAAGTAAAGATGGGATACTCAATATTTTCTGCTCGCATTGTAAGGCTGAAAGCCTATCCTTTGAGTCTCGGTGACTTCTCAAAGGGCAGTTTCGCTATAGTAATAATGAAACTCTAAAAATTATTACTGTTTCTCTACAAAAAGTTTTCAGCAGGTATTTCACCTTGAGAGTTTTCAAACATATTCCATTTCGAAAGGGATGGATATTACTTTGTCAGTTTGTGGTAGTGATGAGAAATTCGGGTTATAACATACTCTCAACATGCCAAGTTAAAAATTACAGTAGTAGGCTAGAGATTTCTAAGGTTTAAATAAACTATTCTTTGATGCATTATCTTTTTTCTAATGGCAAGTAATATGCGGATTCGAAAATTGAAAAATCTAGAGTGGAATAGAATTGGATAGCAGTAGTCTGATTGGAAAGAATTAGATTTAGAAGATTTAATGAATTTGTCAAAATTAAAAAAAAATAATAATAATTGGGAAAGGCAATAAATTTTAATCTTAATGTCATGAATGAAATCACTATTAATGAAGTTTTTTAATTCGAAAAGTTAATAAGGCATTTGGTAAAAAGACTAGTCATATTTTAAAATAAAGACTTTACGAACTCTGAATTTATCTTTGAATAAATAAGTTTCAGTTTCAATAAGTTTTCCTCAAGTATCTTTTCAGATCTCAACTATGGAAACACAGATTTCCACAGTAGAATGGTCTATGAAAACATGGTGACCTATTCTACTTGTTCTAATTTAGTAGTAATAACAAACTTAGTTTTTTAATACCATCATGTTATTTAAACTAGCCATGCAAGTTAAAAAACTATTTATTTGATTAAGTATTCGTCTGTTGACAGAAACAAATAAAGTTAGAGAGTTTGCAACTACTAAGATTTAGAAAATGATTTTTCAATCTTTTTTCAAAATTTTGCATTTACTTCAAAAATTGTATGAATGAATTCTTTTAACATTCATAGCCCTTTTTAAAGAACAACTATCATGCTCTTCTTTTCTTACAATCCACTTTGATTTTTATTAATTATTATTATTGGACTGTGATTCATTACGAGCTTCGAGACAGAGAGATTGGATTGTAATTTTCATCGATTCCCACCCCCAATAATATATATCTTCAGCGTAGAATTTATGATCGAACCCACACTAAACAAAATATCCAGTTCAATAAGATTTTATACCAAAAGATTATTTTTAATACACTATTTTTCTACAAGTGGTAACATCTTTTTTTAAAAGTTGGAGTAGAAAAACGGTGACTACATAAAGTTGTGAAACATGAGGCGAATTTTTCCAACAATCTCATGGCAAGCTTTGGTTAGTTGCATACTGACTATTCAACTTCCTGCATTTTCAATTTAAACGCCTTCTTTTGGCGGCTTTTCCTTACAAAAGAATCTGTCAACGAAGGCAAAGTAAAGGGAAGGGGACTTTCTATACCGGCATCTCTGAAGAAATGCACCATTATCAGAGACTTATTTGCTAGGAGGGTCCAAAGGATTATAAGTTCTCTTCTTTCGTCAAGATAAAAGAACTGAAAAGCTAAGCTAAGTAACTGTTATCTGCGGAAGCCGAAGATGTAAGGAAAAAAGTATAGAAAGTTTTTTTTTAAAGCAACTTTTAATTTTCTCATAAATGAAGCAATTTTTGTTATTTTTTAAGGTAAATATTGTATCCGTTTTTTAAGTTGAATACTCTCTCAAGGTTTTCCTCCGGCCCCCTCCAAAAAAATATTTGTCTTTCTTTCCACAGTTTCTTTGATTGTGCTAAAAAATATGGAAATTTTTAAGCATGAAATGCTAATTAAATAAATTGTAGCTGCTTAAACCTTTGACCATTAAAATTTGCACATCTATTCTTCTATCTATTCGTCTATCAGATTCCTCGATATTCTGTAGTTATCTTGACCTAAATCTTATAATTAAAATTTGCTGGATAACTTTTTAAAATCAGATTAATTTTATTTTTTATTAATTATTACTTTATTTTCCAGATTATAACTCACTAGTGAGAAAAAGTTTCGATGCTATGATTTAAATCAAAGGAGCTAAATATTTTGTATTCTTTTTTTATGAATGTAAAATTATCATAATTCGGTATAATGTTTACATATGCTAGCATGTAACGGAATATAGCGAAAGAAAGGCATAAAGTACTACTCAACCAAACAACAAAAGACACTTTAATTTCACAGTATTTAAGTTACGTTTTTTCGTTAGATAAGGTGTCTTTTAGATACTACACATTCAAGCGATTTCTTTTATTTTGACAACTTTTGGAAATACAAATTTCCATTTCATTGCAGTCACAAAGTTAAGTAAACCGCATAGATTAGTTAAATTTCACATCCGTTCAATTGTCTAATGACATATGTTATTAAATATTTTGTTTAATTTCATTATAAGCAGGAATAAATTTGTCAGTATTGTTAGTTCAATTCAAAAATTTATTATTTTAAATTCCATAGATTTGTAATACATGACCGACATGATTTGACAGAAGTGCTTTAAGATTTAAATTTGAATTTCCTTATTTGCCGTTATTACCAATAATCCTTTGGAATTATTATATTACTAGTTTCGAGAACAAAAAACTTGACAGATTAATTTCATTGATTTAAATGCCTACATACAGCAGTGGACAACTGAATCCTGCTAGATAATTTGCAGTGTGGTATGCATGTTTCATGCTGTTACTAGCAGAATGCCAAATGATTTTTTATGCTTCCAAATGCATTATCCTTCAATCAATATCGGAGGTCAAAATTCAAATTTGACCTAAGTCATTCGGTGTTCGATTCAATGAATGCAGAGAAATAAATGCATTTTTAGGCAAAATTGGAGGCTTACCAGATGCTAATTACTGAGCAGTTCATTTCTAAAATTTAATTGTCCACACTGGCTATCTGAAGAATGTTTTGGACTTCTTTTTACGCACTTTGTTGCGTTAAATATCTTTTTTTATTTATGATCTCGATTGTTCCTGCAAAATGTTTTCTTTAAATAATATGATAATTGTGGAGGGGGGAAAAAAATATACGGATGGCTCTATTTGGCTCGAAATGCGTGCTTGTTGAAATTTTTCTCCTTAAAATATCAATTCTTGTCTGCGTATCGCGTGCAAATAGTGTGGGGAGAAAGTGCATCAATTGTTAAGGTGCGTCGCCAACGTCAGGCAGCTCTGAAAGGACGTGATTCGTTATGGTACTCATTACGTAAACTGGGTGTGTCCCAAATCCCAAGAATGGGTGCCTAATTTATGAACTAAATGCAAATAAATGAGAGTTAAACAAAGAGGCAGGCTTATTTTGGAGCAAAGGATTTGTTGCTTTAGTATAATTACAGCAAATGGAAACAGTTCTGAGTCATCCAGTCGGCTTGGGCGCTAATTTGCGTTTCGTATTACCATTCGTGCTTCAGTTAATTTCGTATAGTCTTTGGTATGTAGAATATAGGGTCATATATATGTAAACAGGATACGAAAATACTGGACCAAGCCCAAAACAGATGTTCCTAGCGTTTTGACAAACCATGAAAGATGATCCCATTAACTTAAGCCTTTAAGTTGAAAACATCTGTTTGCAGTTCCAAGTTCTGAGACTATTCTGAATCGTTCTCTAAGAAAACATTGGAGATAATTTCCAGAGAACTGCAAATAAACAGTTCTGGCCCATCTGATCCGGAGACTACGTACTCCAATCGGACACAGTTCTTTGAGTAATTCTTGTGGTATCGACATTTATACCAAATTATTTATTGTAGCATATTTTTAAATGTATGGATTATGACTATGTTATAGTATTTGAACCTAGGCGTTCCAGAACGGCAGGTTCCTTTAGTTAAAAAGTTATATTTTTTCTTCTTACTTGTAATATTTTAGAAGAGTCGCATAATAAATTTTACTGGTGCTACTGGCGCATTTGAAATAATAACGTAACATGTGCTACTTACATAATTTTCATTTTCCGTTTATTAATCGAAATTCAATAAATAAATTCACTAATGAAATTTATTCACATTTTACGATTTTAAATTTGATCAAAATCTTTTCACTGATTTAAACTCGTCGATTTAAATTACAATTTTTCGCTGTCGAAAGCGGATAAAATCGTCATTTCTGAATAACTTAGTGGCGTACTTTATTTCAGGACTTTACTTTCCAAACTGTTCAGGAACATTTATAAACATTTAAAAAAAAATGATGAACATTTTGAGAAAAGTATAGGCAAGAAAAGTAACTTTTTCTTAGCAAGTATCTAATTCATATTATTCCGAAAATGTGCTGTCATAATTTTCATCTGATTTAATCTTCGAAGTGGCCACTTATTTTAATATAATTTTCAGATCTAAGAAACGACCTTTTTAAAGTGGATAAACCTTATTTTTTGACATGTAATGGAGTTTTAAAATCTTGCTAGTTTTTTATTCATGTAGTGATAAGAAAATTGCTACAAAGAAACGCACGAAGTTCACGCATGAAGAACGGGGGGAAAAAGGCGTTTCCACAGTTCAGAAGGTACTACAATTACACAAATCCTAGCAAAACATTCTCCGTGTCATATTCGACCCAACACCGACCAGATTCAGTCTCGGAACACAAACAATCGCTTAGTTCCCAGCAATCGCTCTAAGCAATCTACTCGGATTTCAATATCTTGATGAGGTTGAAACAACCCCCTTTCTTACCACAAACCTAGCGGGGGGTTTACCAAACTGATCTAACCCTAATCTGGGAAATTGGCTGGGTTTTGGGAGTAGGACCGACGTGTGGCAGATAACGACACCAGAATGTAGGTGATATATAGAGATGGTGTGTGTGGGGGGGGGGATAATTGGCGACGTCCCCTGTTTTCGACCTCCGCTCCCCTCTCCAACACCCTTCAATCGAAGCGGACTGACCCCCGAGTAGACAATAACTACCCTTGAAAGGCGTGACCTCCCAGGTGCTTTCTATTTTACAAGACCCGTTCTCCCTGCCCCCCCCCCTCCGCATCGCTTACTAGGAACGGGGTTAGAACAAAATGAAAGTACTTCTCTCCCCCCCCCCCTCCTCCTTCGAGTGTTTCCGGTCGCGAAGTGGAGTTTTAATTCCTTGAGTGACAGGCTTCTTGAAGTTGGTGAGTAGGGAAAAGCTTCAACTGGAGAATTTCCTTTCTAACTACTTTGATTAGGCCCAGTCGAAAGAAAGAAGGGTTACTAGAGTACATGAAGAATAATATCGCCATTAGGATTGCAGGGTTGTATCACATTTTCCGAAGTAAAAGATTTAGAATTATTACATTAAAAATAAATTATTGCGGGAATTCTTGGCAGAATATCACATATTATGAAGGAAGCATTTACCAAGCAACGATTAAATGCTAAAACAAAAGGCCTTCACTAAGGGGCTTTCTAGTCTATCAACACATTATAAGAATTTGAAGATACTTAAAAGGAACTAGTGACGAAATTGCACGTGAAATGTTTTTAAAAATCTGAACTAGTACAGTTTTCTGGCAACGTTTCTTAAAATCTGAACTAGACAGTAGGATTTGGAATTTGATGACAACGGCAATCTTTCCTTTCAATGTAAAGCGGATAGATTATTCATAGATTATTCTTTGAGGGGGGAAAAAAGTCGTTTTTAGTATATCTCGTATAAGTGAGCATGGTGCATCTAAAATAACGACAGTATTTTATATTGTGGGTACCAGTTTCTACAGTAAGAGGAAAGAGTTCTTTCATACTTTTAGTAACGGATCTCTTCTCTTTTATTTCAGAATATAGAAAGTAACTTGAAATGTCAAAGTATAAAAAGAAAGTATTTCTCTAATTCTTGTTCTCACTTTTTCTATGGAATTGATGCATGATGTGGAATATTTTGTTTACATCGCATTTGTGTAAATTTTTAGCTGTTAGTTCAAATTAGATACAAAATCTAGGCAAATATTTTTTGCTTTAATTTAAATTGGCAAGTAAAATAACGACGTCATGATTTGTAATCAAGTTTGATTTTGCCTTCTCATTTTCCTGCAACAACAAATTTTAAACCTGATCTGTAAATATACGAGAATTTATCTAACTTTTGTTACTTGCTTTCGCCAATTATTTACGATGAAGTGCCATTAAAATTAGCCATTAATGTAAATCTTCAGCCTATGGTAACTGCTGTAAATATCCTTGAAAAATTTCTTAAAACTTTTAGAAAAGTTTTTTAACTTTTTCTGCTCTTCATTAGGATTCTGTTCTTTGCAATGTTTGCACAACGACAAGCATCCATCTACCTACATCCACTGTGATCCTGTTTATCCACCATATGCCAAGCATGGCTCTTGCGCCAATAAACCTCCAACAACTAACCAATCTTCCTACCATCTTATAGACAACAAAACTTTTCGTCAATCTAAACAACCAGAATAAAATATGACAATCCAAATAGATAAGGATTTAAGGAACTGGGTAAATTAAGATTTTAACAAAAATTCTTAAACAAAGCAGACTTTTACTGTCATAGATCCTTGAATTTTGAAGAGGAAAGTTACCTGAAAATTAGATTAACCTGGATATCCGGTTACTTAACATGTACCTTAGCTGTCAGGACGACGGGTATTCCAGTTGGAGGGTTAAAATTTTATTATTTTATGGACGATTAAATATTATTTTATAAGTAGTGATCAATTGAGAAGTTTATGGCCAGTTGAAATGTCAGAATTTAATCGGTATTACGTACCAAAAGTGTCGCTGAAATTCCATGTTGATAAATGTTTTCTTAACCCCCTCGCATACATTGTGTCTGAATGTGTGTTGGGCATGCGTAAATATCTCGAGTATCTTTTACGTTCTTATATGGATTAAAATTACGGTGAATGGTCATAAATTCGTTAGTCAAGGGGCTAAGAAAGTATTGGATCTAATGCCACTGGTAACAAAAGGTACGCTTACGTTTCTAAAATAACACAACATTCAATTAATTCACATAATGAGTTCATATGACGCCACAGATGTACGTAAGTTCGCGTGTCAAATAACATCTTGACAATATTTTGTTTTAAGCTATTCTATGGCTTCATGAATCACGCAAGCTCAAATTGATATAATTATTGATTTCAGATTTAATTTTAACATATTTTCAGTCTTTTAATTAAGGTACAGGAAATCTCACACGAATGAAATAAATACTCTTGAATGAAATAACATCCTCTAAAAGAACTTTACATTACAGCTGACTTCAGTCTTCTTCAACTAGAAATATTTAAACAAGAGGAAATTTCTGTCTTCTTGCAACAATGTCGCCATTTTTTCCAATCTGACCGATAAACGCTTCTCTGTTGGCCTTTTTTAATATTTGAAAGAACTCCAGTTGAACACGTGATTCATATATAATTATTAGTATAAATTATTATACATCCTTTATTTTTGGAAATTTTTATTTTCAAAGTAAGTGGCAACAATCATTCCTTTTTCTTTCACAATACAAATGAAGAATTTGAATCATCCTCTTCTTTCTCTTTTTATGCTAAAAACCTCGACAGCATAATGCATTAATTGAATCGAACGGCTTTTTCTAGCTTTCTGCCTCATGTTTTTATAAATAGCTTTTCGCATCTATCTACCTCATGTTTTCGATGCAAAAGAAAAAGAAAATTTAAATTCGAGTTAGCAAATCTTTTTTTGCTTTGATAAGGCCTCGTAGTGGATAGAATTAGTAAATTGCCTTTATTCCTGCCAATCTTGCTAGAGGAAGCAGGTGTTTTAAAGTGGTCCGACCGATGGACAAGAGAGACTGTTCTCACAGCAATGTTACCACACCTCTAAAAAGTTTTTATACTCCTCGTAACGTAGTGGAGCGAGTATTTTTATTCTGGTCGTTAAAGAGGCTTTTACTGACACTTGCTTATAAACCAGTTGTCCTTGGCACTTTTTCTCTATGTCGAAAGTCTTCCTCCCTGGAACAAAAAGGAAACCTTCCTAACGAATCTTTAAAGTGTTTTGTTGTGAACTGCAATTGATGAGCATTTTTATTTGCTTTGATCTTCTCTCTTTCCTGTAGCCATCCAAAATGTTCGAATTCCAGACTCGTTTAAACTGCCAAAATAAGTGTCATTTCTAGTTTCTGACATTCTTGTATTACCTTTCATTCAGAAATCTCACCTGAACTGTTTGTACTGAGATATTAAAATGTAATTGCTCGTGTTACGTAAAAATGGGTAAATGGGCATGTTTCAGAAAACTAAACTCTTAATAATACATGTCTTTCCAAAAATATCACCTAGTTATCAAGTAGATACTTTTTTTGGCCCGGGTTCTACTTTTTTTCAGCATTGCGCTTAGATTGAGTAAGCTTCTTTCAATATTCTCTTTTGGTTAAGTCGAGGTTTAATATAAAATGTTTTTTATTCAAACAATATTGTATAAATGATTTTGGAGATATCGAGGAAGATTGTTATGCTAATAGCACTTTTCGGATGTTTTTACGAACTTGTGTTCACGTCTAACCTGAATACGAATTTTTTTAAATATTTTACCCACACATATTTCTATGTCTTTCTTTACTTTAAAGAAGGGGGGGGGGCAAGCTTGGTGATGATATAAGGCTTCTAGGTTCGGTTAGGTTGATAAGGCTTCTAGGTTAACCATGTTACATCATACTCTGCCGTGTATGCGGACCTGGTGCACGTTAAATTTGCAGTCAAGTGTCTATGTCCTCCTCCTGATGTGACATCCCCGTCGTTTGACCTCGTTTTAAAATTACGATGTCTATAGCAAAATAGTCCTTGGATTGCTTTAAAAGGGAACTAACTAAACTTTCAGGATAGAAAAAATTAAAAAAAAAGAGAGAGATTCCGATTCTGACTGATATTTAATAGCTATCAAATTTATTTAGTGCGGGATTAACCGTAAAATGAATTTTTGAATGATTTTTACATTTTTTGTGATTTATTTCAATTGAAATGAGAAAGAACAAAATTTGAATTTTACAGCAATCCCTTTAATTTCTTTTTAATTTTTACACGATCTCTTTCCCTACTTTTAGGTTGGTCCCACTGTTCAGGTTGCTGGTTTTAATAATTGTAGAACGTGTATGCTTTTTAACCCATGTCTAAAGAATGTTTAAATATGGAATTTTCTCTCAGTTTGATGGTTTACTCAAGACACAAAGTTTATTTAAAAAAGTAAAATACAAATATTTCAAAATGAGATCTTCCGATTGATATGTTTTATCTCTGCTATCTAAATTTGTGACATTTTCTATCTTAAGAATGCATTGAAATGATTCAACTAAAGAATCTTAAGAGATGTTTGCCAATTTCACGTAATTTTTGCGTCGAATTATAACCTCTACAAAGGACTTAAGCTTAAAATACAATAATTCAATCAATGTATCTTTCGACACTGACACGGAAATTTAATCGGTGTAGATACCGTCACATGAACCATTTGAAGAGTTTTTCGAAAACTTTATATAGATGTGCTTCGATGGATTTCAACTTAACATGTTAGTTACCGCTGACGCGTTTGATTCGTGTCTTTGATTCACATCTATCTAATTAGATGACCCCATCTTTGTCATAGTTAAGAAATTAAGGTGACCAACCGCCCTCCTTCTGTAAGTTCTGACCTTCCTCGAAAAGTTTACAATAAATGATGTTACAAATGTTTTTATTATGCCTTTATCGTATTGAAGTGTATTCTGTATTATTGTTGCAATGAATCAAATGTGTCTTTTATTTATGATATTTTTCAGCTTTAATTTATTTGTGTCCTTTGTTGGAGGTTAAAAGTTGGTCGCCTTACAAAATAGTACACGAAGAGTCATCTAATTAGATGGGAAATCCCAATCTCTCTATCACGCATAGGCGCGGGATAGGCAGTGAACGTGTTAATACAATAATACATGTTTTTGGCGACCAATACTTCATCTCTCGTTAAAAACAGATATGACATCCTATCATCACCTTTAAAAGACAACCAGCAATCTGTAGAACAAGCAATCACGGACTTCCCATCCATTGATTTTTTTTCATCCCTCTCATGGATCCGATTACACCGATACTTAATGTCACCAATTTTCACGAAATCCAAGTCATCCGAGAGCACTCGAGGGGTGTTAAAACGCATGAATCGTAAAAATGGAGGGAGTACCCCATTAACGACCGTTACTGTGTAGGGTCAGGGGTCTCGAAAACCGGAACTCTTCAACTTTCCTCCCTCCCTCTTGATGATCAGGAATCGCCTGCCAGAATATACGCATACTTGTCTCTAAACAGATGTTTTATTAAATCGTAGAGGCGGGCACTTTCATTAATGGGTATTCGGCGTCGCTTCGAGGGTACATTGTAACGAGTCGGGATTATTCGAGTCGATTCAGTTCTCGACAATGAATTTAGTATCTTTTAACTTGCAGGTATTTAAAAACCTCTAAGCGGTCCATTATTTTGATCTAGTAGCTTTAAAACCTCAAAAATTAGCATTTAAGGTGAATAATTGGATCTTAATTGTATTTAATGAAATTCTTAAATCTTCATGCTTTATACATTGTAGTTTAAGAAATTATATATATAACCATGAATTATCTGCTTTTGAATTGAATATGAAAAACGGCTCAAACGCTTAGAGGGTTAATATCATCTATTCCATAACTGTTGAATTTTTCTACTATTTACTTCAACTATTTGTGTTTCGAAAATCTAGATATTTTCCTTATATTAAGTCCACAATATTATTTGATTGATATCTTAGGATTCATTTTCGCTTTCAGCGATAATACCTAAGAATGATTCGCAGCAGATTACCCCGATTATCCGGGTCTCTATCAACAAGTGCCAGAAAATCGAACTATGTTTTTCATTTTTTGAAAAAAATCAAAGAATTTTTCAGAAAAGGTGTCAAAGTTGGCACTGGAGCCGAATTTTACGATTCCATTACATCGCAACTTTACAGACATGACCCATTTCTGCGGAAACGCGGATTTCAGCTTTTTTGGCATCGGATTTTATCGTTCTTAATTTTCTTTTATATAGTAATTATAATAATAATAATTTTAATATCTGAAGCACTTTTTGTATAAATTTATTTATTTTATTGTTCAATTAATCATACATACTTTACATCTCGGTATTTATGTTTAGCACGAATCATTATTTATGAAGTTCAGATGTCTTGAGTCCAAGCCTGTGTCATGTCTGAACTTTAACATCATAGGGTAAACAAGACAGTTATTGATACCCTAATCTTTAATTTATATATATATATATAATCAAAACAAACAAGAAACAAAAGACAAAAATTCAAAAACACCCAAGACACAATGGCCAAAAATAGACAAATATTATAATAAATTGAAAAATCATAGCGAGCCGCTCGTCAGGAAGAGAAGCTCGCTTATGATATTAATATGTGCTTTTTTCTGCTAACGACATACGAAACCCGTTAAAATATGTCGCCATCCCTTTAAAAAGCACAAGGCAATTAAAAATGGAAAATATATATGACATGATATATATATATATCATGTCAATGTTCCGTTCTACCTCACCTAACATGCAGACAGTTAAATTAAATAAGATAGAAGGGATGACAATAATTGTGGTGTCAATTACTCATCCATAGAGTGTCAATAATCGATATTGGTCTTTTTTTTTATTCTCATTATATTGCAATACACCTTCCAGGGATAATTTTTTATGGAACCCTTTTTTAAGCTGAAAGTAGAGTAATTCAGGAAAGTAACGATGAATTCGCAACTTGGTTCAACTACTGTTTCATGAAATGTATAAATAGGGCCTTCAAGGGTGTCAATAACTGGTTTTTTTT